>BLSH010328900.1:1205877-1232756 GCA_018402905.1 Glandirana rugosa
TCCGTCGAGTGGACCCCGCGGACCACCTGACCACGTCTGTGCCTCGAAGATTTGAAACCTGGCGTTAACTTGTCTCTACATCGGGCTAGGGTAATTCTGCACGTGGCACCACGATGCGGGTACATGGCGTGAGTGAATTTGCGATAGGGTAGTAACCGGGATGCGAGGCATAATCAGTGGACCGAACGTTTTCTCTCCTGAAAAGTAGCCGATTGAGTGAAAACAACGGACAGAACCCGTTGGGACTCAAACGTGGTCCCTATCTTGGACCTCGAAAAGTTCAGGATAACCTTTCACCGACGAAAGTCCGGAGGGTAAAGGAGTCCTCCCCCCAAACCGGTATGGGAGGCCTGAAAGCAGCCACTTTCCAATAGGACTTGAAAAGCTCCAGGTTCTATCCCTGGTGCAAACTCAGGGTTGCCCAAGACAGGCAACAAAAGTGAGTTAGCCGATGAAAAGTCCTCTCTTTTGCAAGCCAGGTGACTAATACGGAGCGTAGGGCCAATGATGGGATAGCGTTTAAGTGAGTGCGGTACATGGGCGTAGCACCACGGTGCACGTCTTAATGGGATCGGGCTACATCTCTGTTCAATTGCGGTCCAAAGTTTAGAAGCTCCGTGTCTGCACCAGTCCACCAGGCGCC
Source organism: Glandirana rugosa (assembly GCA_018402905.1). Taxonomy (NCBI): domain Eukaryota; kingdom Metazoa; phylum Chordata; class Amphibia; order Anura; family Ranidae; genus Glandirana; species Glandirana rugosa. The sequence continues at coordinate 1,206,521 of BLSH010328900.1, forward strand.
CCAGGTGAGCTGCCTGGTAGTATTTTCGTGCATCCGGGACTGCCACTCCCCCATGGCATTTAGGTAATGCCATAACGGAAGGGTCAGGGACTTTTTTAACCGCTTGCTTACTGGGCACTTAAACCCCCTCCTGCCCAGACCAATTTTCGGCTTTCAGCTCTGTCGCATTTTGAATGACAATTGCGCAGTCGTGCGGCGTTGTACCCAAATAAAATTTTTATCATTTTTCTCCCACAAATAGAGCTTTCTTTTGGTGGTATTTAATAACCTCTGCATCATTTCTGATTGCCGCTATATTCAAAAAAAGAGCGACAATTTTGCGAAAAAAAAAAATATTTCTTACTTTTTGCTATAATACAAATCCAAAAAAAATATATATATATATAAAAATATTTATCAGTTTTGGCCGATATATATTCTTCTACATATTTTTGGTAAAAAAAATCCCAATCGGCATATATTGATTGGTTTGCGCAAACGTTATCGCTTCTACAAACTATGGGAATTGATTTATGGCGTTTTTATTTATTTTTTTACTAGTAATGGCGACGATGTGCGATTTTTATTGGGAATGCGATATTGCAGCAGACATGTCGGACATTTTTGACACTTTTTTGGGACCAATGACATTTATACAGCGATCAGAAATTGAAATATCCACTGATTACTGTGCAAATGTCATTGTCAGTGAAGGGGTCAACACTTAGGGGGTAGTGAAGGGGTTAACTGTGTTCCCTCATTGTGTTCTAACTGTGTGGGGGATGGGCTAGCCGGGACATAACATCTCACTGATCTCGATCAAAGGGATTAGTAGACCTGCTATGCCCCCCCTCACAGAACGTGATGTAAACATGGCGGTTCCCCGTTCTGCAGCTCTGTCAGGCGATCGCGGGTCACAAGCGGACATCGAGTGAGTGCACGCCGGGAGTGTGCACAGGGGACAACGTCCATGGACGTCGTCCCGGAAATTAAGATCCGCACTGGAGCCGTATTTCGGCAGTAGCCCGGATCTGAAGGAGTTAAAGGCAAAACAGTTCTTTTTTTTTGCTTTCAATAGACTTTGGAAACACAACAAAAAAGCATGCAGTGCGTTTTTAGCGTGTTTTTGTTGAGTTTTGCATTATTTAATCTTCCGGACAACAAATCGGCCAAATAAAAAGAAAAAAGCATTAAAAACGTGTGTCCAAAAACACAGAAAGCACAGCAAAAATCACTGCAGAAACACTCAAAAGCAACATGCATAGGCGTGAATGGAGTCTAAAACACAATATGCATTTTTTGAACATACATATCTTATTGACATGTGACTCAAAAAAGGCATTTAAAAAAAAAATGGGTAGGGGGCGCATGCGCGAAGCCGAACGAGACGGACATGCCGCTCTGAAGCTCCGCTCAGCCACGGGACATACTGCGGGATAGCACAGCACCCAGCCACCCATCACTGCCCTAAACGGCCCTAGCAGGCTCCTAGACCCTTCCGCTTGCCTCGCCATGGTTGCCACGGGCTCGAAAACGAAAATCCGGTCTAAAAATATACGAGAGACCCTGGCTCGGGCCTCCGTAAAGATGGCGCCGCCATCCACCTCCCGCAATGCCACTGGCACTCCCAGGACCACGAGGCAGAGAAAGATCCGCCATCCAGATGAGGGTGAGACAAACCCTGAATCCCTGGCCTCACTACCCCTCTCTCAACTAGGGGAAATGCCACCTGATATATTACTGCAGTTCGAACGCATGTTGCAACGAGCACTAAAGCAAACATCCGACCGAATTAACGATCACTTAACTAAAGAAATTAGAGACTTGGGGCAACGAACATCTGACCTAGAAGCGAGGGTAGATGAAGTGGAAAACCAGATTGCTAATCACACGGACGAAATCACTAAGAGAAGAGAACCTCATCCTTCAATCTCAATTGGAGGACTTTGAAAACAGAGATAGAAGGTCCAACCTGAGAATCCCGGGACTCCCTGAAACAATTGAAGACTTGCAATCCACAGTTACAGCATTATTTCAAGAATTGACCCCATCCATCCCCATCGATCGCCTTGAGATGGATCGAGTTCATAGAGCCCTAACTGCACGCAAACAAAATGGGCCACCCCGTGATATAATAGCCAAGTTACATTATTCCCGCTCTAAAGAGCAGCTCATGCAAGCAGCAAGACGTAAAGATACCCTCACTTTTCAAGGCCACCAATACCAACTCTTCGCTGACCTTTCCCAAACCACAATCGCCAAAAGAAGAACCTTCAAACCCTGCCTGCAAGTCCTACAACAACGCCGAATACCCTATTCTTGGGGGTTCCCATTCGCACTTCGCTTCACCTACCAAGGACGCAAGATCACTTGCAAAACACTGGAAGACCTACAGAAAAGCCTTCAAGACCTCCATCTAGAACCAGAAACCCTGACACCTTCCCAAACCTCTCGCAGGCGCACAGCCTCCTGCTCTCCTCAAAAAGAGTCCCCCTCACCATCCTCCTCTACCAAGAGAAGCCGCACAACCGTTGCACACCAATACCCCCCAGACTCAATGGACTGAGATAATTTCCCTCTGCAAGATTCTCCTTATATCAATTCCTAACAAAAGGCTTCAATCACCTCCTCAAGGAACACTTGCTTCGTAATGTCCGCCCCTTTCTGCAACTCATACTCCACGGATCCCATAGGGTCCACCTTTAATCTTCCCCTCCCCTTGCCTCATCCACGGAAGAACCATTGCTAACTTTCATCAGAACATACCTTTACTCCCCTTGGATGCCTTCCCTCAAGATTAATGACTTACTTACCACACTAACCGCATCTGTTTTACAAGTTGCTACTCTTTCATAACTAGAAACAATAGCAACGGCCGTAAGGAACACAAACCTGAGATGCTCCTCCCTTCAACCCTCACAAGAGGGCACATGGAGTGAGCACCCACACCTCACCCTCGATTGTTCACTCGGACTTTATTCAGTCCTCAGTTTATCCATCCTCTTTTTGTTCTTAATGTTTTTTCCAGTTGCTTTAGATCTAGGCTCTTAACTGTTGATGTGACTGACCCTGACCCCCAAGACGCTGTCTCGCTAAACCCCAACTACAAATTTATTACCCAACTTGGAATACTGAAACCACAATCCTATGCCACGCTTGATTACGAGCATTCATCTCCTTATGCTACCCAAACACAATACTATTCTAAGTCTTGGGCGTCAGGATCAGTGCTACCTAAAATGTCAGTTTAAAGACTATCTCCGATGTTAAACTAGAGTCATACTATCCTTTGTTCTCTTAAAAACTAAGTTGGTTGCTCTAAATGCCCTAAAACATGTATACATCACGCTTACAAATTAATGCCTCTCTCCTATATATGCTTTTCTCCCCATAACTATAACCCTGCAAAAACGCTCTATCCATTAAAACCATTACCAAACCCCGCTACCCACTCCGGGTCTGCTAGTCAATGCTGCCCTCACCCTTACCTGGAGACCCCCTCACCAGGAAGATCTCCCGGTAACATGTATCCCTCCACTCAGGCCTTAAAGGCCTTGATGGACGGTTCTCCTCCACACCCTCACCCCTCACCTCACTGTGCCTATCTACTTCTTTTCCTCCCTACTCCTTTCTCCCTTCTTCAACTCTCCTCTTTCTCCCTAACCAGGGGGGAACGAAACTATCCAGCTGACCTCAAATTCAGCCCTATTCCACACCATCCCTCATGTCAGCTTTAAACCTAGTTACACTCAATACCCAGGGCCTAAACTCCCCATGTAAGAGACGAAAAGCATTTTGTTCTTTCTCCTCCCTCAAAGCCCACGTCCTCTGTCTTCAAGAGACCCACTTCACGACATCCTCTGCCCCGAAATACATAAGCCCCACATACCACCAGTTCTTTACAGCCTCCGCCAAAACCAAACAACGAGGAGTCTTGATTGCTTTTCATAAAGCCACCCCTTTTACCATCCAAAAAGAAATAAAAGATCCCGAGGGAAGATACCTCATCCTAATCGGCCACTTGCTTGATTCACCTGTAACAATATGCTCTTATCATGCACCAAATCGCAACCCAACCTCCTTTCTATCTCATCTATTCCAGGTAATAGAAACTCACAAAACAAGCACCCTACTCATTGGTGGAGATTCAAACCAAGTCCTTTTCCCCTTTATAGATAAATCGCCTTACTCACCCACCGCCACCTCCCATAAGCTATCTTTTCAACAACTTCTACACACATCCTTGTCAATGTAAGTACTTTACCACTTTTAACATCCTCCCTTATAATCCCTATCCCATGGTCAGACCACAATGCAGTTCTAACATCCTTGTCCTCCTTAGCCCCACCTCTCACAAATAGAACCTGGTCACTGAACGACACCCTACTATCCCTACCCTCTAACACCCTTGAAATTGATATAGCCCTACAAAACTACATCTCTCTAAATTCCTCTGAAGATATCTCTCCACTCCTACTTTGGGAAGCCCATAAACCTGTTATTCGAGGGACCATGATTGACCTAGCTTCCCGCAGGAAAAAAGAGCGACAAATAAAATTTCAATCTCTTGAACAAAACTTCACTCAGGCACACGGAGAATTTCAAAACTCCCCGACCCCAGCCACGAAAGACAAATTGGATAAGGCTAGATTGGAACTAGACTTATTCCTAACAGACTCGGCAGAAAAAGCTCTTATACGCTCTAGCCACCGCATCTACATCAAAGCAAACAAACCAGACTCCTTCCTAGCTCTCTCCCTACGCAACCTTGACAAGCCCTATAAGCCTATTCGTTTAAAAACCTCCTCAGACTCCTACACAAGCAATCCCACCAAAATCCTCCGACTTTTCCATAAACACTTGTCCAAACCATATTCTGCTACACCCAGCCACAATGACCCTATCCAAATATCAAATTTCCCTTCACTTACCCCCACCCAGCGAGCACAACTAGACGAACCAATAACAGAGTTAGAGGCACGAACCGCAATTAAATCTCTCAAGTGCAATAAACGCCCAGGCCCAGACGGCTTTACAGCCAAATATTACAAAAGCTTCATTGACAAACTAACCCCACTCTTGACAAAGGCCATGAACTCCATCCTCGAAGGCTCATCCTTTACCCCTGACTCCTTGAAAGCTACCATATCCATGATACCAAAACCACAAACAGATGACACCTCTTACATGAATTTCCGACCCATCTCGATACTGAAAAACGATATCAAATTACTCGCAAAAATACTAGCCAACAGACTCAACACACACATTGGCTCCCTAATACATAAGGATCAAGTAGGCTTTATGCCCTCGAGACAGGCCGGTGATAATGTGCGGAGAGTACCCCTTTTAACTCACCTGGCACGCACGCGCAAAATCCCTACCTACCTTCTCTCCTTAGATATCAAAAAAGCCTTTGATAGCTTATCTTAGCCGTACCTATTTTCAGTTTTAAATAAATGGGGCCTAGACCTCCATTTCTTAAAATGGATACAGTCCCTCTACACCACCCCCACTGCTCTTATCACCTATGCTGGGCACCGCTCCGACCCCTTCCCTGTACAACGAGGTACTCATCAGGGATGCCCCCTATCCCCGCTATTGTTTGCGCTCGTATTCGAACCACTGGCCCGGAGAATTAGGGAAGACCCAAACATCAAAGGCTTGGAAGCAGGGGGTATGCAACACAAACTCTGCATGTTTGCAGATGACATCTTAATCTTTCTGACATCCCCCCTGATTTCCTCACCAAACCTTTTGAATGCACTCAACGATTTTGCTGGAATCTCCGGACTCGTGATCAACTCTCACAAATGCAAATTATTAAATATCTCACTCCCTCCTTCCCAAATCCCACACTTGCAAACTGCCCTACCATTCTCATGGACACCCTCTACTCTGACCTACTTAGGAATCAAACTCATCCCTGACCCATCTACCCTATACTCAGCAAACTACCCCCCCATGCTAGCCCACCTAACAAAACTGATGTCATCCTGGACTTCTCTCCCCCTATCCTGGCTAGGTCGCATCTCCACGATAAAAATGGTAATCCTCCCCAAAATACTTTATCTATTTAGAGTCTTCCCAATCGCAGTGCCACCACACTACTTACGAATTCTACAATGTAGAACGCTTAACTTCGTATGGGGTAAAACAAAACCCAGAATCTCCAAATCAGTACTCCACTTAACCAAACCCCATGGTGGTTTAGCCCTCCCATCATTCGCCAAATATTACCAAGCAGCCCAACTGGCGACCCTTACAAAATATCATGCAACCAAAGAAACTCCTTTGTGGGTTTCGCTTGCAGCAGTTGACTGCGACCCCCCCACAGCCAATCTGCTATGGCTATCACCTTAAGACCGCAAATTTCTCCTCAACCCAATTACCTGTCATTTCTACTCAAAATATGGGACATGCTAAAGTTTAAATATAAACTACAATCCCCACACAACCCCCTCCTCCCTCACCTCTGCAACCCATACTTTTACCCAGCTTGGGAATCCCCAACTTCATTCCGCAAATGGACTGAAGCAGGCCTCATACGTGCATACTCCTTCACCACCCCTGATTCTTTGATTCCCTTTTCAACTCTCTCCACCTCTCATGACCTTCCCAACTCTGAACTGTTTCGCTTCCTACAATTAAAACACTTTTATACCCCCCATGTCCGCCCCAATACTTCTATACCACACAAATCCATCTACGAACAAGCATGTGACAAAGACCCGCACATGCGTGGACTCATCTCACAACTCTATCTCCTTCTCCTAGATCCCCCACCACACACTTCCCTATCTTATGTTACAAACTGGAAATCAGACTTAAATATACATTTAGAGGCAACACATTAGAGAGACATATGGCTTGCCACCAAAACAGCGTCCCCAAATATTATTGCCTTGGAAGCTAATTATAAAGTTTTTTTTAGATGGTACCTTGTACCAACTCGGGTAGCCAAATGCTTCCCCACACACTCCCCCAATTGCTTCCGAGGTTGCCTTGAGGAAGGATATCACCTTCACATTTAGTGAAGCCCTACTCAACTATAAACCTCCAGAAACCACAAAAAGACAATTTAAACTTTTGCAACAAATTACAACAGCCGCAAAACAAACTATCGCAAAAGCTTGGAAAACTCTGTCTATCCCAGAAATCAAACATAGAGTCACCAAGGCAATGATTCATTCCAAAATAGAGGCCACAATCCTAGACACCATCCCCAAATTTGACCGTATTTGGCAACCCTGGGTACACCATTTCCTCCCATTGGACTTCGACACCAACATACTCCTCCCTTAACCCAACAAAAAAAGGTCACTGCATCCTCAACTTCCACCCTTCTCAGCCAGACCATTGCCCCCCCGGTTACATTTCACCCCTCCCCTCTATTCTACAACCCCACCTTTCTCCTTTCTCACCCCTCTTGCTATCTCTTCCCTCTGCTCTCACTACTCCATCCCTTCTCTGATTTTCTGTAAGAGAATCACCATACCATATAATTTCTTAAATCCACTATTGTGCACCCTCTCTCCATAACTCACTCTTGTAACTAACATACAAAATCTTTAATACTTACGCACGATTAATACCATGTCTTACTTATTTTGCTACAACCTGTCTCTATCTATACAGTGTTAAGTTGATTCAACTCCAGAAACATAAGACTGTCTTTACCAAGTTTACTACCAATGTACTCTTTCTCTTATGGAAAATCTGTATGTTAATCTGGCCATATGGCCTTTCTGTACTTTGAAAAAAATAAAAATCTTTGAACAAAAAAAAAAAAAATGGGTAGGGCGTGGCCAGGATGTGAAGGAGTGAGGACATGCACAGCTTTAGCTCCCGCCATCCGTCCAGCTAATCCGTTGACATCCTGCGCTTAGAACAGGCATCCTGCTTAGCAAACACCTGCTGGCTGTCGGGGGTGGGAGCGACCCCGGTTCACCCCATGACAGGATCTCGGAAATCCAATAAGAAGTCAGCTCCACAGATGCCTTGGTCTGATCCTCCAACAACACATGCGGCGGCCATCTTGCTCTCCACGCCAGCTCCTCTGGCTTCAGTGGCAGTGCAGACAGAGCCCCAGATGGCAACAGCAATGGAGGACGATCCCGGAGACATTGTTCGGACCATGCAGGTGGACATGCAACAGCGTGGGGAGTGTTCTACAGCCGATATCCTGCCCGCCATAGCCGACAGTAAGTCCTCGTTAGAGGGAAAAATAGACACTCTAACCATTGAATGTGGGCTCATCAAGCAAGACATGGATACATTTAGGGGCCGCCTCAGACATTGCGGTTGCATATCAGAGGTGGCGGATACTTCCACCACTACTTTACAGGCGGAGTGTAGGTGATATTGCGCTAAGGCCTGTGAAAATATAGTATATATAAAACGTATGGTTTGTATAGAAGAAATATCAGGGCGAGCAGCTACCACACAATCAAACAAATTGTTAATGTAATGTACAAATATTGTAGCGCTCAGCCAGCCTAGTAGACACAGTCAAATGTAAAAATGAGCATGCAGACACGTATAATCAACCCTGAGAGAGTTCATACAAGTCAGAGATTTCTAGGGATGGTTGGATGGGGTCAGAGTCCACAGGTAAATTTGAGCAAACTCAGTAAATCGGTTCCACATAAAAGGATAAATTATTCTCCAGTCGTGTTAGGATGGAGGCTTACCAGATCTCAGATAAAGTAGAGCAACGGACCCTTCACCGGGTGCCAAGGTATATATTGAAGAGTAAATGGTGCATCCCGCGTTCCTCCGAGGATTGGGTGAAGCCTCTCTTTAGGATTCCTATAGGGGTGGCTCCTATGGACCCTGAATCTCCGGATGGGCGTTCTCCACTATGTAATGAACGTTACACACTCCGGCCGAAATTGCAGGTCTTACTTGAAAGACGTAGGTGTCCACGGGATCCTACCACTCGTCCGTGGTGGTGGTGGGTGAAGAGGAATGGATCAGCGATCCCCAAAGTGGGTAGATTCGGAAAGAGATAAAAAAAGCTTGAAATAGTGTAAAAACCTCTTGACATGAGGTGCGTTTATTATAAATGAGGTTAAAAAACCTCCAAACTGGCATAAGGTAAAAAGTTTTCTTAAAAGTTTTTTAAAACACAAAAACGCAGCAAATCAGGGCAGCAGGTTACCGACGCGTTTCGGATGAAAAATACGTCATCTTTATAGGCGGTTGCATTTGCAGCAAAAAGTACAGGTCCTTATGGTCCGTTCAGAGGACGCCGAAAATTGCCTCCGACGCAACAATGTAAGGGTGGTGGGACTCCCAGAGGGCGCAGAGGGACAGAAACCAGTCACTTTTGCTAAAGCCTTCTTCAAACAAGTTCTGGGCCTGCAAAATTTGTCCCCAGTATACATCACTGAACATGCACACAGGGTGCCTACTGGGCCTAGGTCTGTGGGGTCGCCACCCCGGGCTTTCCTTGTTCGCCTGCTGAATTTCAGGGACAGGGATTTGATTCTAGCAGAGGCCTGCAAGAAACCAGCATTAAAGTTTGAAAATACAGTGATACATCTCTACCCGGATTTCTCTCCAGACCTACAAAGGAAGAGGCGAACCTTCACAGAGATCCGCAGATGCCTGATGGAAAAGGGGCTCATCTACAACATGTTCTACCCTAGTCGCCTGAAGGTTATCTACTGTGGATCCACAAAATTCTTTTAATCCCCCTTGGATGCGGCTGACTGGTTAGGAACTATTGCTTGAACTTGCGAAGAAGTCTAAATGATCTACTCACACAGGTGCGCATGTTGTCGGGACCTATCCATACAGTATGGTTCGGTGGTTGGGAGGTATTGGGAGTGTTTTGCATTTCATCCTCTATTCCTCCTGTAATTACCTCTGCTGAGGTCTGCTGAAATTGTTGTTTGTGTTTTCCAAAGGAGTACTCCTTGAAAGAATTAAACTAACACATCTCTATATAGGAAGAAAAGGTACTGTGCTACAATGCTGTGTGCTAGGAGTATATCTCCTGCCCTCCCTCAGAGTGGATAGACTCTAGGAGCACTCTGCTCATTTTTTTTTTGCCAGTTTTTGGGACAAAGTTTCTCCAGCAGTTTTTTGTTGTTAGCATGGAGCAAACAGGGTGTTGGGACATGACACTGTTGACTCTTTTTTTTTTCTTTTGTTTTTTTTTTTGTTGTTTCTTTTTTGCTACCTAGCTATGCATGGTCCTTTTTTCTGCGAGAGAGAAGTATTCTCAGCGTTGCAAGCGGGTGCTAGTTTTTTGTCTGCTGTGGTTTAGAATGCATGCTTCCAGTGCTTGGTGTCCTGTGCTTTCCTGTATCCAGTTTCCTACCCCTCTAACCCTATATTCACACCAATATGTGTCTAATCCTCGGTTATATACCTATGAGATTATGGGGGATCTTAAAATTGTGTCTTGGAACATCCGGGGCCTAAACTCCAAATTCAAAAGATCTTTAGTCTTTCAATGCCTCAAAACTTGTAGCCCTCACATCATTCTCCTTCAGGGAACCCATTTAATAGGCAGCAAGAAGGTGTCCCTACACAGGAACTGGATACAGAGGGCCATACACTCTACATACTCCTCTTATACACCGGGGTGGGGGGGTGACCATATTAATACTTAAGAAGCTGTCGTGCACTGTGGAATAAGTGATCACTGACCCACATGGGAGATATGCAATTGTGGTTTTAGATATTGACTCCCAAGCAATTTTAATAGTAAATATCTATGTTCCACCTCCGTTTAAAAGCCAGGTACTGTACACTATACTAGAGAAGGTGACCAACTATGGTCAGGTGAAATTTCTAGTTGATGGAGATTTTAACAATGTCCTGGACTATACCTTTGACACCTCAAATCCAAAGAGGGCTAGAAATTTAGAGCTCAGAGGCTGGACGAACTCGGCAGTCTTGGAGGAACTGTGGCGATGGAAACATCCTGGGGCCAGAGGATATTCTTATATTTCTCACATCAGCACATCCTGTTCCCGCATTGATCTTGCCCTTGGCCAACCCAGCGCTGCCCCCCCTGGTCACTGAGGTTGGCTATTTGGCGGGGGGACTATCAGACCATACTCCATTCCAAGTCACGCTTAGGCTCAATAAAGATAGGGGTTCTAGATCATAGATCATAGAGGTTACATCCGGGTTGGGTTTTGGAGCATGCTGTGGAGACACTGGTATCCCCTCATCTAAAGGAGTATTGGGTCCACAATGAGGGCTCTACAGGTCCAGCTATGGTGTGGGACACATGTAAGGCATCTGTGAGGGGTGCTTATGTATCCACCATTAAAGCCGCAAGGCTGTAAAAAAAATGCCACACTGGTGGAGCTACAGGGACAAGAAGAGCAATGCACTCAGATTCATGCTGACATGCCTACTTCCTCCTCCCTGACTGGGCTACAGATGGTGAGGAGGAACCTGCTAGTCCATTTTCAAGATCTTACTCAGTGCAGCTTTAAAAACAGGTCAGAAACATTGTTTGAGAAAGGACATAAGAATGGTAGGCTCCTGACCTATCTGGCAGCCGACTCCCGAGTAAATACAGTAGCATCTATTCACAGGAGGGCACCTTAGTGAGGGATGGTGTGGGCACATTACAGGCATTTTACTCCAGGCTATATGCTCCCATACCTGCATACAACCTACAGTCTCTGACAGACCTATTAGACTCCCTACAGATCCCAGTGTTGCCCACAGAGGTGGCGGATAGACTAGACACACCCTTTACTGAAAAAAGAATTGCCAAAAGCATCTTTCCCTAACGGCGACTCGCTGGGCCCTGATGGGATACCAGCAGAGTGGTACAAACAGTATATGGAGCTGTTGACTCCTAAACTCCTGAAGCTTTTCCTGGACTGCTTAGAAACTGAATCTTTACCAACATCCTTTTATGAGGCTTCTGTCGTACTATTGCCAAAACCAGACAAAGAACCCCTCCACTGCTCCTCTTATAGGCCCATAGCTTTGCTCAATATGGACTTACGAAATGTTGGCCAACCGGTTGATGCAGGAGCTGCACCACTTGATATCCCCTGACCAGACTGGATTTATGCCCACAAGGCCACAGACACACACCCAGTTGAGTTGGGGGGGGGGGGGCTGCTGGGGGGCCATGGTCTTTTTTGTAAAAGGCATTTGATTCCATTGATTGGCAGTATATGACAATTGTTTTACAACATATGGGGTTTGGTCCCATTTTTCTCAAGTGGATAGCATTATTGTATGATCATCCCACTGCGGCCATCCGCCTTAATGGCGGGGTTTCAGATGCCTTTTCAGTGTCCAGAGGGACGAGGCAGGGATGCCCCCTCTCCCCTGGGCTCCTTGCGCTTGTTATGGAGCCTATTGCAATTGCATTGCATTCCTCTCCTCTCATACGGGGTATTAGGGTGGGTTCTCTCACAGAGACTACTGCTTTGTATACAGACGACCTGGTGTTATTTCTACGGGATACTGGAACCTCGCTACAGGTGGCTTTGGAAACGCTTAATAAATTTACGAAGGTCTCTGGCCGTAAGGTCAATTGGACGAAGTCTAAAATCCTCCCATTGCAACCTTCCTCCACTACTGGACAAACAGACCCGACAACACCCCTACAGTGGGTCACACAGTTAAAATATCTAGGGCTGCAGGTGACTAATTCGGTGACGGACTTTATAGGTCTTAACTTGTCTCCACTCATAGCTGCTCTTAATAGGAAATTATATGATTCGAAGTCCCTTCCATTGTCCCTCATTGGAAGAATTCACCTAATTAAGATGAAAATCCTCCCCTCACTGTTGTACATTCTCAGAAATTCTCCAGTGTGGATTCCAAAATCTATTTTTAGAGCCACAGATACTATGCTGTCCTCCTTTATAATGACATGGGGGTACAACCCGTCTTCGTATGTCGATCTTACAGTAACCATGGGGAAGGGTGGCCTTGCAGTGCCTAATTTTTATTTTTATTTCCTGGCAGGGCAACTAACGGTGGTTCACTGTTGGCTAACATCTCCTCAAGTGTCTCCTCAGTGTTTCTAGATGCTGCTTGCGTAGGGTCTTATGAGGCGCTGGCACACTTGGTATACAGGGGGCAAAAATCCCCTTATAGACTTATATAGGATATAAGGAACTGTTTCCCCATACAGCCAAAGAGATGGAAAAGTGTAGAGATACCTGGGTGGGGGTGGCACCTGGCCTGGATGAAGACGACTGGGATGACATGTGGGGTGACCCATTCCAATGTCTGGTATCGGCTAGGGACAGGCTGATTTTTTACAAATTTTTTGCATAAGATTTACCTTACCCCTGCTAAACTCGCATAGATGTTTGGGATCCAGTCTTCTCAATGATGGAGATGTTCTATGCCACAGGCAAATTTTATGCAAATTTTCTGGGAATGCCCTCTGATCCAGTCTTATTGGAGGGGAATAGCAGAGTGTATTAAGTCACTAACTTTGGTTACTATGAAAGCCATAAAGACACTGCTTACCTTGCTGCTTTTCTACGTCAAAAAACACATTATTTTGTCGTGGAGAGGCGCCTCTGCTACCACACTGGGCTCCTGGAAAACCCTGGTGAATAGGATAATACTACTATACAAGGCAACATACTTGAGTAGGGGTGTCCCGGCCAAATTCGAGAAGGTGTGGGGTGGTTGGGTGTCCTCTGCTGATACAGTCTCCAACTGATTGGGGGATGGTAAGCCTCTCTGACCCCCGCTCATGTAACAAACATTAGGTCTCACAGGAGTCTGAGAGGAAGCGGGGCCTAATGTTTAAGTACAGTCCCAATACAGTCTGAGGTTATATATTTGGAGAGATGACTGAGGAGGGGTTGGGAAAAGCACTGTTGTTTATCTTTCAGCTACCAGCAATACCAAGCTTGTAATAAAGAAATAGAATGTCTCCCCCGTGTCTGGGTATTTGAATATGTTGACAACTGTTGTAATAGTTGATTTGTATGTTATGGCCCCTTTAAGGGTATCCGCATTGTGTGGAATGTTACAAAAAATGGGTACGCTTCAACTGACTTTAATGGAATTTGGGCTTTTGGTGCATTTTTTAACCACTTCAATACAGGGCACTTTCCCCCCTTCCTGCCCAGGACATTGCTTTTTCTTATTTTTTGCTAAAAAGGACCGAAATTTTGGGGAAAAAAAACTTTTTCTTTGTTACTGTGATAAAATTTTGTTTTCTCCTTCACTGACGGGCACTGATGAGGCTGCACTTATGGGCACTGATAGGCACTGATGAGGTGGCACTGATAAGGTGGCACTAATATGTAGAATTGATGGGCACTGATATGCACCACTGATGGGCACCAATAGGCTACACTGATATGCAGCACTGATGGGCACTGATAGACGGCACTGGTGGGCGTGATAGGTGGCACTGACGGGCACTAGTAGGCAGCACTGATGGGCACTGATAGATGGCACTGATAGGCAGCACTGATGAGGAGGTACTGAAGGTCATTACTAATGGGCACTGATTGGCATCTGTGAAGGGCACTGACAGACGTTACTGATGGGCAGAGGCCATAACTAGAACCTTCAGGGCCACAGTGCAAGAAATGATGAAGGACCCCCCCTGACCCCTGGCCTGGGCCCTTCCCTCTTCCCACTGATTCTGGGGCCCTTTATTCCTATCATGGGTCTCTTTATTACGGTACTGTATCGGGGCCCTTTCAGAAGTTCTGCAGCAGGCCTCCTTTCTGCCATCTTCAGGCCTCCCCATGATGGTGAAATGCCAGGGCCCTGTCACAATTGCAACATTTGCAATCCTGCTAGTTCCCTCACTGGTGTCAGTAGTTTTTAATTTTTATTTTAATTTTATTTTTTTTACCATTTCATTTTATTTCTTTTACAATTTCTTACAATTTATTAGGAGCTCTGTTGGGGGGCTTCGATGAGATATCAGGGGTCTAAACAAACCTCAGCCCTCAATCTCCATCTGTGTAGCCTCAGTGGCACAGAATGAATGGACAGGAATAGCTGTGCACCGAGCCTCCCATTCATTCAGAAACAGAAGTATAGTAAAAACAGTTTACAATGTTTCAGTTATGAGTGAACTAATTGGTACCAATCACTGACTCTGTTCATTCAGAAAAGGAAGGAGACGGTAAATGACAAATTTACCGACCCTTTCCCATCTCTCCATCATGACACATCTTCTACAGCAGCTGGCAGGAGAGAGGAGGGGGGAAGACAGCATCTCTGTGGGGGAGGGGGGGGGGGGGGCAGGGAAGCAAACAGGGACCCCAAGTAAACTGGATAGAGGAAATTGGAGGAGATTGGTTCCTCTAAATGCCACCCCACCATCCCTCCTATCCAGGTGTACAAGGGAGGCACATGGGCCCCCTGAACCATGGGCCCCGGTTGCAATTGCAACCCCTATTGTTATGCCCCTACTGATGGGCACTTATTGGCACTTTGATAGGCACTGATTGGCACTCTGATGGGCACTGATTGGTGATTTGGGTGAGTACTGATTGGCATTGTGGTGCACACCTCTGATGGGGGCTGCGCTGATAAATCAATGTGCTGATTATCAGCGCACACCCCCCCCGACAGGAAAGATGCCGATCAGTTCTCCCTGTCAGCGCAAATCGAGGAAAGCCGATTCTCAGCACTATCTGGTTCACACTGTGGTCACAGCTGATCATGTGGTAAAGAGCCTACATCAGAGGTCGCTGCGCTGTGCGCCCCTGCGGGCACGCAATTGTGGCTTATCCTGCTGGACGTCATATGACGCCCAGTCATGATAACAGAATCACTTTCCGGCTGTCATTCTGCATATGGCGGGTGGCAAGTGGTTAAACAGTTCCCCAATGATGGATTAGCAGCATTATTTAAGGCTAGGTTTACATTAGTGCAGCTGCAACATGATCTGATTTTCAGTGTGCGTTTTTGACACGTTTCATACACATGTCTTTTCAGTGAGTTTCCATTGAAGTCTATGGGCTAAAAATTGCATTAAAACCGCTCCAAAGTTGCACATGTACCTTTGCAAAAATGCGCTGCGCTGCTTGATGTGAACAGGAACCATTGAAAACAACATGATTTCCATTGTCGTGCGGTTCTGTGTGACTAGAGTTGCATCTGAAATCACACTAGTGTGAACCAGTCTTAAAACGCAGCGCGGTTTAAAAAAAAAAACACAATGCAGAGCTGTGAATAGATAGAATATAAAGGGAACTATTTTTCATGTGCTCTTGTCACGCTGGAAAGGTGTGTTTTAGCACGGCAAAAGTGTACCAGTGTGAACAGGGCCTAAACAGAAAAGGACGCAGACTTGTTCCACTTAAAAATACAGACTTAAAGTGGAGCTCCACCCAAAAGGGGAAGCTCCACTTACTCGCACCCTCCCTTCCTCTACTGCCACATTTGGCACTTTTTGGAGGGGAGTGGATACCTGTCAAAACCAGGTACCTGCTCCCACTTCTGGGTAAGATCGCCGCACAATGATCGCGGTGAGCTACAAAATTTCCAGCCCCTCCTCCTTCCTCCCCCGCTGCCTTTTGGGAGATACACAGGTCCCAGAAGACCATTCAGAAACTTGGGCGTACGCAGTAGAGAACAGGCTGTGAAGCTGCAAGGCTTCACTTCCTGTTTCACTTAGTGAAGATGCCAGCGCCTGCACCCGAAGCTGATTGACGAATCGGCTAGGGGTGCCAACATCGCAGGATACCTGGACAGGTAAGTGTCCTTATATAAAAAGTCAGCAGCTACAATATTTGTAGCTGCTGACTTTTAATTTTTTTTTTCTACAAGCTGGAAGTCCTCTTTAAAGTGATTGTAAATGATCATCTTGTAAAACAACCCGCTAAGTTTAAAATAAAAATCAAAGGCAAAACATTTTTGTATAGATATAAAAAAAATACATTATAAGTACCTGATTTCCCTTTTTTATAAAAATGAGCTGGGGGAGGGGGGTATAAGCAGCAGCACACTGAGCTTGCCAGTGAAAGGCTGTGCAGCGGGGGCATGTCAGGACAAGTCTGATCATTGGAGGAGAGCAGGCTGAGTTCCCAGCATAGCTAGAGAACTGACCATGGTGTATTCTCCTGCTTAGTGTGGCCAGTTTTTAATAGGAAAGCAAAGGGACTAGCAGGAACACCAGCGATTTCACATAAAGGAAGCAATCCAAAGAGACCAGGATGCTTTCTCCTACAAGTACACGGTACATCAGGCACATACCAGGAATATGAAGTGTTGGGGTAACAAACACTTTAACAAACACAGATGTAGGCGGATGTAAATTAATGTATATTTATATACATCTACAAATCCATAGGAATGAATTGCTGTCTATTTTTCATCTGTAAATGTAGAGATAAAAAGGAGACGAGCAGAACACCCGTGTGAAAGTGCCCTAAGAGTGGAACTAAACCCTCATATCCCTTAAAGGAGAAGTGCAGCGTCCAGTGTTTGGCTGGGCTTCTCCTATGGGTCACAGGAGTGCAATTCATTTTGCACTCCTGTGACCCATTTTCAGGAGAGTAAAGACTAAAGTCCGCTCTCTGCTGACGTCACCAGTGTCCATTCAGGCACCACGTCATCATAACAATGAAGTCTGGATCCGCCAGGTGCCTGGGTGGACAGCCATCTCAGCCTCTCAGTGAGCCTCTGAGAGCCTGAGACAGCCGTTCCCCGCCCCGCCACAGCTGAGCGCTCCAGTGAGAGTGGAGGAGCAGAGAGGAGAGCTGCTGATTGACATATAGCAGCTCTCCGCTCGGGGATATGTGAAAACCAAGCCATCGGCGGTGTTCGATGGCTCGGTTCTCAGTGAAGAGGCGCCGGGAACAGATGCAGTTTCAGATCGATGCTGCATCCACCTAGGCAAGTATAAATCTGAAATTTAAAAAAACCCATACTTCTCTTTTTAAGTAGTTCTAAAGACTCAGAAGGTTTTTTTAACTTAAAGCATAATGTTACAGACTCGCCCCCTCACCCCCTTATACTTACCTGTACCCCATCGTGATCAGGTGCTGTGCATGAGAGCTATGGCTCTACTGGCTTTGACCTTCCTCCCTAGGCAGATCGAAAACAGCAGCAGGAGCAATTGGCTCCTGCTCCTGTCAATCAACTCCAGTTACGAGGGATTGGGGCAGAGTCCCACTGTCTGTGACAATGGAAGCAGCAGCTGGGCTCTGGAGCCCCCGTGGGGGGGGCACCAGCAAGAGAGGAGGAGCCAGGAGCGCCGGCGGGAGGCCAGAGAAGAGGAGGATCCGGGGTCGCTTTGTGCAATTCGATTGCACAGAGCAGGTAAGTATGACATATTTCTTATTTTAAAAAAATTAAAACATTTCCTTTACAACCACTTTAAGATCCAAGGAAGCTGCTATTTTAGAATCGGTTTGATCTGCAGTCGCCATGGTGCTACATATGTGATGACACCAGTCATTACATTCCTTTTGAGGAACAGAACAGGAGCCAGTCCAAGAATTCCCATAGGCAACCCGCCAGGAACCTGCTATGTATTTCAGCTAGGAGTCAGTCCAGGAGGCCATCTACGGGCCCCAAACAGATCCCCTCCAGGAATCTTTGGCCCCATGCTAAGAAAAAAATGATGCAAAAATACACAATGTGCACTGTTATGTGGCTCTGCTGTGAATGAGATATAAAAATACATTTTAAATTGATAGTAGTTAGTGATAATTTAAGAGAATATTTATAAATGTAATATTTTTGCTTAAAAAATAATTTTAGTATTTTTTGCTTTAGTGATGTTGCCATCCAAGCAACACATATGTACAGCACCAAATAGAGTGGGCTTTAACGACCACATGGCATGCATATGTGCCCATAGGTAACGAAGATTTCTGTTCTGAGAGGGAGATTACTGCATGCAGTCAGCACAGTGACTGAGCTGTCAAACTCCTGGTCTCTAATAATGAATGGGAGCCAGTGAGACTATCTCTTAATCATGTGACCACTGTGACAGCCAATCACAATGATCACCTGATTGGGCATACTTTATCCTTCTTCAGACTGGTGACATCATTTAAACCTTGGCATTGTAAATCTCATAAAAACATATACACCCGTGCAGACAATATAGACCAGGTATGGAGATGGCTGATAACAAGCCTTATAGATCCATCACTGGGATAACACCCATGTGGAGGTGTGGTTCCTAAGTGCAATTGATACAAGCAAAAAAAAGGAGTGATTAAGGATCACCAAGGCACTTATCACATGGAACCAAATTCTTTAAAACGTAACTTTCATTAAATAGAAAAATGAAAAAATTATTACAACCACTGTAACAAGGGATTAAATGTTTGACAACGTTGTCAAGGTCACAACCGGGACACGTCCAAGACCCATACAATATCCGCCTCACACATACAATCATGCAGTCAGACAAGTACACTCAACCATGGATCCACTAGTAAATAGTGATGAATAATCTCTTTATAAGCACTAGAATCAATGCATCAAGTGATGGCCGAGTTGTCTGAGTGCTGAATGTAGAAGTTGGTGAGATGCTTCAAAAGCACAATGCAGTGTTGCCAACCTCCCGCAGCGTTTTTTACTGGCAACACATTTAAAATTTACTGGCGGAACACATTTTTTACTGGCAACCTGAAAAATAACTGAACTCCTATTAAAAACTAAGACAATTGATATTTAAACACAACATGGAAACACTGACAATACCCATATCAAGTAGTTTGCCCGGTTTACACTTAAAAAGTCAGCACAGCATGACAAATTATCAGACCCTGATATTTATAAACAGTTGTAAAAATCACTGATTTTTACAAACTGTCAGTAAATTTACTGGCGGTTGGCAACACTGGCACAATGGGAGGGAGAGGAAGGGGTCCTGTAGATCCACCGAGTGGCGTGCGGGGAGGTTTGCTGGATGGGTTAGCTATGTGGTTTAAATATGTTCACTGACAAAAAATTGTCCTGTCACGTCCCATGGTTAGGCATAGAGGTATATGAACAGATCAAAGCGGCATACAAATTGGTCAGTTGGTCAATTGTGCAACAGACAATAAAGTTGTCCATGTAGGTCGGCTTAACAGAGTGCAGAGTGCTGGCAAGTGCTATCCTTGGGGCTGTCAACCAAAATTAAGTCACTGTAATGCTTACCGCTCGTGTCCACGTAGTAGCCGATTAACAAAGAAGGGAACGTAACTCACATAGGTGGATACCCCTGTCTTCTTGAATCACTGCCATACATGGAGCTCTCCCACTTGGTGCTAGTGTCCGTTCAGTCCTGGTATATACTCGGAACCAACAACAAGGCATCCACAAGGTTGGGGGCGGGTCGGGACGTGTCACTGGGGCCGTGAGGGGGACGGAAATCCGTCATTGGGCGGATGAAACGCGTCACATGGACGTCACCTCACGGCCCCAGTGATGCTACCCAACCCGCCCCCAACCTTGTGGATGCCTTGTGGTTGGTTCCAAGTACGTGCCGGGACCGAACGGACACTAGCAGGTCTGAAATCTCTGCAATGGGACAGAGGTGGCGAAAAAAAAATCTTGTTATAACCCTCTCTTACTCTATTTAAAATGAAAAAAAAAAAAAAACGTTTTGCCCATAGTTCTACTTTAAGGACACCGCCACTTGATTTTCCTCCATTTAAGGTCTTGTCTTATTCTGACAGTGGAACCTTCGGAGCAACTATGTTAATGACACCCCCATTTAACCTTGCATTCCGCACTGCGAACTGACAGTTCCGACATGAATCGTAACGCATGGGTGTGAACAATTGGGTGATGGGTCTCAGGAATTAATATTCGCTATTGTCTTCCTGATTCTCTTCCCGGTCAATCAGGAAGCAGGTCCTGAGGCCCATCAACCTCAGGCTCTAATCATGTGCTTCTAAAAAAAAAAAAAACCCCCATTGAAATCGATGCATGTAGATTAGGGGCCAGGCGCATGGATTAGGGGGGTGGCGCCCCGTATGGATGGGCTGCCACTGTTGAAAACTGCTGTATAATGACCACTGGTCTGTTTATCTATCTGCTGAGGGCATAAAATGTTGGAGGACCAAATAGGAACTTATAATTTCCACCACACCTTAAATGGCAGAATGCCAGGTGACATTGTGTATTATAGCTTTTTCACTGTTTATTTGGTGCATGTATTGTATATGTTCTGAGACTCTTTACGTATAGCAGCTTGCTTTCTGACCTTTGAGCTGAAGAAATATTTATACTTTTGTTTATTGCAAAAACAATAAAGATATTACAAAAGAAAAGAAAAAAAAAACAGGATTACTCTTACGACTTATCTAATTCCATAGTTATATTATAAAAAAAAAAAAAAAACACAGAATGCGAGGTGGGGCTTTTAATCTTCTCTGTGTGCCTTTTTGACCCTTTCAGGTGGGGGAAAGCAGTTTCTTAGACAGCATTCATGGAAATTGGATTACCAATAAAACATAAAATTATTGAGTGCATACGTATACTCCCCCTCTAATATAGCTAGTCCTAGTTACATAGTTTGTCAGGTTGAAAAACAAAGACACAAGCCTAATCAATTCTGCCAATAGAAAAATATAAATTAATAGAAAAACCCTATATACGCGATCCAAAAAAAAAATCAAAATACAAAAAAATTATAAGAAACATGGTCAAGCTTGACCCAGGAGGCAATCATATATTTCCTGGATCAACAATCTTTGTTGTTATTACCTATAAATGTTAATATTCAATAGTTATATAAATATCCAATATGGCACTACTAAATCATCACTGCCGCAGCTAATTATTTTCCAGATTCTTAGCGGTTAAGTGGCGGATCACCTATATCAATAGGGATAAGTCAAACATTCCTGGGTTTGGTTCAAGATAGATTCAGCAAACTTTAGTTCAGGTGCCAAATGTGAAACCCTACTCAATAGGAGCTGAATGCTAAAACTAATTTCTAGACATTTTATAGAGTAATTGGCAAGAGATTGTCAAACAAATAATATTGTGGGCCTGGGATTAGCCCTGGTGAATATGTACGAACAAAATTTTAAAATTATTCTATGTGGCAGGGTGGCCTTAACCTGCCTGTGGCATATCTAATTGATGTATACAACCTACTGCAACAAATCTGACATTTACATCAGCGGTAGCCCAGGCTGAGGTTGTCTCTCTCATACCACCATAGGACTCCGTGGATGTGCGGCACTAGGGATCTTTCCTCTTTTCCTTTCAGTGACTTCAGGAGCTGGGACGAGTTCCATCTTTGCTGGCACTCCTGCATTGGTTGCAGCATCACCCACACTACTCCCCATGGTGATTGAGCCAGAGCGGCACACTAAACACTTCCATTTTCACCCAGTCTTCCCTCCGGGTTCACATCCTCCAGCCCAGTGGCGGACGTACAGGGGTCCAGCAGTCACCATGGTGACTGGGCCCCATGGTGTAGGGGGCCCCTACTGGCCCCCTGTATGCCTACACCGAGCTTCCCGTTGCTCAGCCAAATTGTACATCAGCACTGCAGGGAGCCTCGTCACACTGTTCACAGACACAGAGCTAAAGCACAGCGTGTGCTGTGCTCTTTGTCTCCCCCTAGAGTGCAGTACACGGCCAGCAGGAAGGTACAGTGATCTGTCTTTAATTTAACCGGTTACCGACCGCGTACTGCCTTTTTACTGCGGCAGTGTGGACAGATTCCACGAATCGCCGTAAATAAACGGCGATTCCTGGATGCGTAGCTAGGGGGTGAGAGTGAGCTGTCAGCGGTGCGCTCTCATGCCTGCCGCACTCTGCGTGAGTGTGCCCGCGGCTCGAGCAGACCCGATATCCGCCAGCGAGCCGCGATGAGCTGCTAGAGGGTAAGAACGGGAACCGCCGAAGTAAACATGGTGGTTCTCCATTCTGACAGGCGGCATGTAAGAGATCCACTGATCCCTGTCACTGGGATCAGTTAGATTTCTTATGCCCCTGGCAGCCCAGCCCCCTCACACTTAGAACATGCCTAGGGAACACAGTTAACCCCTAGATCTCCCCCTGCAGGTTAACCCCTTCACTGCCAATGACATTTATACAGTAATCAGTGGATATTTCAATTTCTGACCGCTGTATAAGTGTCATTGGTCTCAAAAAAGTGTAAAAAATGTCCGACGTGTCCGCTGCAATATCAAAGTCCCGATAAAAATCGCAGATCGCCGCCATTAATAGTAAAAAAAAAAATGTAAAAACACCAGAAATGATTTCTCATGGTTTGTAGATGCAGCAACTTTTGCGCAAACCATTCAATAAGCGCCAAATGCTAAAATATGAGCGACTCCCCTCAAAGGTGATATCACACAGTTTTGTCACGCTGCACCTTGAATGATACTGGAGCACTTTCTTTGAGCACTTTCTAGCACCAATCACCTACTGAAGACTATGGATTGATTTATGTGTTTACATACATGTTATTTATTAACACGTGATTATGTATATATATTTTTTGGATTGATTGTGATTATTGTTGGTTTGCATATATACACCTTCACTGTGATATCACCTTTGAGGGGAGGCGCTCATATTTTAGCATTTGTCATCTTTAAGCGGATTTTGTCCGAGGAGAGCTGCCCTCCGATGTAAGTGTGTGGGCCCGTAGGGGGAACACACTTATTTCAACATTGTTTGAGCACTGTTGATTGTTGTGGAGGCGCTGTTTTTTAGTTTGTACATTCAATAAACGCCGATTGCGGATTTTTTTAACCAAAAATATGAGGAAGAATATAAATCGGCCAAAACCGATGAATACATTTGTTTTTTTATAATTTTTTGGGGGATTTGTATTTTAGCAAAACGTAAGAAATATTGTTTTTTTTTTTCACAAAATTGTCGCTCTCTTTTGTTTATAGCAGCGATCAGAAATGACGCAGAATTGACCAAATACCACCAAAAGAAAGCTCTATTTGTGGGAAAGAAAGGACGTCAATTTACAATTTACAATGTCGCATGACCGCGCAATTGTCAGTTAAAACGACGCAGTGCCTAATCACAAAAAGTGCTATGGTCCTACAGTGGGAAATCCTTCCGGGGGTGAAGTGGTTAAAAGACAATCCCATGTATTTATATATATGTGTGTGTGTGAGTGCATCATGTGTAAGTGCATTGTGTGTGTGAGTGCATCAGGTGTGTGTGTGACTGCATTGTGTGTGTGTGTGTGTGAGTGCATCATGTGTGTATGAGTGCATCATGTGTGTGAGTGCATCATGTGTGTGCGAGTGCATCATGTGTGTGAATGCATCATGTGTGTGAATGCATCATGTGTGTGAATGCATCATGTGTGTGTGACTGCATCGTGTGTGTGTGACTGCATCGTGTGTGTGTGACTGCATCGTGTGTGTGTGACTGCATCGTGTGTGTGTGAGTGCATTGTGTTTGTGTGTGCATCGTGTGTGTGAGTGCATCGTGTGTGTGTGAGTGCATCATGTGTGTGTGAGTGCATCATGTGTGTGTGAGTGCATCATGTGAGTGCATCATGTGTGTGAATGCATCATGTGTGTGTGTCACGGTCCTGGTGGTGGAGTCTGTCTTGTGCAGGGAACAACCGCTCTTGCACACACGATTCAAGGACCCCTGGTAGAACAGACAGGGAATCCAAGAGTCCGGGATGGGACTAGGGCTGGATGGTCACTGGTGGTGGTGTGATGATCCAGATGGTCGTGCAGATCAGAGGGATGGTCGTGCAGGCTGGGTCGGCAATGGGCTGGCTGTGCAGTACAGATGGGTCAGGCAGAAGAATGGTCAAGTTCAAGCAAGGTTCGTTATCAGGAGGGCAGCAGAAGTACAAAAGGGAGCAGACAATCGGATGGTCGTGGAAGCCGGGGTCAGTGCAGGCAGCGTAACAGCAGGTCAGGTCAGGCCGGGTCAACAGGAAGCAAACAGCAATACTGGAACAGAGGTTTGAGCTGGGGCTCACAGGTAACTGATGCTTTAGAACAGAGAGCACTTGCTGCTGGGACCAGGGGATTCAAATAGAGCCATTTGGTGCCGTTCCGGCGCGTGCGCGCGCACCACCGCTGAGACGGCCAGGAAGCCCAAAACATCTGGACTTTTCCTAACATTGCCCCCACCCCAAGGGGCAGCCTCTGGACACCTTGCCGGGTGCCGCCGTCCCGGCGGTTTCTTTTGAAAGCCTGAATTAATCCAGGTGCGTGGATGTTCCCCTCTGGTTCCCAAGAATTTTCTTCAGGACCAAACCCTTTCCACTTTATTAGTTATTGGGTAGAACCAGCCCTCCTCCGACAGTCCAAAATGGCTTCCACCTCAAACTCTTCTTCTCCGTTTACCAAGATTGGACCCGGTGGACCTGTCCTCTGTCCTGAGAAGGGGACAACAGGTTTCAGTAATGACATTTGGAAGACCGGGTGGATCCGTAGGGAAGGAGGAAGATCCAATTCAAATGCCACCCTGTTGATCTTCTTCTTAATTGAGAATGGCCCCATGAATCTTGGGCCCAGTTTTTTTGAAGGGCAAGCAAGTTTAAGATACCTGGTGGATAACCAGACACGATCACCTGGTTGGAGCTCCAACTCCCCCTGCCTTCTCTTGTCATAAGCTTCCTTGTTCAGTTCCTGGGTTCTGGATAAGGTCTCCTGCGGGATCTTATTGTTAGACTGAAGGACGCTCGTGATATCCTGTGCTGCAAGGACGGTGCTTTAGATGTCCAGCTTAGGCAGAAATGTGGGATGAAACCCATAATTGGCCCAGAATGGGGACTGCTGGGTGGCCGAGTGGATGGTGTTGTTGTAAGCAAACTCGGCCAGCGGTAGCAGTGCGACCCAATCATTTTGAGAGAACAATGAAAAACAGCGCAGGTACTGTTCTTTTTTTTTATTGAAAAAACGTTTTATTTGAAACAAAAAAAACAAGACTGTGGTCATACATAGTATCAGGTACAATCACATTTACACATTGAAGATGGTGTGCAGATCTTTGTACAGAGAAATCTGTTACATAAGCAGATGCATTTAATTTATGCCAGATGGCTACAGTTAGAGTATACTCGACTATTCCAAGGGGGTAAGCAAGTTTTTCATCGGGACCCCCCTCCCAGGGTCCAGTTTGTATCCGATAGAAGGTTTCCGGAAGTAATTTAGCTAGGTGCACGTTTCCCCATCTGCCAACCACCTATCCCAGATTTTGGAATACTTTAGTGGGCATCCTCTGTGGCTATATATTAGTTTTTTATACGGAAGAGACACGTTCACTTCTCTTTTCCAGTCTGAAATTGTGGGTGGGATTGGCCTCATCCAGTTTTTGGCTATTGCTTTCCTTGCGGCAAATAGGGTTTCAGCTATGAACATAGTTA
>BLSH010328900.1:1238174-1248279 GCA_018402905.1 Glandirana rugosa
GACACACGCGTGGAACGCCCGGAATGTGTTCGTCAGTTCTTGGACGTCCTCCCTATATGGGCCCACCTTCTTACCCATGTCCTCGAGAGTTGAAGGGGTCAGCGACCGGGACGAGCCTCCGCTGTGGCAGCCTGGTGGGGGTCCTCATAGAGTTGTGCCATGGCTTGAAAAAATGTGGCCGCTGTGGCGACCTCCGGGGCATTCTGCTCCCCTAGTCTAAGGGCCCATGCCTGGGGTTCCCCTTGCAGTAGTGAGATGATGAAGCCCACGTTGGTGGTTTCAAGAGAAAAGGTGCATTGCTGGAGCCCCAAATAAAGTTCACATGCTCTCCGGAAGACCTGGAACTTGTGTCGGTCCCCAGAAAACTTATCTGGCAGCGGGACCTTGGGCTATGAGGGCAGGGCCACAATGGTATGGCCTGCAGCAGGGCCAGCGACTGGGGAAGTTGAGAGCTCCTGTACCCATTCTTCCACCCGGGTATATCCCTCCTGCAGGTTCTTGACTGCTTGTGTAAGGCCCGCAAGGTGCGCACACAGATCATCCATGGCGGAGCGGGTCCCCTGCGCAGACTCAGTCATGGGTGTCCGTTACTGTCACGGTCCTGGTGCTGGAGTCTGTCTTGTGCAGGGAACAACCTCTCTTGAGCACCCAATTCAAGGACCCCTGGTAGAGCAGACAGGGAATCCAAGAGTCCGGGATGGCACGAGGGCTGGATGGTCACTGGTGGTGGTGTGATGATCCAGATGGTCGTACAGATCAGAGGGATGGTCGTGCAGGCTGGGTCGGCAACGGGCTGGCTGTGCAGTACAGATGGGTCAGGCAGAAGAATGGTCAAGTTCAAGCAAGGTTCTTTATCAGGCGGACAGCAGAAGTACAAAAGGGAGCAGACAATCGGATGGTCGTGGAAGTCGCGGTCGGTGCAGGCAGCGTAACAGCAGGTCAGGTCAGGCCAGGTCAACAGGAAGCAAACAGCAATACAGGAACAGAGGTTTGAACTGGGGCTCACAGACGCTGTAGAATGGACAGCACTTGCTGCTGGGACCAGGGGATTCAAATAGAGCCGTTTGGCACCGTGGCAAGCGCACCACCGCGGAAACGGCCAGGAAGCCCAAAACATCCGGACTGAGTACTTTTCTTAACAGTATGTGATTGCATCATGTGTGTGTGAGTGCATCATGTGTGTGCATCATATGTGTGTGTGTGTGTGCATCATGTGAGTGCATCGTGTGTGAGTGCAGCATGTGTGTGTGAGTGCATCATGTGTGTGTGCATGTGTGTATATCATGTGTGTGAGTGCATCATGTGTGTGTGAGTGCATTTTGTGTGTGTGTGTGTGAGTGCATCATGTGTGTGTGCATCATGTGTGTGTGTGCATCGTGTGTGTGTGCATTGTGTGTGTGTGCACATGTGTGCATCGTGTGTGTGTGCATATGTGTATTTATATATGTGTGTGTATGACTGTGTGTTTTTATATACAGTATGTGTGTGTGTTTATATATGTGTATGTGCGTACAAGTGTGTTTACATGTATGTATGTATGTATGCGCTTTTAATCCTGACCCCCTATATGTGTACAATCAGAACTGAATTTTGTTTTACCACTTGTTCATAGTACCAGCAAGAAAATGTTGTTCCTCTGACAGCTGGTACAGAGCAATATGTTGCCTCCTGACCGTCTGTTTTAACCCCCAAATGCATCATCATTATGCTGCAACTGTGGCAATGCCCACAGTTGCAGAGTGGTTGCAGTGCAACCCCAATCACCAGGGGGAATACAGGAATCAATCTCTCCAATGTCCTCCTGCAACCACTAAATACCTGGGGAAGGGAGAGGAGGAGAAGCGGGGACGAAATGGAAAGATCGGTTCATTTATATGCAGCCAACCACTTGCGACCGGTCCGCCACCGGACTCAGAGGAAAGGGTCCCATCCAGGGGTCAGTGGGGTCCTTCATAGTTTCTTGCATCGGGGCCCTGAAGGTTCTAGTTATGCCACTGGCTTATCAGAATCTTGAAGTCCCTTTGAGAATTAGGTGTCACCCAGATACTACCCCTCATGTGAATGAGAAAAGAGTAAACTGAAAATAAAACCAAACACAACGTTTTTGACAAGTTGTTTATTAAAAATATATGTCTCACAATTTGAATCAACCGGTGTGCACATCATCCAGCAGTGCAGGTCCATGTCAATCACAATTAACAATGCCAAAAAAACCCAGCCGATATGATCCGAACCTGAAGACTACTTGTCCATGCATGACAGCTAAGTATGAAGAAGGGGGCAAGATTACCCAGGTAATGCCATTGAGCAAATATGGACAAAACCAAATTGGTTAATGACGTCGCAAGAACCCGCCACTTCTTTAACAGTGGAAGAAGGAAGCTGTCTTATATAGAGGGAAAAAAACACGCTACTATACACATGGTATTCAATAGACTTGTGCACAGCGGAAAATTTTGTTTAATTTAGTTTTGATTCGTAAAATGCATAATTTCGTTCTGTTATATTTGTTATGTTCCGTTAATTCGTTTTCGGATAATTTGTTATTTTTGTAGAGTGTCAATATTTGTTACCGAATCAACTCGTTTTGTAGGTTGTGAGAGATTAGCTCGTGGGGATCAGCTTTCCGGAGGAAAAATAGTAAGCGTGCAGGCAAGTTTACTTAAAATCTATGGCGGCTTGCCAGGTTTATTGACAAATAAGGTTCGCAGGTAAAACAAAACACAGCATAAAAATAAGTCCTTGCCATCCGGCGCTAAACTAGACAGTATAGTTTCCTCACTATACGATGTGGGGCTGGCCCCAGACACCCACAAAACATCAGCAAAAATGCAAACCTTGTCTTTTAAAGTCCCAACAGACACATAGCTCCCTCAGATCATCCCTCCAGAGCTCCAGTGAGATCTCTTCCTGATTATTTAAGTCCACCTGCTGGTGGACTCCAGTGGACCACAAACTCCGGACTGGAACCAGCCCTGCCATGGTGGCTGGTAAAATCCGGACCAGACTCCGCCTAATCCAGTCCACATGAACACATACGAGGAGACAGGGAGCATCCGTCTACCACTTCACCTCACATATTGTCACAATGTATATCGATTCTATATTTATGTATGTATATATATTCGTGATAACGATTCGTAGTTTGGAAAGTCGTTTGTTTATTGAATCCATTAAAACACACAATGACAATATCTCTTCTCCTATGCCCAAATACAATACAACACCCTTCTCACTCAGTTCTCAGGAATGCACTTTGCCAGTAATCCAACCTCCAGCACAAAATTAATCAGTTGATTGGACTGTAAGATTTTCTCTGAGTTGACCTTTTGTTTCATTAGACCTTTAACAATTGAACGAATCATATCAAATTCACTCATTATTCTCACTTGAATTTCTTTCGCATTCTTTGCATCCGAAAGATGCAAAATTCGGCCGAATTCCGATTCGTTACAAAACAAATTGCACAAGCCTAGTATTTGGCTCTTGCCAAACGTGCTAAAGATCCAGTGTCCTGACGAATGCAGGAACAAGAAAAGTTTGGTCCAAACCTGATGTAGACTACAATAGCATATATCACTACATAGCCTGTGATAACACATTATGTCGTCCAGCAAACCCGTATTATGTTACAAAAGTGATTTATATTCAGACGTCTCCTCCCATGGGAAACTTCCCTCAAATTTATCCAGCAAATGTATACCCCCTTTCCCAATAAAGCCCCAATACACTGGCATTAAATGTAGAATACCCTGATCGGTGTAAATTCTACCTCTCAGCAGGGCTGCTCAAGGGCTGGGTTATCTAGCCAGTTTCTGACTCCAGTACCCAATTTAGACCCCCCAATGTCTGCTCCATTGTGTACAGATGGTGGGTTTGCAACCACTTGCCTTTTTGCACTACACACCACCTGACTGCAGGCTAGTCAAGTTCCTCCTCCCCAAATTCGCTCAATCAACACTATATTGCCAAAATGATTGGGCCGCCCCCCAAATTACTTGGTGGAGGGGGGATTATAGTGCAGGGTTGTTTTTCAGGGGTTAGGCTTGGCCCCTTAGTTCCAGCGAAAGGAACTCTTAAGGCGTCAGCATACCAAGACATTTTGGACCATTTCACGCTCCCAACTTTGGGGGAACAGTTTAGGGATGGCCATTTTCTGTTCCAACATAACTGCGCACAAAGCAAGGTCTATAAAGACATGGATGAGTGAATTTGGGATGGAGGAACTTCACTGGCCTTCACAGAGTCTTGACCTCAACCCGACAGAACACCTTTGGGATGAATTAAAGTGAAGACTGCAAGCCAGGCCTTCTCTCCCAACATCAGTGCCTGAATTCACAAATGTGCTTCTGGAAGAATGGTTAAACATTCCCATAGGCACACTCCTAAACCTTGTGGACAGCCTTCCCAGAAGAGTTGAAGCTGTCATAGCTGTAAAGGGTGGGCCAACTCAATATTGAACCCTTCAGAAGACTGGGATGCCGTTAAAGCGATTGTATACCCCGCTTGCACATTTTTACCTAAAGGCAAGCCTATAGTAAGGCTTACCTGTAGGTAAAATGAATATCTCCTAAATCTGTACAGTTTAGGAGGCATTCACCTTGCATGTAGCTGCTGGCGTCAGCGGCGTATGTGCTCTGAAGGTTCGGCGGATGGTGCCGGACCTTGCCGGAATGGAGGACTCCTGTGCGCATGCGTGGGAGCACTTACAGTGCTGTAAGTGGCCGAAGCCGCGAACCCGGTAGAAGCGCAGAGGGAACATGTCAGCTACCTCAGCAGTGACAGGGAGGTGGTGCGGGCGCTTCTAGATAAGTATTTCATAATGAGCTGGTATGCAGTTCACACACTAGCTCATTGTGTCTTTGCCTTACAGGGTTTTTTGTCCCCCCCCCCCCCAAAGCATACAACCACTTTAAAGTTCATGTGTGTGTACAGGCAGGCATCCCAATACTTTGACAATATAGTGTGTGTGTGTATATATATATATATATCTATATATTTATATATAGTGACATTATGAAAGGCGAGGTGATCGATGGACTATATGTGTCTCCTCGCATGCGTTCATTTGCAGTGAACTAAGGGAAAATACATTCCTGGTGTTACCAGCCACCTGAGCAGGGTTGGTTCCAGACCAGATTTTGTAATCCACTTGTGTCCACCAACAGGTGGTATAAATAAGCAGAAGTAGAGCAAAGGTTTGGTCTTGCTTGAGACTCAGGAAGCCAAAAACCAGAGAGAGCTGCTGAACTGAAGTTTTGCTGAAACAAAAGGTTTGCATTATCTTTATTTTGTGGGTGACTGGGAGAAGCCCTTCACCTCTGAGTTAGGAAACCTGGCAATAAGAGCCTGGATGGCAAGGTTTTATTTTCTCTTGTTTGTTTGATTTTCATGCAAGCCAAGTCAGCTTTTAAGAAAAACCTGCTGTTTGGACTACCTTTTTCCCAGGGAATGTGACCCCCATTGAGCTAACCCCCACATATGGTGGAGTTTCGGTGGGCATCTTCCTGAACAAGTGGAAAGATGGAGGATGTGTTAAAAGCCCTGCTGCAGGCCACTGCAACCCAGCAGGAAACCAATCAGCAGGTCGCACGGGCCACTGCAGCGTGGCAGGAAACCAAACGTCAAGTCGCAGAGGCCGCGGCAGCCAAGCGGGAGACGAATTACCAGCAGCTGGAGACAAATCGCCAGTTTGCAGAAGCCCTGGGGGAGTTAAAGAAGGGGTTCGCAAGTGTTTTGCCAAAGGAACAGAAAATGGTGCGTGCCAGCTATTACCTTCAGAAGATGACACCTGCAGATGATGTGGAAGCTTACCTAGCAACTTTTGAAAGAGTCGCAGTTCGAGATGGATGGCAAAAAGAGCAATGGGCAGGACTGCTAGCGCCCTTTCTGACAGGAGAACCCCAGAAGGCTATTAGGACCTGGAACCAGATGCTGCCCAGGATTATGAGACACTGAAAGCTCAGATGCTTGCACGCCTGGGCATCACCATTGCAATCCGGGCTCAACGGGTGCATCGGTGGTCATACAGTACTGACAAGCCACCCCGCTCCCAAATGTTTGACTTAATACACCTCACCAAGAAGTGGCTGCAGCCAGAGACTTTGCCGGGCCCTAAGATTGTGAAGCATGTGGTCCTGGACCGTAATCTACGTGTGCTCCCTGCCACTTTGAGAAAATGGGACAGCCATGTGGACCCTAAAAATGCAGACCAGTTGGTGGACCTGGTGGAGAGTTATACTGCTGCTGAGGACTTGTTGAACCCATCCGTGCCCCACTCCAATGTCTCTAGGGGTGAAAAACCACCCGGAGGATCCGGTAAGACTGTTCCAGGGTTCAAGGGCGTGGGGAAAAATGACAAGACTGTACCCATATATAATGAGAATATGGGCTCAGGACCTGGAGACTGACCAAATAGGTCAGTAAGGTCTCTGAGGCCATTTAGAGTACTGGGTACAGAACACATAAAATGTTATCACTGCCATGCATTGGTCATATTGCTGATAACTGTTCCCTAAATGATGAACCAATGCAATGTGATAATGCTTACTTGAAAAAATGCATGTCTCTTTTTGCACAGGTGGCATGTACTGCATCATGTCAGGGATGCATGGAAAAACAAATGTGTGTGATTTCAGTTGATGGAAAGCCAGTCACTGCTCTGCTAGATTCTGGTAGTGTTGGTACATTAGTCAAAGGTGATTTTGTAAGTCCTGCAAAGTTACACCCTAGACTATTGGGGTAATTGGTTTACATAGTGACACACGTGACTATCAGACTGCGGTGGTTGAGTTTGATACCCCTTGGGGCACCGTGACACATTCAGTGGGGGTGGTATCCTCACTACTTCATGAAGTCCTAGTGGGGAGAGATTTTCCACACTTTTGGAGTTTATGGGAAAACACAAGGAGTCGGGAGAACAGAGCTCCCCCTGCTGAGGAAACACCGGAACTCACTCCGGACCCATTTCATTGCAAAATTGAAAGGTAAACTGTTGGTGTGTCCAACGGAGGGGTAGAACCTTTTCCTTTTTCTGTAATGGCTGGGGAGCAGGAGGAGCTGGATTCCAGCCCCCAGATTAAGGATAATGAACAAGAAATTATCTCTGACTCTAATAATGAGAACGGACAGAATGTGGTGCTTGATTTAGAAGTTGAACCCAATGTAGGGGTGTCTTTTCCCTACATGGCTCTTAAACTTGCTGTATCAAGTGGTAAAGCAAGGGAAGGAGGAGGTAGAGCAATTAATGGTTCCCAAATGCTATCGCCGGATGGTGTTAGATTTGGCCCATGGTTATATGATGGGTGGACATCTAGGTATAGAGAAAACTAAGGAGAGAATAACCCAGAGGTTCTTTTGGCCTGGTTTACATGCAGATGTGAAAGAATATTGTGAGTCATGTCCAGAGCGTCAGTATTCTGCGCCATCGCCCCATTTTCGCAGTCTGCTTTTACCGTTACCCATAATTGCAATGCCTTTTGAAAGAATTGGCATGGATCTGGTGGGACCAGTAGTAAAGTCTGCCTGGGGCCATCAGCACATACTGGTAATACTGGACTATGCCACATGGAATCCTGAAGCCATTCCCTTGCGTAATACCTCAGCTAAGGCTATTGCCAAAGAGCTTATCCAGGTATTTTGTCGTGTGGGTATTCCAAAAGGTTATTAATGGATCAAGGCACACCATTTATGTCCAGAGTCACTAAAGAATTGTGTAAGCTGTACAAAATCTCCCATCTCCATATCTCTGTCTACCACCCCTAAACTGATGGTCTTGTGGAGAGATTTAAGAAAACGCTCAAAAACATGTTAAAAAGGTGATGGACAAAGATGGAAAAAATTGGGATTTTTTTGCTGCCATGGCTCATGTTTGCCATACAAGAGGTGCCTCAGGCATCTACACATCTACAGGTTATTCCCCTTTTTAACTACTGTATGATAGACATCCCAGGGGATTGCTCAATGCCGCAAAAGAAATGTGGGGGGGAGACTCCACGCCTTACAGAAGTGTTATTGAGCATATCTCACTGATGCAAGTTAGAATCGAGGCTGCCATGTCGCTTGTATGGGAACACATGGAGCAAGCCCAGGAGTCCCAGAGAAGGGTTTATAATCAGGGTGCCAAGACCCGGACCTTCAGCCCTGGGGATAGAGTGCTGGTACTAGTCCCCACAGTTGAGACTATATTCCTAGCAAAATGACAAGTTCCCTTTGAAATTATGGAAAGAGTAGGGTAAGCAAACTACAAAGTTTACCAGCCAGGGAAAAGGAAGCCAAAGCAAATATATTATGTTAATCTTTTGAAACCTTGGAAGGACAGAGAGACTTTACTCGTAATGCCAACCACCCAAAAGGACATGACCCCCCATGACACCTGAGGTACCCATAACTGAAACTTTGTCAGTGGCTCAACAAAAGGGCATTAAAGAGTGTGCGAGTAAGAATAGAGACTTTTTCTCTCACCTACCCGGACTGACCACAGTTATACAGCATGACATAATTACGGAACCAGGTGTACGCGTAAATGTAAAGCCCTATAGAATACCTTAGGCTAGGCGCGAAGCAGTTGCAAATGAAATAAAGAAAATGTTAGTTGGACGTCATAGAGGAGTCCCACAGTGACTGGTTAAGTCCCATAGTGTTGATCCCAAAGCCAGGTGGCACATAAGGTTTTGTAATGATGTCATGAAGTTGAATAGCATGTCCAAATTTGATGGGTACCCAATGCCTTGGGTCGACGAGCTTGATGACAGATTGGGAAGTGCCAGGTACATAACTACTTTAGACCTGACTAAAGGTTATTGGCAGATACCCATAACAGAATCTGCAAAAGAGAAGACTGCCTTTTCTAATCCTGAGGGGTCATTCCAATATAAGTGGATGCCTTTTGGTTTCCATGGTGCTCCTGCCTCATTCCAGAGAATTATGGACAAGACATTGAGATCACACCGCCAATACGCCGCCGCCTATTTGGACGATGTTGTCATCCACAGCCCAGATTGGGAATCTCATTTGCCCCAGGTGCAAGCAGTAGTGTTTGGCTGAAGGTATTTATTATCAATCAACTGTGTTTACTCTTTTTAAATCATAAAGACAACAGAAACTACCCAAATGATCCTGATC
This sequence comes from Glandirana rugosa, assembly GCA_018402905.1. Lineage (NCBI taxonomy): Eukaryota > Metazoa > Chordata > Amphibia > Anura > Ranidae > Glandirana > Glandirana rugosa. The sequence goes on from BLSH010328900.1 coordinate 1,247,298, forward strand.
AAAAGTTTACATACCATGGTAAATTTGGCCTGATAACATGCACACAAGTTGACATAAAGGGGTTTGAATGGCTATTAAAGCTAACCTTCCTCACCTGTGATCTGTTTGCTTGTAATTAGTGTGTGTGTATATAAAAGGTTAATGAGTTTCTGGACTCCTGAAAGACCCTTTACAACTACCTTTTCCCGCAGATCCTTTGACAATTCTTTTGCTTTCTCCATGACTCAGAATCCAGAAACGTCAGTGAAGCACTGGATGAAAGATGCAAGGGTCTGTCAGGAGTCCAGAAACCCATTGACCTTTTATATACACACATACAGTGCCTTGCGAAAGTATTCGGCCCCCTTTGAAATTTGCAACCTTTTGCCACATTTTCAGGCTTCAAACATAAAGATATAAAACTGTAATTTTTTGTGAAGGATCAACAACAAGTGGGACACAATCATGAAGTGGAACGAAATTTATTGGATATTTCAAACTTTTTTAACAAATAAAAAACTGAAAAATTGGGCGTACAAAATTATTCAGCCCCTTTACTTTCAGTGCAGCAAACTCTCCAGAAGTTCAGTGAGGATCTCTGAATGATCCAATGTTGACCTCAATGACTAATGATGATAAATAGAATCCACCTGTGTGTAATCAAGTCTCCGTATAAATGCACCTGCACTGTGATAGTCTCAGAGGTCCGTTTAAAGCGCAGAGAGCATCATGAAGAACAAGGAACACACCAGGCAGGTCTGAGATACTGTTGTGGAGAAGTTTAAAGCCAGATTTGGATACAAAAAGATTTCCCAAGCTTTAAACATCCCAAGGAGCACTGTGCAAGTGATAATATTGAAATGGAAGGAGTATCAGACCACTGCAAATCTACCAAGACCTGGTCGTCCCTCTAAACTTTCAGCTCATACAAGGAGAAGACTGATCAGAGATGCAGCCAAGAGGCCCATGATCACTCTGGATGAACTGCAGAGATCTACAGCTG
>BLSH010328900.1:1272214-1298392 GCA_018402905.1 Glandirana rugosa
ACGTGAAAGAGGTCAAGGGCTATAGGAAAAACTCTTGACCACGGGTTTTGACTTGACGTATAAGGTCTACTCCAGAATGATTATTAAACATCCCCCCGTTTTGCTACAGAGATAGAGACCTCAGGTATGGAGAGAATTAGGTTCTTTCCTAAAACGAAGGAAACCTTTGGTGTCGAACCGTAACGTACTGTAATAATTCGAATACTAGATGGTTTTGGGGGTCTAGGAAGAGATCATACCTAAGGGGGTCGACATGAGGGAAATTATACATGTTACGTACGTATAAGAATACCTCAGTGCACTGTCTAATTGGGCGACTATGTGGAAAATGAGGTTTAATATTGATAAATGTAAAGTTATGCATTTGGAGCTAAGAATATGCATGCATTGTACATATTAAAAGGAGTACAGCTGGGGGAATCCATACTAGAGAAGGATCTGGGGGTTTTGGTAGATCATAAGCTTAATAATGTCATGCAATGCCAAGCTGTGGTTTCCAAAGGAAGCAAAATCCTTTCTTGGATTAAGAGAGGTATGGACTCCAGAGATAGAGACATCGTTTTGCCCCCCTACAAATTATTAGTAAGACCTCATCTGGAATATGCAGTTCAGTTTTGGGCACCAGTTCTCAAAAAGGATATCGGGAACTGGAGAAAGTGCAGAGAAGGGCAACCAAACTAATAAGAGGCATGGAGGAGCTCAGTTATGAGGAAAGATTAGAGGAACTGAATTTATTCTCTCTCGAGAAGAGGAGATTAAGGGGGGATATGATAAACATGTACAAATACATAAGTGGTCCATATAGTGAACTTGGTGTTGAGTTATTTAGTTTAAGGTCATCCATCACAAAGAACAAGGGGGCACGCTTTACGTCTAGAGGAAAAAAGATTTAATCTCCAAATACGGAAAGGTTTCTTCACAGTTAGAGCTGTGAAAATGTGGAATAGACTCCCTCCAGAGGTGGTTTTGGCCAGCACGGTAGATTGCTTTTAAAAAGGCCTGGATTCTTTCCTTAATGTAAATAATATAACTGGGTACTAACATTTTTAGGTAAAGCTGATCCAGGGTGGGATCAGGAAGGATTTTTTTCCACCGCTATAGCAAATTGGATCATGGTTTGCTGGGGTTTTTTGCCTTCCTCTGGATCAACTGTGGGTGACGGATTGTATATGGGATTATATAATTATATATAGTTTTTCTGTTTTTTTTTTTGGTTGAACTAGATGGACTTGTGTCTTTTTTCAACCTGACTAACTATGTAACAGGCCTCGCCATGGTCGACCAAAGAAGTTGAGTACACGTGTTCAGCGTCATATCCAGAGATTGTCTTTGGGGAATAGACATATGAGAGCTGCTAGCATTGCTGCAGTGGTTGAAGGGGTGGGGGGTCTGCCCGTCAGTGCTCAGACCATACGCCACACACTGCATCAAATTGGTCTCCATGGCTGTCATCCCAGAAGGAAGCCTCTTGTAAAGATGATGCACAAGAAGGGAACCATGATTACCAACATTTCCTGTGAAATACTGAAGCAGAGCATGCTCCCCTCCCTTCGGAGACTGGGCCGCAGGGCAGTATTCCAACATAACGACCCCAAACACACCTCCAAGATGACCACTGCCTTGCTAAAGAAACTGAGGGTAAAGGTGATGGACTGGCCAAGCACGTCTCCAGACCTAAACCCTATTGAGCATCTGTGGGGCATCCTCAAACGGAAGGTGGAGGAGCGCAAGGTCTCCAACATCCACCAATGGATGTCATCATGGAGGAGTGGAAGAGGACTTCAGTGGCAACCTGTGAATCTCTGGTGAACTCCATGCCCAAGAGGGTTAAGGCAGTGCTGGAAAATAATGGTGGGCACACAAAATATTGACAACTTGGGCCCAATTTGGACATTTTCACTTAGGGGTGTACTCAATTTTGTTGCCAGCGGATTAGACATGAATGGCTGCGTGCTGAGTTATTTTAAGGGGACAGCAAATTTACACCATTATACAAGTGTGAGGGGTGTAATCACTTTTGTGAGATACTGTATATACAAAATAGCAGAATATGCTTAGTTAGGATATGCACATGTTAGGAGAAAATTAGCTGAAGACTAGTTACAGCACCTGCACTCCAGTCAAAGGTCTTGGTGCCATGTCTCTTGATATACATTTCTTTAACACAATTCGAGATCCTGGTTATAAAAAGTTTTTTTTTTAACAGAAATTTTATTGACAATTCAGCATTACAGAGCACATCATCACAAATATACATCTAGATACATTCAGCATAGTTTCAGAATGAGCTGCTCGCTTGAGGGATATCCCCTTGTCGGTGCCTTACTTAGTTGGACATGTCAATAATGAGGTCTCCTAGTACATAGCAGCATCCAACATCAATAGTCTACTTCCCAGCCCTAGGTTGTCAGGATGAGGCCTATGTCTTTCTTCACCCACAAGGGGTGGGGGGCGACTGTGGCCCCTATCCCCTAGCATCCACCCAACTGGACCAGATTTTGTCTAACTTGACCGGGCATTGTCTGCTTTCATATTTGAGTTTGTATAGGGGCAGCACTGATCTGACCGATAGTCTCCATGCTTCACAGGTGGGGGGGTTCTATCGCCTTCCATTTCAATAGCATCTCCCTTCTAGCATAGTAGAGAGAGAAGGTGATACAGAGCTATCCCCCTCAATGTCCTCTAGGTGGCTCAGCAGCAGCAACAAGGGGTCCATAGGTATTTGAGTTTGACACAGTTCTGTCAATGTTGTTGCTACCGTTTCCCAGTATAAATGGATTCTAGGGCAGGACCAGACCATGTGCCAGAAGGCTCCCTCCTTCGTTTTACATCTGGGGCATGTTGAATCTCTCTGGGGATATATCTGAGCCAGTCTATGGGGTGTGTAGTATGCCTTATGGAGGAATTTGAGCTGGATGAACCTATCTTTTGCCGCTATCATGGATGGAATATATGTGGAGACACACTCCTCCCATTCCTCATCTCCAAGGGCTGTGATATCCACGCGCCATTTATTTAGGGACCTTGTGGGTTTTGTGTCATGGGCCACCATTAAGTAAAGATAAAGGGTAGAGAGAGGTTTACCCAGTATACTGGAAATCAGTAAGCGTTCTATGGAGTCTGAGTCAAGGACTATGGGTTCAGGGAACTGTGCTCTAAGAGTGTGTTGTAGCTGGCAGTAGCGAAACCCAAAAGATCCAAGAAGCGAATACTTGGATTTGAGCTCTTGAAAGGGCATGAGCCTACCATCCCATATCACATGCCTTAGTACAGTGATCCCTCTCTTAGCCCACAGTGATGGGTCTTGTATTGTCTGTAGATGGGGGAGCAACGGGTTACCCCACAGCGGCGTGTGCGGGGAAACATGAGAGGGCTTCCTGAAGATCGCCCTAGCCTCCTGCCAGACCCTAATGGTAGTTCTCATGGGAATAGGCATAGAGGAATGGGCTCTTGAACCTCTGAATACCACATTACTCAGGGCCGTGTAGAACCTCAAGATGGCCGCCTCCAAATTGTTTGCTGGGTTCTGCCTAGGGTGGGAGAACCACCATCTCACCGTGACTAGTACAGATGCCCAGTAATACAGCTGGAGGTTTGGGAGTGGCAATCCACCCCCAGATAAGGGAAGATACAGGACCTTTTTTACGGCCCTCGGGGGCTTCCCAGTCCAGATGAAGGAAATCAGCAGCCCTTCCAGTTTTTTGAAAAAGGACTTAGGGATGGGGGTCAGGGTGTTCCGGAAGAAATAAAGACATTTGGGCAAGAATATCATCTTTAATAAATTAACCCTACCCACTGGAGTCAGGGGGAGGGTTCGTCAGGCCGTGCATTTAGTCAGGAGTTGTGACATAAGGGGCTGTATATTATTTGCCAGGTAGTCTCTAAGGTCTGCATTTACCCTTTTACCCAGGTAAGTGAACTCATCCACCCATCTAAGAGGGGACCCGTATTTAAGTGGGGAGTCGAGGGGTGCTGCGGAAACAGTACCGATTTATCCCAGTTCATGCGGATTCCAGAAAACCGCCCAAACTGTTCAAACATAGTCAACGCTGTCTGCAGGGACAAGGAGGCGTCTGCTAGGTATAAAAGGGTATCATCCACATAGAGGGAAATTTTCTCCTCCAGCCAAAGTACCACCACACCCTTTACTCCCTCTGCAGCCCTGATCCACGCAGCCAGTGGTTCCAGGGCCAAGGCAAACAGGCCTGGGGACAGAGGGCATCCCTAGCGTGCTCCCCTACCGAGCGGAAAAGAAGCTGATAAACCGCCGTTTGTTTGAACTCGGGCTCGCGGAGTGGCGTATAGCAGTTTCAACCATAACAGAAAGCCCGGGCCAAACCCAAATTTAGCTAACACTGCCCATAAATAGCTCCACTCAATGGAGTTGAAGGCCTTCTCTGCATTGAGAGAGGCCACCACCCCCGCCGACCCAGGCTGCGCATTAGCTATGTGGGTAAAGAGTCTCCTAATATTAATGTCCGTCCCTTTTCCTGGCATGAAGCCTGTTTGGTTAGGGTGGACCAACTCTGTGTTCAGTCTGGGGGCAAGGACCTTGGCTAGTATTTTGGCGTCCCTGTTGAGCAAGGAGCACAAAAAAGGTCCTTCCCCGGTTTAGGGATCACCACTATCAGCGCTTCTCCCATGGACAGTGGGAGAGAATTCGTTTTATGTGCTTTGCCAAGCATGGCATGGAGTCTAGAGGTCAGTTCTTTGGCATACTGTTTGTAGAATGCCATTGGAATCCTATCCGGGCCAGGGGTTTTGCCTGACTGAAGTGTCTTGAGTGCCCTAAGAATTTCATCCACTGTAATGGGAGCGTCTAGCTTGTTCCGGTAGGTTGAGGTCAGTACAGGGACATCAACGTCTGCCAGATAGGAGACAATTCCTCCGCATCATATGTCACCTGAGAGCTATATAATAATCTGTAGAATGAGGCGAAACATTGGTTGAATTAGCTTGGGGTGCTTACTAGGTCGCCAGTGGAGTTACGAATGTGGGGGACCAACTGCTCTTTGGAAAGCCAGGCCAGCAGTTTCCCTGAGCGGTCCCCCTGTTCGAAAATGCATTGGGATTGGGCCAGCAGTCGCTTCTGTGTGAGGGAAGTGCGGAGTTGCATGACATCACTTGTCAGGGATTACAGTTGTATGTAGTGCTGGGGTCTCGAGAACTAACATATAGTGCTTCCTGCACACTGGCTGCCTTTTCTGCCCTAAGCAAGTCTGACCTTCTCTCTCTATGGACTTTAGCAATAAGTATCTGATATTGTCCCCGCACATAAGCCTTGAAGGTCTCCCAGATCGTCAGATGGTCTGCGGGGCCCGCGTTGACAGCCCAATAGGTCACCAATGCCTCCTTAAAACCTGCATTCACGCCCGTGTCTGAGATCCAAAACCTCGATATCCTCCATAGGGTGTCTGTGGGGGCTACAGAGATGTCCATGCGGAGGAGGATCGGGGCCTGATCCAAAATATCTCTGGGCAGTATCTGAAGGTCTGTGACTCTGGGCAGGACAGGATTTCCAGTAAAGACTAAGTCAATTCTAGAAAACGTTTGGTGTGAGGCCGAGTGGCAGATGTATGTGCGGGAGTGTGGGTGTGGCCACCTCCACACATCAGCTAGGCCATATATCTCTGCCCAGGCAAACAGCCCAAAATGCAAGGGGCCGGAAGTAGTCAGTCTGTCCATACCTGAGTCAGGGACCAGATTGAAATCACCAAGAATAACCGTGTTTTCAATATTAAACTCCGCCATCTTTGCCGTAATTTGGTTCAAGAGCGACAAAGATGCTGGAGGAGGCAGATACAATCCCACCACTATCCATCGGAGGGAGTAGATCTGTGTATGGATAATAACATATCTGCCATCTGGGTCCAAGGCCTGGTCCAGGAGTTTGAAGGGAAGTGTCTTAAGTACTAGGACGCTAACTCCTCTGGCGAAGTTAGAGTATGTAGATTGGAAGTGATATCCCACCCATGGTTTTTTTAGGGCCAGGGTCTTACTGCCCACCAAGTGGGTCTCTTGAAGCACACAGATGTGTGGGCTGTATGTCTTTATGAACTGAAACACCAGGGAACGTTTGATCGGGGAGTTCAATCTCCTGGTGTTCCAAGATAAGATGTTAAGTGAATAATACATTGAGAGCGTTAACAATATACAGGGCAGGATCAGGAAATCCAGGGGCCCTCTGAGAAGACCATTGGACCCAGATGGAGCAGATCTTAAGGCAGTACAATGCTGAATTAGGTAATGTAAACACAAGTAATGCAATTGTCATAAAACATGGGACAGTAACAACCCATCCATAGAAATTAGCCCTTAAGAGGCAACATTTGCCCCCCCAACCCCCTCCCCCCAAACCTGAAGAGGGCTTCCATCCCATAACAATTCAGCACACTGGCTGCAAAATGGGGTCCTGTGCAAGAGGCGGCCTCAACCCCCCAGGATATATCTGGGGGAGTTCAGTATCAGCCGGCATGCTCTCTCAGTGTTCCCGCCTCCGCTGAGTGTGGAAGATTGGCAGATATCAGGCATGGTGACAGGATAGTGCAAACCCCATAAAAAGAATCTGCAAAACGTAAAGCTCAATAATCCGGCTGAAAGGAGTATTACCATCTTCCTGTCTTGTGTAGAAAAGAATGTGTGTATCAGTTTCACCAGGGGCACAAGCTGGTGTTGCAGTAGCAAATGATTCAGGCACAACCGGTGCAACGTAAGCCATAAGTTATTAGAGCATAGCATTAAGGATTCATAACTGAACATTACCCTGGGCACCTCGTGTTGTTTGTCTCGCCTCCCCCCCCCCCACAGGGCCCATAGTATTGTCCAAAGGCCAGGGGCTCCAGTAGAGGTTGGTAGAAGAACTGTAGGTCCTAGAGGGGGTAGAGGAGGGGATACAGTGGGTCCACAGAGAGAAAGGGTAGTTGGTGGTAGTACAGATGCCCTCCAAGGCATTATAGAAAAGTAGAAGGCCCACAGGGAGTCCCACCCAGCACCATCTTCCAGGAGGCACAGGCAGCTTGGTATGCATGCGCCCAGGGACCAACAGTGGAAAAAACATGAACAGAGTGTTGAATAAAAAGTGTTATGTTATCCACTTACAAATCTTGAGCCAGTGAGCAATCTGAAGAGAATCCACTGGGGCGTTGAAGAGGACCGTCTCTCCATCCTGGACACGCAGACGTGCCAGGAATAAAACACTGTAGTGAATGTTGGGAACTCTCATGGCAGCTTTCACATGGTCGAAGGATTTCCGGAGCTTCTGCGTTTCAAACGAATAATCCGTGAAAATTAGTATTGTGTTGTTCTGGAAGCGCAGGTCACCCAGGGCTCTGGATGCTCTGAGAATTTCATCACGGTCTCTAAAGTTCAATAGGCGTAAAATGAAGGTCCAAGGAGGTGTCCCCAGGGGCCCAGGTTTAAGCGGGATCCGATGGGCTCTTTCCACTACAAAGTGGGGAGACAGGCGTGCATCCGGCAGGAGATCTCTCAGCAGGCCCTCTACAGACCCTGCCGGGTCCTTCCCCTCGCCCCCTTGGCCAGACCAATAACACAGAGTTGGTTTCTCCTGTTCCTGATTTCGGCGTCTTCGGCTCTATATTCCAGAGCCCGCACCTTGGTTTGAAGGCTGTGGAGGGAGACGCCGTGATCTGTAATGGCCTCCTCTGCCATGCCAATCCGTTGCTCCGCCTCAGAGACCCAGGAGCACAGCTTGCCCAGATCTTGCCAGATCAGACTGAGCTACAGTTGCACGGCTTCCAATTTGGTCATTAGGGTGAACTGGCAGGTTGCAATGGCCCCCATCACCTCCGCCAGCCACGGTGGACGAGAGTCCTCCCCCTCCATGTAGTCAGTCTGTGAGGCCTTGCTCGTTTTGCGAGCCAAGCGGGTCTCCACACGTGGACAAGGGGGCGGCGGAGGCTCCTCTGAGAGTGCTGGGAAGTGGAGCTTTTACCCCCTACCTCGTCTGACGATCTGCGCCGCATCAGGCGATAAAAGCCTGGAGAATCGGAGCTCTGTGAGCGCTGGAAGCGGGTAAAAAGACACCCACCTGACGGAGCTTGAGGAGAATGCGGCCGCTCACGTGGCCATCTTGGACATGCCCTCTGTTACAAAAAGTTTAGTAAATTGTAACTTCCATACGTTGTACTACATAGTCACACTTAATGCAAAATATTGATTTCACACAGCAAGTGTTACGAGTATAAACATGCCTTTGAAATCCTGGGATATAAAAGATTTATTAATAATTTGAGTCTGTACCATGCTGGTTCTGATATCTCTGTTTGGTCTATAAATGTAGATAAATTATTTTTGTGATCAGTAATTACAGTTTATGTGGGTTTAAAAAATTTTTTCTACATCTGAAGATGCCCATGGAAAGTAACTTAAAGTGGTATTAAACCGAAAAACAAAAATGGAGTATATTGAAGCTTATCTGTTCTTTAGATGTGGTGGCTGCAGTAGTTTTCTTTTTTCAAGCTTTTATTCCTTTATTCTCACATGGTGATCCTGCCAGTAAGTCTGTTAAATTTCAACTTTCTTTAACACACCAAGCTGTCCAGCAAAAGTGGCAGGTAGAGGAATGAGTCAAGCCATTTAACACTGACAGGGGTTCTTACAATGATCAGCTTTTATTGATTTATGCAAAATCTTTATTCTAGAAGGAAAAAAATAACTATTGCTGTAACTGCTTAAAAAATGTTAACTGGAGTTTAAGCTTTAATTTGTTAGTCTAGTCCATGTGATGTTAACTTCATAAAGAAAGGGCCAATTTAATGTCCTTTGAACCTCAGGGAGGCCATACTGGAGCCAGTAGGAGTAGAAAATGCCCAGCGTTAGTGGATGTAGACAATATCTCAAGCCTGAGGGTCAATGGGAGTAAAAAAAATTCATAGTAAGGACCAGTTGGGCTTCAGCCCAGGTCGCCAGGGGCTGGATCAGATCAGAAGATCGGTGGGTGTCATTTTGCTCCTGCGGTCAGGTAGGACTGGGGGCGCCCCTCAAGAAGGCTTACTCTTGTCCATAGACTTGCAGAATGCCTTTGACTCAGGGCCTACATGTTCCAGGTTTTGGAATCCTAGGGGTTCGGTCCTTTTTTACTCCGTATTTTGGGAACCCTGTACTCTCGTCTGCAAGCCAAGTTTTAGTTTATGGGCTACCACTCTGACCCTATCGAAATTGAGTGTAGTACTCAACAAGGTTTTCCCCTGTCGCCATTACTTTTTGCCATCACGATTAAAACAGTTGCTATAGCCATCCGTGATAACCCGAACATTAAGGAGGTTGTATGTGGACCCCAAACACATAAGTGTGCATTTTTTTGCAGACTATATCCTTACCTTTGTTACTTCCCCTCTTTCTTTTCTTCCCAATATCCTTCAGACCTGTGATTTCGGAAGGAGTTCTAGGCTCAGAGTTATCAAAACAAAGTCTTCGGTCATAAACATTAATATTCCTGAACTGTTGTTCTCGTATGTTCGCGACTCCTTCCCATTCCAATGGCATGATAAATCTCTTCCATATATGGAAGTTCATCTTTTCTCTTTTCTCGTCGTATTTAACATTCTAAGCGGTCAATTACCCTTCCTGTTTTTGACGTTTGGAGAACCTCCAGTCCAGCTAGGCACTATACGATCTCTTGCAGCTGGGTAGAATGCATGTGGTCAAAATGACCCATTAAAGATAGGCTCTCCATACAGTTTCCCATGCTGTCTCACTCATTCCCCCTATAGGACCGCTTCTGCTCTAATACCTTGCTCATATCTAAGTTTACCCACTTGGCGCACATTTTTCATAACCCTGACTTCCCTCCAGGTCCATACCTAATCCATATATTAGGGCATTTAAATAATGGACGGACAAAGGCCTGTATTGAGCACTTCTTTACTCATTGAGGCCCCTTCACTCTCTCCCATTGTTGTGCTAAGTTGGAGATGTCCCCGTCTGAAAGCTTTTGTTTTTTTCAACTATCTAAATTTTTGCGGACCTTAGACTTTCAGGGGAACCACCCTCCCTGACAGCGTATGAACAATGGTGTACCAAAGATCAGGGTACCAGGGGTGGTATCTCTATGGTGTACGAATCGCTGCTCACTCCTACTCAGAAACAACCATATATACTGGCTTGGGAATGAGATCTTGATTATGACATGGAGCCAGAGTCTTGGCATTCCAGACTCTAGGCCTCCTATAAGGGTATATTGAATGTATCCTTGATAGAAGCCAGTCTTAAGGTCTTGACTAGATGGTACCTAGACCACACTCGCCTGGCCAGAGTGTTTCTGAGGTTGTACTCACCGCGGCTCCATGCTCCACATTTGGTGGGAATGTCCCAAAATTAGGAACTATTGGAGCAGGGTATTCTCCATGCTACACAAATTAACTGGGCCTCCTATTGCACAGCAACCCCATCTTGCACTGCTTAATGACCTTCCGCCATGCCCGATGAAGGGCTAGGTCTATTTAATCCTACTAGCTGCAAAAATTATTATAGCAGGAGCATGGAGTACATTATCAGTTTCCTTTTGTTCACTGAAACACAAGATCTCCTGGATCATGATACTTGAAAAGGTTGCCAGTATTGTTAACGATAAACAAAGCTTGTTTGAACAGACTTGGGAACCGTGGGCGACCTATATACATGTGCCCCTCTCCCTGACTCCTGTACCCAACCAGAACCCTGGCACCTCTCATATATCCTAGGTCTCTTCCTACTTGTAGCTTTCGTGTCTCCTGTTGGCTTTCTCCCTGCCTCTTTCTTTCTCTCTTTTGCTATTCTCTGGATGTCCTTTTTCTTTTTTTTCATTCTTTCCTTGATTTGTTTTGTTTCTGTTCTTTCTTATTTTACTTTATTCTCTTGATGTAATGATGTCAGCCATTTTTCCCCCTTCAGTGGCAGATTTCGAAGTATATAATATTGCTTATTGTATAGATACAGTGCCTTGAAAAAGTATTCATAACCCTTGACATTTTACACATTTTGTCATGTTACAGCCAAAAACGTAAATGTATTTTATTGGGATTTTATGTGATAGAACACCACAAAGTGGCACATAATTGTGAAGTGACAGGAAAATGATACATGGTTTTCAAAATGTTTTACAAATAAATATGTGAAAAGTGTGGCACGCATTTGTATTCAGCCCCCGAGTCAATACTTTGTAGAACCACCTTTCACTGCAATTACAGCTGCAGGTCTTTTTGGGGATGTCTCTACCAGCTAGAGAGTGACATTTTTGCCCTTTCTTCTTTGCAAAATAGCTCAGGCTCTGTCAGATTAGACAGAGAGCATCTGTGAACAGCAATTTTCAAGTCTTGCCACAGATTTTCAACTGAATTTAGGTCTGGACTTTGACTGGGCCATTCTAACACCTGAATATGCTTTGATCTAACCATTTCACTGTAGCTCTGGCTGTATGTTTAGGGTCGTTGTCCTGCTGGAAGGTGAACCTCCGCACCAGTCTCAAGTCTTTTGCAGACTCAAACAGATTTTCTTCTAAGATTGCCCTCTGTTTGGCTCCATTCATCTTCCCATCAACTCTGACCAGTTTCCCTGTCCCTGCTGAAGAAAAGCATCTCTACAACATGATGCTGCCACCACCATGTGTCATGGTGGGGATAGTGTGTTCAGGGGATGTGCAGTGTTAGTTTTCTGCCACACATAGCATTTTGATTTTAGGCCAAAAGGTTCAATTTTAGTCTCATCTGACCAGAACACCTTCTGCCACATGTTTGTTGTGTCCTCCACATGGCTTCTCGCAAACTGCAAATGGGACTTCTTATGGCTTTCTTTCAACAATGGCTTTCTTCTTGCCACTCTTCCATAAAGGCCAGATTTGTAGAGTGCACAACTAATAGTTGTCCTGTGGACAGATTCTCCCACCTGAGCTGTGGGCTGTGAGCTGAACTCCTCCAGAGTTACCATGGGCCTTTTGGCTGCTTCTCTCATTAATGCTCTCCTTGCCCAGCCTGTCTGTTTAGGTGGTGTGTTCCTTGACCATCATGATGCTGTTTGTTCACTAAGGTTCTCTAACAAACCCCTGAGGGCTTCACAGAACAGCTGTATTTATACTGAGATTAAATTACACACAGGTGGACTCTATTTATTAATTAGGCGACTTCTGAAGGCAATTGGTTCCACTAGATTTTAGTTAGAGGTATCAGAGTAAAGGGGGCTGAAAACAAATGCAGACCACACTTTTCACATATTTATTTGTAAAAAATATTGAAAACCATTTATCATTTTCCTTCCACTTCACAATTATGTGCCACTATGTGTTGGTCTATCACATAAAATCCCAATAAAAACATTTACGTTTTTGGTTGTAACATGATAAAATGTGGAAGGGATTTGAATACTATTCACTATACTATACTAAGGCACTGTATAATTTGTTGACAGAACTCTCTCTCACTTTTCCAGACATAAAAACATAGAAAAACAATTATCAGAACAAAATTACCAGCAAGTCCTGCAATGTTATATAATGCTCCTAATGCCCTTGGACCGTTATTTTGTGTCAATGCTACATTTATTATGAGTCTTTACTTTGTTCTGGAAATAGGTTTCCTCTGTTAATATGGCTGACTTTATTTTGTATATTTGTTTCTGCTATCAACACAGAAATAAAAACTAATTTTCATCATACAAATTACATAGCGCCTGTGGTCAGTAGGAGGAGAAATACGGCCCCATCATTGGTATTAGTGGGAAGAAAAGTACCTGATTGTTGATATCAGTGGAAAGGATTACACCCCATTGCTGGCATCAGTGGGAGGAATAGGGCCCCAACATTGGTGTCAGTGGGGAGAATAGTGCCTCATCATTGGTGTTGGTGGGAGGAATAGTGCCTCATTGTTGCTGTCAATGAGAGGAATAGTGCCTCATCGTTGGTGCCAGTAAGAGGAATTGTGTCTCATTATTGGTGTCAGTGAGAGCAATAGTGCCTCATCATTGGTGTCAGTGGGAGGAATAGTGCCTCATCATAGGTGTTAGTGGGGGGGAAAATTCCTCATTGTTGTTGTCAGTGAGAGGAATAGTGCTTCATCATTGCTGTTAGTGGGAGAATAATGCTTCATCGTTGGTGTCTGCGGGAGGAATAGTGCCTTATTTTTGGTATCATTGGGAGGAATAATGCCCCACTGTTGGTGCCAGTGGGAGGAATAGTGCCTCATCATTGGTGTTGGTGGGGGGAATAGTGTCTCATCATTGGTGTTGGTGGGAGGAATAGTGCCTCATAGTTGGTGTTGGTGGGAGGAATTTTGCCTCAGCATTAGTGTTGGTGGGAAAAATAATGCCTCATCGTTGGTGTCAGTGGGAGGAATAGTATACCTCAAGGAAAATGAAAGGAGTGCAGCGCTCACTACAGGGAACCTGTGAAACCAACTTAGGAGTCCATGTGCTCTGGCTCAATGTGTCCTCCCACACTCCCACACTATTAGCAACAGGAAACCATGAATGGAAGCTGGCAAATCTGAATCCGTATAACTTTATTGAAGGCTACATGGAGATAGCATAAGACTGCTAACGCCTTTCGGTGAGAGCCTTAATCATAGCATATCATATGCTGAAACAACAGGACTTAAATACACAATTAAAAAACAGGTGCTGAAGAGGGGACTAGTTCTAAACAGCAGAACCATAGATAGATCTAGCATTGTGAAAAGTTGGAGAAAAACATCTATGCAGCAGACAATAAAAATAAATAATGTGTAAGATCATATAGATAAATATTTGGACTAAGGCTAGCATTGAAGAAAAGTCTCTTCATCATGAGATCAATGTATGGGGGAAACCAAAAGAATGGTTAGAAAAGCATGATTATTAGGATCACAAATCGGATTGTTTTCCATCTGAAATAATAATTAAAAATTTGTAAGACATCTAATCCTGCCCAATCTATAATCCATATCAAGAACGATTATGCAATAGGTATGGTTAACATTAAGATTGGGGGCTATGGCATCTTCTATTTTCCAACTATAGTTCAATCTGGAAGGGAACCTAGTACCCAGTGTGAATATCCACCACACTTCTCGTTCCAGAAGTTCTTTCGGGGGGATCAGGGAGAGTTCTTAACCCTCTGCACTCCGGAGAGGATAAAAAAGCTCATGTTGACTGCATGTGGGTTCTTGGAAACATTAGATACGTTTTTGCCATTGGTATGTGCAGTACCATTGTAATGCTCCCTAATTCTAATCCTTAAAGATCTAGAAGTGCAGCCAACATACTGTAATGCACACTTAGTGCACTTGATGAGTTAAACTACATTTTAATGTTGTAGTTGATTAAATCCCAAATGGGAAACTCCTTACTGGTAGGGCACGAAATAATGGTTTTGTGGTTTCAGCTACGTTTGTTACAAAAGCTGGAGGTGTTGGAGCCGCATCAAAAAGAGCCAATAGTATTAAGCCAAGTAGTCCTATGTAAAGGTGATTGGAAAAGGATTGAAGATAGCAGAAAGCCAAGTGTATTGGCATGTCGGCTTGAAAATCTGCAACCCCAGAGAATAAGTGGTAATAAAAGTGACAGAGTGGTTGGCAGTGAAACGGCTATGTCTTCGATCACTCTGTCAATCTGCCAGTCACGATATCCTCAATCCTCCAGCCTATAGCTAATATTACTATATTCAATGGGAAAACCTTCACTGGTGGAACAGTTGCGTCTTGCCCTAGTAAATTCTCCCACCAATGCAGATCATATAGGACGGTTGGGATGGCAACTGGAAGCCAAAAGGAGAGAATTGCGGCACACGTTTTATGAAAAGGAATAGTGCCCCATCGTTGGTACCAGTGGGAGGAATAGTGCCTCATCATTGGTGTTGGTGGGAGGATTAGCATCTCATTATTAGTGGATGGAATAGTGCTTCATCGTTGGTGTCAGTGGAAGGAATAGTGCCTCATTGTTTTTGTCAGTGGGAGGACTAGTGCCTCATCATTAGTGTTGGCGGCAGGAATAGTGCTTCATTGTTGGTGTTAGTGGGAGTAACAGTGCCCCAAAGGCTGGATAAAAGCATGCAAAAGGCTGCATCCATCCCACAGGCCGCAGTTTGGGGACCACTTGTCTAACCTATTTAAATCTGCTAGTGCATTTAACATTACCCTCTTCCCAGACTGTCAATGCCACTTTCCAAAGGCGTCTCTGTTGCACCTATATCAAGCGTGAAGACACCTTGAGACAGGAAGTGTGTAACTGGCTGGATCAGCAACTGAAATAAAGAGGAAAAAAAATAAAAAGAAAAGAAAACCGATAATAGCTTACCAATTGCTTAGGCTCCATTCACATGTGTTGATTTGCTGGCGTTTTTGAGGCATTTATTAAGCTTTTTTGTAGCTTTTTAAAAAGCGTTTTAGAAGTGTATTACTGTCACGTACCAGGTCGTGAGCCTGGCAGTCGGGGGTGGCCTCTCCTACGATACCGGTTCGAGGGGCCGCTGGGAGTGAGAAATCGGCTACAGGAGCACGGTGATGTATGAGTGCCTGTGGAAGTCCAGTAGTGTCCGCCAGCACATGGTCAGACGAAGCGCTGGTAGGGTGCTCGGCAGCAGGAACGGAAGGTGCAGCCAAGCGGGAAGTAGAAGCAGTTCGAGGGGACTGGATGTTGGTGACGGAGCAGGACACTTGAGGTGGCCGGGTGGACACAGCAAAGAGTGCTGGCCAGTAGAGCCAAGGTCTCCTTCACTACCAGTCCTGACTGGACACGAGACCCATCGGCCAGGAGTACAGTGAATCTATGTTCCTTGGGCTGGGCAGCGGAGTCAGGTACAAGCAATTTTGGCAACAGGCTGGCAGCGAAGTACAGAGGATCAGGCAGAAGAGTGGTGAAGACAAGCCAGGTTCGGGTGCAGGCTGGGACAGGTAAACAGATCAGGAACAGATAGATAGGCAGGTAAACATGGGTAACGCTGTAGATCAGACAGCAACCGGCCTGTGCAAAGTTTAAATGGCCCGTTTGGCGCCGGGACTCACCGTTATGCACCAACTTGAATGGAAGTTCTTCTGATGGGCTTTTCCTGAGAGATGTTATGCTGGTGATCTTCCTGAAGTCTTCCGGATGCCCAGTTGGTTTCTTCTTTGCGGATGACTGCGGAAAAAGGCATTTGCCAGGTCAACGGTGTGTATATTTTGTTCGGGCTCCCAGGAATTTTCTTCGGGTCCGTAGCCCCGCCATTTAATGAGGTACTCTATTTGCTCTCTTCTCCTCCTGCAGCCCATTTCAAATTCTTCATCCCCATTGATAATCACGGGCTCAGGTGATCCTGCACATGATTAGGTCTGGCAGGAAGGTGGGATGAAATCCATGGTTTGCAAAAAAAGGGGATTGCTTGGTGACTGAATGCAGGAATTTTTGTAAGCAAACTCCGCTATTGGCAGGAGTGACAGCCAATCGTCTTGTACAAAAGACGTAAAGCACCGGAGATACTGCTCTAGGGTTTGGTTTGTCCATTCCGTTTGCCCATTAGACTGTGGATGGTAAGCGGATGACAGGGAGAGTTTTATTTTCAGAGTTACACACGGTGCTTTCCAGAACCGGGAAGTAAATTGCACTCCCCGGTTGGACACAATGTCTATGGGTACACTGTGGAGCCTGACGATTTCCTTTATGAATACCCGGGCAGTCTCCATGGCTGAGGGTGAACCCTTCAGGGGCAAGAAATGGGCCGTCTTTGTCAGCCGATCCACCACCAGAAAGATAGCTGTACAGCCTTCGGAGGGGGGCAACTCCACTATAAAGTCCATTGAAAGCATGGCCCATGGCCTGTTGGGTACAGACAGGGGTTTAAGCAAGCCCCAGGCTTTGTTCTGGGGGGTTTTTGTTTCGGATGCAGGTGGTGCAAGCATTTATGTAGCTCTTGCAATCTTTTGCCAGGTTGGGCCACCAGAAGGTGCACTGCACTAGCTCCAGGGTTTTGTGAGATCAGCTCTCCTCTCCACAGGAGGCCTTCTTGGGCCTGTAGAGTACTCTTGTTGGAACTGGGGGTTCCCTCAGATGCCTGATTTAACTGTGATAGGAGGTCCCTCTGTAGCAGCAGGAAGTTCCCTGCTGGCAGGATGGTGTCAGGTACTGCAGGTTCCTTAGAATCCTCGTGCATGTGTGACAACACATCAGGCTTGACATTCTTGGACCCCGGCCTATAGGTTATGGGAAATGTAACCTTGTGAAAAACAGCGCCCATCGAGCTTGGCGGGGTCTCAAGCGTTTAGCAGATTTGAGATATTCAAGGTTTTTGTGATCCATATAGATCAATATTTGGTGAGCTGCCCCTTCCCCCTTCCTCCTCTAGGGCAGCTTTGATAGCCAGGAGCTCCCGGTCACCCATGTCATAATTCCTGTCGGCCGGGATGAGCTTCCTTGAGAAAAAGGCCACCGGGTGAACTAAGCTCTTGAGACCAGAGCGTTGGGAGAGGACCGCCTCCACTGCACATTCAGAGGTGTTCTCCTCCAGGATATAGGGAAGGGCCGGATTGTGATGGCACAGCATGGGAGCGGAGGTGAAAAGTCCTTTCAGTGTCTCAAAGGTGTTTGGGCTTCAGGATACCAGCAAAACCGAGTACCCTGCTTTGTGAGTTGGGTAATGGGTGTCATGATTGCCGAGTAATTCTTGATAAATTTGTTGTAGAAATTAGACAAACCTACAAACCGCTGGACTCCCGTTTTATCCGTGGGTGCTGGCCAGGACAGGATTGCCGACACTTTTTGTGGATCCATCTCAATACCTCCAGGGATAAGAATCAGCCCAAGGAACTGGTTACTTTGGAGCTCAAACTCGCACTTCTCGGATTTGGCGTAGAGACGATGTTGGCGTAGGCGGCAGAGGACATCCTTGAAGTGCTTCCGATGATCCTTAAGGGAGGAGGAGAAGATAAGGATATCATCCAGGTAGGCTATAACAAAGATATTCAGGAAGTCTCTGAGGATGTCATTAATAAAAAACTGGAAGGTGGCTGAGGCATTACACAGACCGAAGGGCATAAAGAGATATTCATAGTGTCCAGATCAGGTGCGAAACGCTGTCTTTCACTCATCCCCTTCCTGTATGCGGATGAGATTATATGCCCCTCTTAAATCCAGCTTCATAAAAATAGTAGCGGAGCACAGTCTTTGGAAAAGCTCCGGCACCAAGGGAAGGGGGTAACGGTTCTTCACCGTGCCCCTGTTCAGGTCTCGATAGTCGATACAGGGTCGCAGGGTGCAATCCCTTTTTTCTACAAAGAATATTCCCGCACTGGCAGGAGAGGAGGAAGGGCGGATAAACCCCTTCTGCAGGTTCTCATCAAGGTAGTCCTTCAGAGCTCCTAGTTCCTTTTCGGACAATGGAAAGATTTGCCTAAAGGGAATTTCAGCCCTAGGGAGGAGCTTGATCGGGCAATCGTAGGACCGGTGTGGTGGGAGTGAGTCTGCTCCTTGTTTACTGAATACGTCCAAGTACTGGTGGTAGGCTTGATGCACCCTTTGGCAAAGTCCATGATCCTAGTCTAGGCACAGCAGAGTGGGGGCAGAAACTGGATGCACCCAGATTTCCAATCAATCTGCGGATTATGGGCTTGGAGCCATGGCAGGCCCAAGATGATTGGGAACAGAGGCCAAGTGATTGCATCTAGATGTAATAGTTCCCTGTGATCTGAAAGAGTGGTGGCCAGTAAAGCTGGGGTCTCCTTCACTACCAGTCCTGACTTGAGACGAGACCCATCGGCCTGGAGCACCGTGAATCCATCCTTGGGCTGGGCAGCGGAGTCAGGTATAAGCAAGTTCGGCAATGGGCTGGCAGCGAGGGACAGAGGATCAGGCAGAAGAGTGGTCAAGACAAGCTGGGTTCGGGTGCAGGCAGATAGTAGCAGTGTCAGGGCAAGCCGGGTCAGGTAAACAGATGAGGAACAGATAGCAGATAGGCAGGTAAACACGGGTAACACTGTAGATCAGACAGCACCCGGCCTGTGCATCAGTTAGGTTTAAATGGCCCGTTTGGTGCCGGGACTCGCTCCCACACACGCGCCGTTGTGCACCAACTTGAATGGAAGTTCTTCTGATGAGCCTTTCCTGAGAGATGTTATGCTGGTGACCTTCCTGACAATTACAAGCATTTTAAAGCTTCAGGCACTTTTATATAGGCAATAGAAAGCACTAGGGGGGAGAGGGAGAGGAAATAAGGAATGGAGAGCTGCTATTTGAGCATTTTACAAGTGTTTTACGAGCGTTTTTCTGCTCAAGTCAGGCATTTCTATTGAAGTCTATGGGGCCAAAAACACTTGTAATCTGCCAAAAAGAAGCTCAAGTACTTTTTTGAGCTTCAGCCGTTTTGCTTCAGGCGACAGAATGCTCAGATGTGAACAGGGTCCATTGCAATCGTAGGACCGGTGTGGGGGGAGTGAGTCTGCTCCTTGTTTATTGAATATGTCCAAATACTCTGGTAGGCTTGGGGCACCCTTTGGCAAAGTCCATGATCCGTGTCTAGGCACAGCAGAGTCGGAGATGATGGAACTGGAGCAGTGAGACAATGTTCCTGGCAATATGGGGACAGAAACTGGATGCGCCCAGATTTCCAATCAATCTGCGGATTATGGGCTTGGAGCCATGGCAGGTCCAAGATGACTGGGATCAGAGGTGAAGTGATTGCGTCTGTTTCTGAAAGAGTGGAGGCCAGTAGAGACGGGGTCTCCTTCACTACCAGTCCTGACACGAGACCCATCGGCCAGGAGCACCGTGAATCCCTGTTCCTTGGGCTGGAGAGGAATACAGTGTTTGGCTGCAAAATCTAGGTCAATGAAACAGCTGAAAGCCCTTGAGTTGATAATTGCTGTAACAGAAACTATTTTTCCGGGTAATTGAAGAGAAATGGGAAGAGCCAGGGGGCCGATCGGGCTGGCAGAAGTAAAAGTTCCATTGAGGAGCCGAGGAGGCCTTTTTGTTGCTTGGCTGGGAAAGTTGTGCACATAGTGGCCGGCTTCACCACAGTAGAGACAAAAGGTTGCCTTGGAGCCGGCATGAGCATTCTTCAGGGGAAAATGAGAGACAGGACCCTGAGCAGTTCCCGTGTAGGCTGGAGAGATGATGATGAAGCCTCCAGCTTGCGTTCATGCAGATGCTGGTCAATCTAAATGGAGAGCCTGATCAGATCTTCCAAGGAAATCGGGACTCCCACACGGGCCAATTCATCCTTGAGGGCTTCCGACAGACCCCGGCAAAATTGATGTCGCAGGGCTGCATTGTTCCAACTGGTATCCACACTCTAGCGCCTACAGTCAGCTACATAGTCCTCGGCGGCTCTGCCGCCCAGCCAGAGTGCGTGGTGCGTGGATTCAGCGGTGGCAGACCACTGAGGGTCATCATATAATTGTGACATAGCTTGGAAGAGCGAGGACAAGGTATCTAGCCGGGCGTCTCTGTTCTCCAACAGGTGGTGAGCCCAGGTTTGGGGTTCGCCTTGCAGCAGAGATATGATGAGCCCCACCTTGGTGAATTCTGACTGGAAGGTCTGTGGCAGGCATTAAGGAAAGCTCTGAACTTGGTCCGGTCCCCAGAGAATCTTTCAGGAGCTGGCACCTGGGGCTCTGAAGCGGGCATCACTGTAGTAGGATCAAGGCTGGTTATAGTTGCAGAGCCGGAAGTGGTGGCTAGTACTTGCTCCTCGAGAAGGGGATGTTTCCCTGAAGGGCCCTGATGGCTTGTGTGAGGTCTACGAGATGTTGGCTGACCTCATGTAGGCAAGAAGCCCCCCTGCAGGCTCAGTCATGGCTGTCTGATACTGTCATGTACCAGGTCGTGAGCCTGATGTTCGGGGGTGGCCTCTCCTATGACTCCGGTTCAAGGGACCGCTGGGAGTGAGACAGCGGCCACAGGAACATGGTGAGGTATGAGTGCCTATGGAAGTCCAGTAGTGTCCGCCAGTAGATGGTAAGATGAAGCACTGGTAGGGTGCTTGGCAGCAGGAACTGAAGGTGCAGCCAGGCGGGAAGTAAAAGTAGTCTGGGGGGACTGGATGTAGGTGACGGAGCAGGACACTTGAGGTGGCTGGATGGACACAGGCGCAGCAAAAAGTGGTGGCCAGTAGAGCCGGTGTCTCCTTCACTACCAGTCCTGACTTGACACGAGACCCATCGGCCAGGAGCACCGAGTCAGGTACAAGCAAGTTTGGCAATGGGCTGGCAGCGAGGTACAGAGGATCTGATAGAAGAGTGGTCAAGACAAGGCAGATAGTATGGTGGACCAAAGATTTTAAGTGCACGTGCTCAGTGTCATATCCAGAGGTTGTCTTTGGGAAATAGACATAAGAGTACTTCCAGCATTGCTGCAAAGGTTGAAGGGGTCAGTCTGTCAGTGCTCTGACCGTACGCCGCACACTGCATCAAATTGGTCTGCATGGCTGTCGTCCCAGAAGGAAGCCTCTTCAAAAGATGATGCACAAGAAAGCCCTCAAACTGTTTGCTGAAGATAAGCAGACTAAGGATATGGATTACTGGAACCATGTCCTGTGGTCTGATGAGACCAAGATAAACTTATTTGGTTCAGATGGTGTCGTGTGTGGCAGCAACCAGGTGAGGAGTACAGAGACAAGTGTGTCTTGCCTACAGTCAAATATGGTGGTAGGCATGTCATGGTCTGGGGCTACATGAGTGCTGCCGGCACTGGGGAGCTACAGTTCATTGAGGGAACCATGAATTCCAACATGTACTGTGACATACTGAAGCAGAGCATGATCCCCTCCCTTCGGAGACTGGACCGCAGGGTAGTATTCCAACATGATAACGACCCCAAACACACCTCCAAGATGACCACTGCCTTGCTAAAGAAGCTGAGGGTAAAGGTAATGGACTGGCCAAGGAAGTCTCCAGACCCAAACCCTATTGAGCATTCTCAAATGGAAGGTGGAGGAACACAAGGTCTCTAACATCCACCAGCTCCGTGATGTCATCACGGAGGAGTGGAAGAGGACTCCAGTGGCAACCTGTGAAGCTCTGGTGAACTCCATGCCCAAGAGGGTTAAGGCAGTGCTGGAAAATAATGGTGGCCACACAAAATATTTACACTTTGGCCCAATTTTGACTTTTTCACTTAGGGGTGTACTCACTTTTGTTGCCAGCTGATTAGACATTGATGGCTGTGTGTTGAGTTATTTTTAGGGGACAGCAGATTTACACTGTTATACAAGCTGTACACTTACTACTTTACATTGTAGCAAAGTGTAATTTCTTCAGTGTTGTCACATGAAAAGATAGAATAAAATATTTACAAAAATTTGAGGGGTGTACTCACTTTTGTGAGCTACTGTATGTCTGCATGAACTTTATCTCGAAGACTCTATTCATGCTTGCAAACTTGGCCTTTAATGTTCACATGGAGAGAGACAGTGGGGGTTCCCGGCCAGTAGATGTGGACGGAATACCCATTGAAAGTAATGAGATGCTGACAGCTCCTGCAGTTAATTGCGGCAGCTCGCACGTTATCGCTCATGGAGCGATTGCCTGCGAATAATTGACCCAGGACATGGACAATATCAATGGGGCTTAGAGAAAGCAGCATGTGCGTTAAAAATACCCATGGACTTCCGGTTCCGGCGCTCCATGGACTAGTCGCGCGTCCTAGCAGCTCCCGCGGAGAAGCCCAGAATCCGCTCGTAAAGCCTGCACAGACCCCTCCAAACCCGTCCCCCGCAAACCGGAGACACCCTGGACAGTGACATGGAGCGATACCTGGACAAGGGACCGCTCCGGCAGGCACAGTTCCACAAGACGCCGGAGGGCTCCGACCAGGCCGCTCAGCCTGTCATGGCGGCGGCGCCACACGCCGGAGAAGCCGCTCCCTCAGCTGCCTTTGGACAGGACGATCGTAATATGGAGCTCATCGCCCAAGCGGTAGCGGCTCTCCTGTCCCCTATGATTGCAGCATCTGTAGAGAAGGCAGTGCAGGTAAGGATGGCCCAGATCCATAAAGATCTCAAAGCACATGCGGGCAGGATCCAAGAGGCAGAGCAACGTATAGCACATCTGGGGGAAGAAGTATACCAGACACAGGAATCTGACACCGCACAGGACAAACAGATTGCCCTTATCATCGAAAAACTCAAGGATCTCGAAAATTGGTCAAGAAGGAGCAACCTTCGTTTCATTGGGGTGATCTCGTCAACTTTTGCGCAGTGAAAATCCCTGATGCCCTGGGCCTAAAGGGTCCCTTCCAGGTGGAAAGAGCACACAGGCTCGGAGCACGCACCCCCAACCGCCCCGGACCGAGACCGATCATCGCTAAATGCTTAAATTATGCGAACAAACAGGCCATTCTACAGAAATTCAGGCAAGCTAAAACGCTGATAATTGATGGGGCAAAAATCCTAATCTTTGCCGATTATTCAGCAGAAGTAGCCAAAAAGAGAAAGGCGTTCCAAAACATTTGCTCAGACCTATTTAAAAGACAGATGAAGTTCACATTGGCTTTTCCAGCAACGCTCCGAGTCAAAGCACCTGACGGTGAACAACTCACGTTCCACACCCCATCCGAGGCAGACCATTTCCTGCGATCTCTGGACCCCACATCTTATGCCAAAGCAGCCTCCAGAGATCAAGGCCTATCCCGCCCCATGGACCAAAGGAGTCCCAGAAAGGATTCGGCCAAAAGACTCAAAACCCTCGGGATAAACCACATGGAATTCTCCTGAAAACACCCCCCCCCCCCTCGGAACACCAGCCGGAGCTATTCCACAATTTACCGCCTGTTCAGATGAGTATACGAATACCATACACTTCTGTGACCCTACCACTCCAGTATCTGAACTGGTTATTCAGTGACACTTTAAAAGTTACTGTGCTCTCCTCTAAGCCACCAATATGCTAATATGCTCTGTTAATTATTTTTATTCCTCTCTCGCTTTGGCTAGACTAAAGTGAGACAGGAACTCCAGACATGCTCTTATTGTACTCTAGTTGTCACTCTATCCACATGGCATTCCTCCCACTCAGATCTTATGCTATGCTTTATTTTCACAAGGGACATCATAACGAACCACCACCTTATCTTAAAGGGGTTCTTTCTGATACACATCCCTTTATCGGCTTCCCCCCTCTGGGTGCTGCGTCTCCCGTGACGAAACCATGTGGAAAAAAGTGAAGTTAATGATTGACTTTTTGTTAAACTTTTGCTTTGTTCACTTTCCTGATACCCCCCTCACCCCCACCAACTTGCTGCATAACCTCTCTAAGTGTAATATAAGTATTTGGCTGACCTATACTCAATTTGACCCCCTCACCTCACCAAGGGCCCCGCTACCTAGGGTGAACATCTATACTGCTCATCCCAAACTCCACAAACCCTATAAAATCTGCTCAATTCCCCCACCTGTATCTCTTTCATGAAACTTATCTCATGGAACGTAAAGGGACTAAAATCTCCCCACAAGCGAATAAAAATTCTGAGACACCTACACCGCCTAAAAACAGACATAGCCTTATTACAGGAATCTCATCTCCAATCCCAAGACTTCCAGCGCATGCACAAACTATGGGTAGGGCTGGTCCTGGGCTCAGAGGCAGTGGGCAAAAAAGCAGGAACCCTTATCCTGATACATAAACGCCTCGTAAATACGTTTGTATCATCGTGCACAGACACCCATGGCCGCATAATCACAGTGCACCTCAAACAGGGACGCAGAGACCTAAACATCTCCTTCGTATATGCACCCAACAACCCAGACTCCCAGTTCTTCACAGATCTCTCCACCCATCTACTCCAACACCCCCAGATACCACACATAGTAGGAGGTGATTTTAACTCTCTTATGCACCCCCTGGTAGACAAATCACGTCCAAAACCTCACCATGACACTAAAGACACTAGGAAAGTCCAGACCCCCACCCCACTCTCTGATCCAATGACATCCCTGCACCTTACTGATGTCTGGAGGCTCCAGCATCCATCTGACAGGGAGTATACATTCTATTCTCCTCCTCACATGACACTATCAAGGATTGACTACCTCTTCGCCACTGACGACCTGCTACCTCAAATATCTGACACAGATATCCATGAGATGGCCATTTCAGACCATACCCCTATCCCATTGACATTAAATGATCAGGATCCCCATCCTAACGTTCGCTCATGGAGATTCCCGTCCTTCCTTGCGAACAACACCGACTTCCATGCATACATCACCAAAGCCTGGGAAGACTACTCACTCACAAACTCTGACCATCAAGCGAACCCCAACCTCTTCTGGGAGGCGGGTAAAGCATTTCTCAGGGGCAAAATAATATCCTACTCCTCCTTTTAGAAAAAAAATACACTTACCGAATATCGGGAAGCCAGCTCTCGTCTCCAATCAGCACAGCGCGCTTTAGCTTCCTCAAACACGCAGATAAACAGGGAGAGCTGGCATGCAGCCAAACGCCTCTTTGATCATTGGGCAGACAGACTGGAACTTACCAAAAGAGCCTCAATGGAGGCAACATATTATAGATTTGGCAACAAGTCAGGCAAACTCCTATTCAGACTATGCAAAGGTCCCCACCACCCCACACATATCACCTCCCTCAGAGACCAACAGGGCAATATCAAAACTACTCCCAAGGACGTCACCCAAATTATGCTAGATTTTTATTCCACACTATACGCCCCAGACACCATTGACTCTACCGCAGCCAAAAACTTCTTAGACTCCCTTGACCTCCCCCACATATCCCCCCAACAACTACAACTCCCCAATCACAGACCAAGAATTATACATGGCCATCCAAAACACTTCACCCAACAAAGCTCCTGGCCCAGACGGCCTCACTGGCGAGTTTTATAAACCACTCAGGGAGGCTCTCTCCCCCGCCATACTTGCGGTCTTTAACCACTTCAGCCCCGGAAGGATTTCCAGCTTTAGGACCGGAGCACTTTTTGCGATTCGGCGGTGCGTCGCTTTAACTGAACATTGCGCGGTCGTGCGACGTTGTACCCAAACTAAATTTGCGTCCTTTTTTCCCCACAAATAGAGCTTTCTTTTGGTGGTATTTGATCACCGCTGCGTCATTTCTGATCGCCGCTATAAACAAAAGAAGAGTGACAATTTTGCAAAAAAAAACTAATTTCTTACTTTTTGCTAAAATACAAATCCAAAAAAAAAATAGAAAAAAAACATTTTTTTTCATCGGTTTTGGCCGATTTATATTCTTCCTCATATTTGTGATAAAAAAAAATCGCAATCTGCGT
>BLSH010328900.1:1304270-1315138 GCA_018402905.1 Glandirana rugosa
TCCCCCCCCCCCCCCCCAGCTAAGATCAAGGTTTTACCTCCTCATAAAAAAATATCAGATTTGTCTGACAACTTCTGTCTTTCATGAATCCATGTTATCTGTTGCTTAAAATATTTTTTTCCAGCAAGAACTCATCTATGTGATCTTGTATTAAACTCTCCAGTATCTTCCCAGCTATAGAAGTTAAACTAACAGGTCTATAGTTACTTGGTAAAGACTTTGATCCCTTTTTAAATATAGGCACCAGCTATGCTCCAATCCAGTGGTACTATTCCAATCATTAAAGAGTCCCTAAAAATTAGAAACAGTTGCTTTGAAATGACATAGCTCAATTCTTTAAGGATTTGTGGGTATATGCCATCTGGACCTGGTGCTTTATTCACCTTTATGCTGTCTAAATATTTCTGGATCATATCAATTTTGAGCCATTGTGAATCATTTGGGGCTGTGTCAGTACCATCCCCATTATGGACATGAGCTCCTCCATGCTCCTTTGTATACACAGAGTTGAAGAAGGTATTTAATACATTTGCCTTCTCTTTGTCCGCACTCTAGATTATTTTGTAAAGGGCCAACATGCTCAGACCCAATCTTTTTACTATTAATATATTTAAAGAATTCTTTGGGGTTTGTCCTACTATCTTTTGCAATCTTTCCTTCTTTTTGAATGTTCGCGGCCTTGATTTCTATTTTACACATTCTGTTATTTTCTTTGTAACATTTAAACAATGATAGTGTTCCTTCATTTTTATATTTTTAAAAGCTCTTCTTTTATTATTTATTGCATTTCTAACTTTGGACGTGAGCCACATAGGTACTATTTTTAGACTTTTAAACATATTGCCCATGGGAAAATATTTTGTAGTGTGTTCACATACAGTCTTTTTTAAAAATTCCCATTACTGTTTTGTGTTAATCAATGCCAATATTCCCTCTCAGTCTAATACTTGGAGAGCAGCCCTCATCTTTGGAAAATGTGCTCTCTTAAAGTTAAGTGTTTTTAACTTGGGTTGCTTACAGCTAACTTTAAATGAAATCATGTTATGGCCACTGCTACCCAGATGCTCTTTTAAATGAATAAAGTATATGAAGTAATAAGCTCTGCATGGTTTGAGATTATCAAGTCAAGCAGAGCATCATTCCTATTCCTGTCCTTCTATATCCTCATTTAAAGTCCCAACCTCCTTTTCCTTTCTCATTGAATTAGGGATGGAGATGCAGTTTCATCTGCGTCTCATTCAAAGTCCCATTTGCTTTGCTTTTCTCCAGTATCATTCCTATTCAAGGCCACTATGAACTGGACCATAAAATTGTCTTGTAGTAGGTTTATAAATTTGTGTCCTTTAACTGTTCCAGCAGTGCCATTACTCCAGTCAAATTCCGGGTAGTTAAAATCCCCCCTATTATTATCACCCTCCCAGCCCTTGCAGCCCTTTCTATTTGTGCAATGATCTGAGTCTCCACCTCCTCATTAACATCGGATGGCCTATAACAAACTGCAATGATAACCTTTGAAGTAAGCACACCCATGTGCAGTTCCACCCATAATGCTTCAGCCTCATCACACTCTCCATCAACTAGGTCCACTTTCAGTTGCTTTGAGAAAGACACCACCACCCCTCCATTTTACCGACAGGCAGCTTCATCTTATCTTTGTCTCTTGACTTTCAGTCTGCTCCTGCTCCACTATGCTCTTCAGTTTCTGCTTCTCTACTCAGCAGTAAATGGCAAAAATTAGTTGTGTTCAACCAACTTTTGGTGTACAGATTAAGCAGTGGGAGCTGAGTGATTGTAATGGTTAGCATTGTGTGATCTCTGGGCTGGAGCTTACATGGCTAGGGCAGACATACCTCCAGGCTGTGACAAATCTCAGACTTTGTGATTGGCCAATTAGGAGCTGAGCACTGCTTTGTGGAAGGTAGGGTAAATAGGGCCGCTGGACAATGCAGGTGAACTAAGTAGCAGCACTAGAGGAGGATGGACTATCAAGTGAACCTGCTTCTTTGCCCTGAATGAACATTGTGTAAAATTGCATTACACACATACAAAGTTAGTAGTACCTTATATGCATACTCTATAATTATTTAATGACACACATTTTAATAATGGTCAGAAACATTGTTGTCATGTTATTGACCCTGCTAGGCCATTCCATTGGAAAGAAAATCAATTGTTATTTTATAATGCAATGCAATTGTAAGTAGCTAACACTTCAACCTGTCCCCATTGGGATATTAGGTATGGTTCTCACTAAGGAGACTGTTTGCCTGGAATTTATATGTTTCTCCCTTGTTTCTTTGAGTTTTCAAATCTGGAAATATCTTGATATTTTCTTGGTTTCTAGCCTAGATGATTCTACTGTTGATGACTGTAGTAGTGGTTCTTCAGTTCATAGACTAAAGTCAATCTCTGACTGTAAAGCACTGCAGAAATGAATAGTAAAAACCTTCATTCATTCATTATTATTTCTGTAATTATAGTAGATATGGGCATGTTATTAACATTCATCATGCTATAGTTATTTATTTGTTCAGGAAACTATTGAAAGTTAACCATAGAAAAATATTCCCCTGCACAAATAACATTCCTCTTATGAAATGTCCCCTGTCCTAGTGACATTTGTGGATAACCATAGTTACTCTAAGTGATGTTCAGTCTTTTCTGGTCATTTTAATGAGTCCTTCTGTCACTAGAACAGCTCTTCTGAATCTGTCTATAAAATGTTCCGTTCTCATCTAATGCTTGAGAAAATAATGAACTTTACAGCAGTGACTTGGTTTATTCACATAACAAATTCTATTAAAATGTGCTATTGTCAAGTGAAAGAACACGCATCCTATTCTGTCGGATTTGTTCAGTAAAAGGAGAAATGCGTTAATTGCAAACTGCAGTACCCACAGCTGCCAATCATAATTCATCTTGCACTCTTCTGCCTTCAGTAACCTGACTTTTGATTGGTATCTGTGTTTTTTATTTGCACTGTTCAATAAATAATGTGATCAGGGAAAGCAGTTTTACTTAGCAAAATATTCAAAAGGCAGAATAAGGATTTATATTGAATTGAGCTGGAGTAGATAGGAGAGTATCTTTTTTTTTTTTTTTACTTAAATTAAAGCTGTAATTTGCCCAACAGAGCAAAGCAATGGGTTTGCTTTGATACCTACCTTTTGATACCTTTATTTTATATTCCATACAATGTAAATTCCCCTAATGAAGGAAGGCCGAGATCCAACCAGATACAAGGCTATTCCTCCCCTGGGGAAGTGACTTTAAATGTGCCAAGCAAGTGAGAAACCAAATAATATATAAAACAAATCCTCACGTCATAAAAACACCACTTTTATTGTATCTTGTTAAAAGATGCCATCTAGATTAAAATCAACAGTACAAAACAATAAGACATATGTACATAGGTATAGCAAGCGTGGGACAGCTGTTGCGTTTCACTACATATGCTTCTTCAGGGTACATGCTCTAAAGATGGCAGCTGCAAAAGTAAAGAAATTATTTTTAGCAAAATTTCAAAAGACACACAAAATAAATACTGAAACAGATATGAAGAAACATAACACATATGTAAAATACATAAACTATATTAGCTATTTTTTTTCTCCCGTCTCTTACTCTCCCCTCCTTCTCCCTCTCCCATCCGCCTCCTCTTTCTTTCTGCCCCCCCCCCCTTTTTTTTAGGTCCCATCTGGCTAATATAGTTCATGCATCATTACATATGTGTTATGTTTCTTCATATTTGTTTCAGTATTTATTTTGTGTGTTTTTTGAAATTTTGTTAAGATTTGTTCTTATTATTTTTGTAGCTGCCATCTTCAGAATGTATACCTTGAAGAAGCATATGTAGCAAAATGCATTGGTTGTCACACGCTTGCTATACCTATGTACATTTGTCTGATTGTTTTGTACTGTTGATTTTAATCTAGGTGGCAACTTTTAACAAGATACAATAAAACAGATTTTTATGACGTGAGGTTTTTTTGTATATATTATTTGGTTTCTCACTTGCTTGGCATATTTAAAGTCCCTTCCCTGGGGGGAGGAATAGCCTCGTATCTGGTTGGATCCCAGCCTTCCTTCACTAGGGGAATTTATATTGTATGGAATTTTAAACTAATGGGATGGTGCCACAGTGAGACTCTTTTTTTCTTTGTTTGAGTTTGCTGGGTCCATCTATTCCTTTATTATTTTTTTTATTTTATGTTTTCCTGGTGGCACATTTAAAATCCTCATTGTTGGTTCTAACTAGATTTGATTTATCTATATGAATGGTACCTTCAGGAAAGGATATATGACAATTTTGATAATACATACTCACTCTCCCTCTGCCCCGATGCTCAGGAATAAAGAATATACCTGGTACTAGTGGGTATGGGAGGTGAAGTGACTTACTCCCCTTTTTCTCATGTGACAGAGCTAATGCTTGAAGACTGGTTCAGTGTGGTCACATAGGAACAGGGAGGGAGTCCTTAACCTTGGGAAAGCTCCTTCTAGAGCAGCCTTTCTCAACCAGGGTTCCATAGAACCATAGGGTTCCTACAAAGTTTGTTAGGGGTTCCTTGAGCAAAGAGAAACGTATGCCTCTCAAATGAGTAACTACTGATAGCAACAATTTTTTTTAGCCATCTGTAAGGGGAGATTCTTCCCAATGACCACAAATATAAGGAGCATTCTTTCCAATGAGCATCACACTAATATATCGTGAGGTGTAGGTATAGTATATATTAGCAGGGGTTTAATGAGACTGGGATATTATTTCAAGGTTTTCTCCGTGTTAAAAAGGTTAAGAAAGGTTGGTCTAGACTCTAGAGCCGCCTTTTTCAACCAGGGTGCCCAGGCACCCTGGGGTGCCTTGAGATTTCTTCAGGGGTGCCTTGGCAAAATGCCTAAAAATTGCCCAAAAACTATATACAAGCTGGCAATTGGATGAAGGCTGCCTTTTAGTTTCACTAAGTCACAAGTTTTCATTGTGCACCATTACAACCTTCTAGCTGCCGGTATCCTAACGACCAATGGCATCAGCAGTTGATGAGGAGGATGTGAGTTGCCTGCATATCATCCTTGTTTGACCCTCCTCTGCCCCTCTCCATCAGTGGTGGGGTCACATTAGCTGAGTGATGGAGAAACATTGGAATACTAGTCAGTACCAGTTTGCAAAAGTGTATTTGCTTTGGAAGAATAAATCACATCTAACGTTGGGTGTCCTACTTGGACTTGAGGATGTTACTGCATTATATAAAACTATTAGATACATTTTTATGTTTTAGAATGGGGTGCCTCAAGACTGTCCATATTTTTTAAAGGGTGCCTTGAGAATGTCCATAATTTTTAAAGGGTGCTTTGACTGAAAAAAGGTTGAGAAACCCAGAGCTTGGATAGTACTGCCTTTTTTTTTGTAGCTTCCAGTGGGATAGTGTATCGCAAAGTAAAATACTTCTTTTTTTAGTGGCCCATTTTTTAAAACTACAAAGGATCTATGGGCTGGTGAACTAAGTCACGGTGCACAGCGGGGGAGCAGGTATTTGACACAATGGAACCTGTTGGACACCTATCATGGCCTGAGTCAGCAACAAGACATGGTTTTCAGACATAGGTCACTGGAAAGGTAAGTATTCATCTTTTTTTGTCTTCATATATACTTGAATGAAAAGTGAGTATGTCATTCTGGAGGACTGAGTCCCTTCACATTTGGCAGATACTGTGTGTTTGGGTGCCATTGTAAATCCACAATGCTGCACGCACATAGTACTGTGTGTTATTGTGCCAGCTCCAACCCATAACGATTATCATTGTAGCTGGCCCTGTTGTGCATTTTTTTCAGTCCAAACAGACCCGATAGGCTTAATGAGAAAGGCTAAGGCTTGGTATTTAACCTATCTGATAACAAAATGTACCACTTTTCTTAGCACATTTACCTGGGTATGAATAATTGTACTGTAAATGTATTGTCAGCTATCCATTTCATATCGTTAGAATGCAGTAGTGAGGTAGAAAGTAAAGTAAAGGATGCACATTTATGCAAATTCAAAATGTTAAAGTATAACTAAAGGCAACATACATAGACCTGAAAGTTACACAGGGTAATAAACATAATAACTGAAATGATTATTTTCCTACCATGTAGCTACAAGTGTGTTCTGTAATCTCCCATTCTTTTCTGCAATACACTGCTAGAGATGGTGGGAGAAGTAGAGCAGAGGTCAGATGGCATTTCCTTTCAGTGAAGTAGTTTGTCTCTCCCCCCAGTCCTCCAGGTTTCTATGGTGATAAGTCTATTTTACATAACACACACCCATCTGCCAATCAATAGCTGGGTGTGTGTTATGTAAGACAGTATAAGTCATTACAGGTTCATTTGCACACAGATCAGTTTGTGCTTTTCCCTGTCTGCTCTCTTCTGCTAATTTGTAAACTGGTAGAACAAAATTAAACCCAGGAGCTGACTGTATAGAGACAGAGCAGTGGGCGGGCAAAGGTGGGACATAGGTGGAAGGGGGTGGGGCTTCATGGACTGGTTGTGGGCGTAGCCTAATCAGGACTTGTATGTAGAATGAATGGTTGAGATTTCCATGGATATAGGAGCCCCTCCCCCAGTGATGTCAGGACGTTTCTGCAGAGAGATATAGATGCAAATAGGGACAACAGGGACCAGGAAATAAAGTTGTCACTTCACTAAAGGAAGTGCACATGAGAGCTGGAGACAAGGTAGATATCTCACCATCCTTACTGCTTTTTGCAAAACAATCAGTGATATGTTTAACAGACTGTATAGGTGCATAACATATTGATTTCTTCATTTTGACCATAGATCTACTTTAACTCTTATAGTGTCAATCAGGAAGCAGATTTCTACATTACTGTTATTGAGTTTTGTTAACGTGATCCTCTTGCTATCTCATCTTACAGTACTTGTGCATAGAGGCTGTTTTAAGTTCCTTTTTTGCAATCCCTAGATGACAGCTGTGAAAACTCTGTCTACAAATTAACATTACCATTAGGAGCCTAACTTGACTGTTATGAAAACTGTGCAAAAATCTACTTTACCTTTAGAAGTCTAACATTTACTCTGTACTAGGGCTGCCTGGATAAAATTATATCATATCTTCTAACTTTCTTGACTGGCCATCCATAGAAACAAAATGAGCAATCAGGAAGTATATAAAATATTCCCAAAGAGAGGGTAAATGCCACTTTTTATAGTTGTCTCTGGAACACATGCCCATATCTGAACACATATCTTTGCCTACTTTTAACAACTGTAATATTTTAGGTTCCTCTTTACTTTCTGTTCCAGTAACAAAGGTTAACAGGCCGAAAAATGCGTGAGTTTTCCTGATAAAACTAAAAACAAGTTTGAATCAGCTTTCAATTTAAGAAATATAATTCATGTTTTTTGTGAGCACTTCAAATGGATGCAATCTTCTTAGGTCTTTAGATTTCCTCTGCAGGAGGCATTTCTATGTTTCTCCTTTATATTTCTAGATATTCTCACTAATCCTTAATTCCTCCTATACAAGGGCCCTGCTGTCCTAATTTATCAGTTGATCAGTACATATTATGGGACTTTCCTTTCCAAATGCATCTTACAATCCTTTGAGCCATGTGTGTCATAGCTTATAGAGTCTGGAAGGCTTTGCATTTGGTCTGAGCAGTCTTCTGTTAACTGGGCCCTCTCTGATAAAAACACTCTCTAACACAGTGGTTCTCAACCCCTGTCCTCGGGACCCACTAACAGGCCAGGTTTGTAGGATAACTGAAATTCAGCACAGGTGATATCATTTGCTGCTCAGTGATTGCAGTATTCTACTCTGCATCTCCCCAGGTAATACTCAAAATCTGGCCTGTTGGTGGGTCCTGAGGACAGGAGTTGAGAACCACTGCTCTAACAAATCACTCACTGATAGTGTCAGCTATTATCGTCTCCCACTGGTCAAGGCCACTGACTAAATCTCTTTCTGGCAGGTCCAGTTGGTGCAAATATCACTATTTGACAAGACTTCATTCAACTGACCAGAGTCCAAAAATGTTGCATGCAAAATGTTTTGGTAATGTGCCCTAGTTCTGCTTATTGTTGGTGTTGTGACAACCATGAGCACTATAGTTGTGTCAAAAGTGATGTTCTTCAAACAGCATTGTAAACAGAAGCGATGATGTAGAAATGCGCAGTAACCACAGCAACCTATCAGACAACGTTGAGGTTATTGAGATCGGATTAATAATAAATGAAAGCTGATTAGTTATTGTTGGGCTGATAGGTTGTTGCAAAGGATTCCACCTGGACAGTAACCAGGACTTGTTGCCAAAGAGATCATAAATCTGGTATTCTTTCCAACCTTAGTTACTGCACATGCAATATTGATGTTTATCTCACTTAATCAGCTGGTCTGGTGAAATTGTAAAGGTACTAGATACACATTTGCTATGGAAATTGATGTATACATTTTCAGATACATAATTCCTCTATAAATATTTGCACTGCGGGTTTTTTTGAAATTCTAGCCTTTGTTAGAGCCTATACTGTAAGCTTGTTGATATATTGATATGATAGCAAGTGTTAATGTAACAAGTAATGTAGCTGACAGTTGGTGTGAGATACTGACGTTATCAGTACCTATCGGTAGGGGAATGAGAATAGGATGCTAAAATTATACTACAAAGTGAAGAAACCTACTATGCTATAAATAGTATAAATTATAAATATTCATTTTAAAGAACATCTATAGTCATGGCTACATTAGTCCAGATTCTGTGAGATAGTAAAGCTTTAGTTTGCAGCCTCAGATGTAATGATGTTTATTAAGAATTCTTTTCCTTACTGTGCTTGTCTGCTTGTGACTGTAGCTTCCCTCGCACTTCTGTTCTCTTTTTTTTATCTGAAAAAAATATTTTATTCCTAACATACAGCCCAAAACAACATAGCTAACCACATACACTGTATAGTATACAAGACCAGATTCATGCCGACAGTGATCACAGAATGTATACATCAGAAAGCGAACAACACAAATATAATGCAGCATACATAAGGAAGTACATGATGACCATGTCAACATTATTCCCATACTAAATTCAAATTGAATGGTCATTTAGCATTAAAACCAAGGAGCCTGTCCATGGTCAGACCTGCCGGGGGCAAGCCCAGGTACATCTAACCATGGGTCCCAGAGTTTTCCATACTTGCGCAGACACCCCCTATGCTAGTAAATTAGCTTTTCCATCCGAATGGTATCTCCCACAGCAGCCACCCACTCTTTAACCATAGGAGGATTCTCAGATTTCCAATGTATCATTATCATTTTACGAGCTAGAAATACGGTCCTAGTAATTGCCTCTCTGGTGCGATTGCACTTCTAATCTACATGAGGGGGTAGCAGTCTTGCCACTGCATCATCTCATATTACAGATTCACGTTCAGGTTTTTGAAGACAGCTTGGCCTGTTACAAGAAGTGGAAAAATTAAGGGATCCACTGGCAGGATGAATAGGAAATAAAAATTTAAGCTTAATTTTTGATTTTACCAATAATTCTACTTTAGAGTCCTTTCACACTAAATCAGTTCAATGTGGGGCATTATTGCATGTGCATTGATGCACATTGTGGCATGCATTAATGTGAGTTGTGTCATGGCAGCCTGTTCATTATAAGTGGGCTGCTAGTGCACAACAATGGATGAAAGAACATGCATGACCCATTTTTTTCAATATACAGCTCACCACAACAAGTATATGCATTGTGCTCTACTGTATAGCATGTCGGGGTGTCGTTTACAATGAATGACACCACAACACACCAATGTAGAGCCAGGTGCATTGTCATGCATTGTGGAATGCATGTTACCTCTCGCCTTATACTGTGTGTTGCCCGCATTCGCAAACTTTTGTAAAAGCTGTGGAAACAGCAATTATGATAGTCAAAGTACATAAGCTTTAGCAAGAAATTTGATTTCTGTTTACTATAGTCATATCAGATTAGAGAACATATTTGATTGCTATTTAAAGTGTAACTATTGGCTAAAGTTTCCAAAAGATGCCCCTTCTTACCCAACACGACCACCAAGCAAATAATAACTCCCTTGTTATCGTTCACCTCGACTACTGCAAATCCCTCCTTGTGGCCTACTTCAACACGGGCTTTTCCCCCTTTATTCTATTATGAATGTTGCTGCCAGACTCATCCACCTTGCCAACTACTCAGTGTCAGTTTCCTTCTTCTCCTTATCCCTTCACTGGCTTCTGACTACCCAACAAATAAAATGAAATATACTAACAACAATATACAAAGCCATTCATAACTTTGCCCCAGTTACATCTCCAACCTTGTCTTATAATATCACCATTGCTGTCCTTCCCAATCCTTCTGCTCTCAACTGTCAAATACTGTCAAATAATAACAATAATAGCAATTCTAAAAATGACATATATGATGCAGTCTATTAGTAGCATTAATGCAGCTGTTTTATTTTGTTATCCCTGTAAAAAAGGGATTTTATTATAACTTACCGTAAAATCCTTTTCTCTGAGTTCACTGACAGACGCAGCTCTTCTTAAATGACACGTGGGGTTTTATGTCGTCCTATCAGGAGTGACTAGGCAAAACAGATGCAAAAGCATCAGGGATAGGCTGGCCCCTCCCATGGGGGCCGTCCTCACCTGAGCCTATAAAACCCCCTGCTGGCCAATAGCATTCAGTTTGTCACAAGCAGTGCAACAAAAAAAACAGAGGGGTGGGAGCTGCGTCTGTCAGTGAACTCAGAGAAAAGGATTTTACGGTAAGTTATAATAAAATCCCTTTTTCTCTTACGTTCACTGACAGACGCAGCTCTTCTTAAATGACACGTGGGGACGTCCCAAGGCCAAAAA
>BLSH010328900.1:1342833-1354278 GCA_018402905.1 Glandirana rugosa
TCCTCCATCAAGGACTGTTACAGTAGGAATAACTAGATCTCCTGAGAGTACGGAGGAGTTTGAATGTGACGTACCCGCGGTACTAAGACGTTTCGGACGTTTTCCTGGGTTCCTAAATACCATAGTTCCTCTCCCTAGTAATGACCGACCGTTGGGAAGAACTAGGTACAATCTTCCTATTTTAACGTCTCGACTAGGACGGAAGCCCTCGTCTCTTACTTTGTAGAAGTCCTGTGGAACTTCTTTTTAAACACATTACGGAAAAGTCTGTGACCCTCCAATGGTAAAGGACCTGTTGCACAACCAGGAAATGGTAACCTCCCAGTGTCTGAAAAGGCATTACACAAATTTTTCTTCAAGGTGTCCTGAAGATGTTTCATTCTCTGCTCCCGAAGGCAGGATCAGCTCTGCAATTTTATCCTTCTAACATGGATCAAGAAGGGTTGCCAGCCAGTAATGATCCCTCTCCTTGATACCATAAATCCTTGGGTCCTTTTGCAGGCTTTGCAGAATCATGGCGCCCATGCAGTGTAAGTTTGAGGAGGCATGAGAGTCCTCTAGATCAATAAGGATGACATTGTCAGGAACTACCTCCTCCCAGTCACGTACAACTCCTGGTGTTTCTGGGGATTAAAAACCATCCCTTGAAGACTGCAGCATGTTATCCTCTACATCCATGCTGATACAATCCTCCTCCTCCTGTGTGTTTGGCGGCCCTGCAGGAATGGTATCTGCATAAAGGGGGTCTTGAGAGGAAAGGGTGTCTTCCTCTTCCTCCCGCTGTTCTGCCTCAAGTGCCCTGTCCATGATTCCACGAAGCGTGTGCTCCAGCAGGAAGACTAGAGGAACAGTGTCACTGATGCATGCATTGTTACTGCACACCACCCTTGTGGCCTCCTCAAATGGTGACAGGATAGTGCATGCATCCTTTATCAGAAGCCACTGACATGGCAAAAAAAGCAAGATCCCCTGAGCCTGAGGTACTCACTGATGGCTCTCTGCTGTGCGTGCAGCCACTGCAGTGTTGCCAATGTTGAGTTCCAGCTGGTGGGCATTTTACAAATGAGGCTGGTGGGCAGGTTGAATTCCCATTGAATGTCAACCAGCCTAGCACTGGCATTGTATGACTGCCCACAGACTTTTCTGGCCTGCCACAGAAGATCTTGTAAGCCTAGGTACCTGGTCAAGAAACGCAGCACCACCAAATTCAGGACATGTTCCAAGCATGGAACATGTGTCCCTGTCGGAGGGCAGGGAGAAGGTTGGTGCCATTGTCGCATACAACCATTCCTGGCTCAAGCTGGCGTGGCGTCAACCACTTCTGAGCCTACCCCTGCAGAGCTGACAGAATCTCTGCCCCTGTGTGCCTCCTGTCCCCTAGACAGATCAACTGAAGAACCATATAGCATCTTTTAGCCTGACTGCTTGCATAGCCCCTTGAACGCTTAGGGAGCACTGCTGGTTCAGAGGACAATTCATCTGAAGAGGTGGTGGCAGAACTAGCTCCAACACTGAACCCTGTCCTGCATGCTTCTCAGCTGCCAGCAGAGTTACCCATTGTGCCCAGAAGGAAATGTAACGTCCCTGACCATGCCTGTTGGACCATTCGTCAGTGGTAATGTGAACCTTGCTGTTGACCGACCTGTCCAAGGAGGCTAAAACATTGTCTTCCGCGTGACGGTATAGAGTTGGAATGGACTTACGTGAAAAGAAATTTCTTTTTGGAACCTGCCACAGTGGTACATTCCACAACTTCACGAAAAAGGGCAGAGTCTACCAGTTGAAAAGGCAGCAGTTGTAGTGCTAGCAATTTGGCCAAGCTAGCATTTAGATGCTGAGCATGTGGATGGTTGGGACAGTATTTTTTTTATGGTTCCGCAACTGGGGTAGCGAAATTTGCCTGGTGAAATCAACAGGTGGTGTACTGCTAGCAGATTGGGTGCAAGTACTTGTGGCACCCATTGCCATACCTTCATTCCTCTCAGTGCAGGTTTTTGAAAGGACTTGAGGTATAGTACGGGTTGAGATCCCAGATGAGGAGCAAGGAGAAGTCTGCATTTTTTTATGATGTGGATCTTTCAGGTGCAGTTGCCAACGGACTGCATGGCAGGTCATCATGCATGTGGTGCCCAAGCGGCTGGTGTTCTGGCCACGCTTAATTTGCTTCAGAGATTGCAAACAGCAATGCTGCTGTCTGCTGCACATGTGTTTAAAGAGGCCCACACCATGACATTTTGGAAGTCTACGGGGAGTCAGCAGTGCCTGCACCTGTGGAGCTCTGTGGTGTGATGCAATAGGGTGGCTGCCCTTAAGCCGGCCCCTGGAGGACATCCTGCCTCGTTGGAGTTATGCCTCCTCCTCACTTTACTCCTCTGTTCTCTCAGGCACCCAAGTACAGTCAGTGACCTCACCCCCCCCCATCACTGGAGCAAACGTGGCAGTATGCTGCAGCTGGGGGAACATGACTGCCAATTTTTTGTCCTTCTGTGGCACCCCCTCTCTCTTGGCTCATGTTACTCCCTTCCTCAACATGGGAACCAACATCGGAGCATTCAAATTGCTGCGTATCCTCCAGCAGCATGCAACCAACACTATGGCCGAATAATTCTGGTGACTCCTGCATGATGGTGGGGCTATGGAAGGAGTAACTGTGGGCAAGGCACCGGTGGAATAGGCCACTTTGGCAGCTGCATTGGAAGGCAAACTAGTATGAGCCTGGGTGACAGAGGATGAGGAGGATGAGGACGCTTAGTTATCCACTCCACCAACTCTTCTGCATGTTGTGGCTCAATAGCACGGCCAGCAGCAGAAAAAAAGGACAAGCGTGCCCCACCTGTAGAGGATGCACCATGCCCGTGACCACCACATTTCACTGTAGACACAGAGGCTGCTTGCCATCCTTTAGTGGCTTTCTTCTTGGTGGCCTTCTGGACATGATGGGGATTTTTTTTTGTCACACCGCACTTCACTGTATTATATACTCTGCCCTGCACTGTAGTATACACTCTCTGCACTGCACTATATACTGTAAACTGCATGCACTGTATTATATACTGTACGCCGCCTGCACTGTATTATATACTGTACACCGACTGCAACATATTATATACTGTACACCGACTGCACTGCATTATATACTGTACACTGACTGCAATGTATTATATACTGTACACTGACTGTATTATATACTGTATACACCGCCTACATTGTATTGTATACTGTACACCGCCTGCACTATATTATATACTATACATCGACTGCACTGTTTTATATACTGTACACTGACTGCAATGTATTATATACTGTACACACTGTACACTGCCTGCATTGTATTATATACTGTGCACCGCCTGAACTGTATTGTATACTGTACACCAACTGCACTGTATTATATACTGTACACTGACTGTATTATATACTGTGTACACCGCCTACATTGTATTATATACTGTACACCACCTGCACTATATTATATACTGTACATCGACTGCACTGTATTATATACTGTACACTGACTGCAATGTATTATATACTGTACACACTGTACACTGCCTTGTATTATATACTGTGCACCGCCTGAATGTATTGTATACTGTACACCAACTCCACTGTATTATATACTGTACACCAACTGCACTGTATTATATACTATACACTGCCTGCACTGTATTATATCCACTTCACCCCCAGCGCCGTAAATAGACGGCGGCTACTTTGAGTGGATGGTACCGGGATATAGCCTGCAGCTGCAGGCTATATCCTGGTACCGTTTTTTTTAGAGCGGATGGTCGGCTATCCGGGGGTGATGGCTGATCCGACTTGGGAGCCGCTTATCCCCGGGAGCGGGAGGGGACACCCCCCTCCCGCCGCCTTCTGCTGCTCTTCTCCGGCCTCCCGTCCCACCGGGAGACCGGAGCTATGATCCGGCGCGTCCTCCAGTTCAGAGGAGACCTGAAGGAAGCCGGAATCGGCTCCGATCGGGTCTCCTTCAGCAAATTCCGGAAAGCGACGTGATAACGTCACTTCCGGTTTACTCGGTGGCTAACGGCGCCATTTTTAAAAATATGATAGTATTCAGAATCCCCATTTTTGGCGATCTGAATACTGTGAAGTGCAAAGGAGGGACAGGGGGTCTTTTAGACCCCCCAGCCCTCCATCAAGAGTACCTGTCACCATATATTACTATCACAAGGGATGTTTACATTCCTTGTGATAGCAATAAAAGTGATCAGAATTTTTTTAAAGGAATAGTGTTAAAAATGAATAAATGATTTAAAATGTAACAATTTTTTTTAAAGCACCACCGTCCCCGCGAGCTTGCACAGCAAAGAAAACACATACGTAAGTCTCACCCGCATATGAACACGGTGTTCAAACCACACATGTGAGGTATTGCCGCGA
Organism: Glandirana rugosa; assembly: GCA_018402905.1. Classification (NCBI taxonomy): domain Eukaryota; kingdom Metazoa; phylum Chordata; class Amphibia; order Anura; family Ranidae; genus Glandirana; species Glandirana rugosa. Next base: position 1,347,235 of record BLSH010328900.1, read on the forward strand.
TCGACAGAGTGTGAGCAATACTTCTAGCAAAAGACCTCCTCTGCACCTCTAACCTGGTTACCGTTAAAATTTTTTAAACCGTCGCCTATGGAGATTTTTAAGTACCGGACTTTGTTGCCATTCTGCGAGTGCGCGCAATTTTCAACCGTAACGTGTATGGTATCTATTTACTCGGCATAACATCCTCTTTCCCAATATACAAAAAAATGGGCTAACTTTACTGTTGTCTAATTTTTTTATCTCAAAAAAGTGACATTTTGGGAGTTCTAAGTAATTTTCTAGCAAAAAAACTTGTTTTTAACTTACAACCAACAAATGTAAAAAAGGGCCCCTGTTGTTAAGTGGATATACTGTACATTTCCTGCACTGTATTATATACTGTACACTGACTGCACTGTATTATATACTGTAAACTGACTGCACTGTATTATATACTGTACACCGCCTGCAGTGTAATATATACTGCACACTGACTGCACTGTATTATATACTGTACACTGCCTGCACTGTATTATATACTGTACACTGACTGAATTGTATTATATACCGTACACTGCCTGCACTGTATTATGTACTGTACACTGCCTTTACATTATTAATGTGTCAAACAGCTCCTGGCTGCTAGGCCTGATGTCTGAGGTCTATCCAGGAGTTCTACTGGCTGCTGGTTCTGTCTGAGGCCTAACCAGCTGTTCAAGATTTTACAAAGGAGAGCCTGCTCCAAAGAATTCTGTATGCACATTTACCCAGACTGTTTTGTTAACAGAAGACCTAATGAAGTTGACTTGCGGCATTACATCACTACTATTGGATTGTCTGGGAAGCCAATTCAACTACCTGATCTCTGTTACTAATGGTGATGTTACAAGCCGTTCTTGATATCAAGCCAGCATGGAACACAGCTATTTTGCTCAGTTTATCTGTGTTTGCTCCACAGGAAGTAGTACTTCACCTGGAAAAAAGTGTTGTGGTGGGGACACTCCTGCCTGTACTGTTTGCTGCAGGACTGTGCTCCTGATACCAGCAGTTGCAGGAAGAGCCCTAAAAAGTGACATGCTGACCTTTTTGCTCTGAATTGCCAGTATGCTTTGTCCTCCATGTGTGAGGAAAATAGCCTCAGTCTCCTGCAAAAGGCTGAGTCATGTTTCAAGTTCTTGGTGTTGCTGGTTTGAAAGTCTGCAACACAACAGTTCAAGTCTTAAGTCCCCAGAATCAGTGACTAGGGAAACATAAGTTGTTACTTTACAGTGGAGCTTTGTGATGTTAAAACCAAGGAAAGTACCTGTTGAACTTTGGTGTGACAGAGCCAACAAGAATGCTCACATTAAAGTTTGTGCCCAATGGACTCAGGGGTTCCAGTGACAATGTGATATTCTAGTTAGGTAGTCAGGTAGTGGTGCTTTTTTGCCGGGGGAAAACCTACATCTGAGCCCTACACTGTACAGTTTATTGCTGAAATAGTAGAGTATATTAACCACTTCAGCCCCGGAAGGATTTACCCCCTTCCTGAGCAGAGCACTTTTTGTGATTCGTTGCTTTAACTGACAATTGCGCAGTCGTGCGAGATTGTACCTAAACAAAATTGATGTCCTATTTTCCCACAAATAGAGATTGTGGTATTTGATCACCTGTGCGTTTTTTATTTTTTCGCGCTATAAACAAAGAGCGAAAATTTTGAAAAAAAAAAACTATATTTTTAACTTTTTGCTATAACACATATCCATAAAAATATACAAAAACAAATTTATTCATCAGTTTAGGCCAAAATGTATTCTTCTACATATTTTTGGTAAATAAAATCGCAAAAAGCGTTTGTTGATTGGTTTGCGCAAAATTTATCACGTCTACAAACTATGAGAATTGATTTAAGGCTTTTTTTTACTGGTAATGGTGGGACTGCGATATTGCGGCGGATAGATTGGACACTTTTTACACTTTTTTGGGACCATTGACATTTATACAGTGATCAAAGCTAAAAATAGCCACTGATTACTGTATAAACGTCACTGGCAGGGAAGGGGTTAACACTAAGGGGGCGATCAAGGGGTTAAATGTGTTCCCTCAGCGTGTTCTAACTGTGTGGGGGCTGGGCTGGAAGGAACATGACAGATCTAACTGATCCTGTTCACAGGGATCAATAGATCACTGTTATGTTCCCTGACAGAACAGGAAACCGCCGTGTTTACATCGGCGGTTCCCTGTTCTGGCTCTGCATTAGGCGATCGCTGGTTGCCTCCAGACATCGAGTCTGTCTGATCTGCATGCACACTCACGCAGCATGCACATTTATATACGGCGATTCACGCAAGGCTGCCACTTTGCAGCAGTAAAAGTACGTAACATGGTCCGGAAGCAGTTAAGATATGCTAATGTGAGTTTACCTTATACACTTTTGTGTTCCTCAGCTGAGACTAGGCAATGTTCTAAATATAGATAGATATGGGGGTTTTTTCGGTAGAAACAGATAGTGACCATAATTGTCTTGTTCGGCTGAGGATAGACAACATTTCAAATGTATACATAAATAGTTAAATTGTAGATATTGCTTCATTGGTAAATTATACTCTTGTGTTTTGCAAAATATACAGCATCTCACAAAAGTGAGTACACCCCTCACATTTTTGAAAATATTTTATTATCTTTTCATGTGACAACACTGAAGAAATTACACTTTGCTACAATGTAAAGTAGTGAGTGTACAGAGTATAACAGTGTAAATTTGCTGTCCCCTCAAAATAACTCAACACACAGACATTGATGTCTAAACTGCTGGCAACAAAAGTGAGTACACCCCTAAGTGAAAATGTCCAAATTGGGCCCAAAGTATCAATATTTTGTGTGGCCACCATTATTTTCCAGCACTGCCTTAACTCTCTTGGGAATGGAGTTCACCAGAGATTCACAGGTTGCCACTGGAGTCCTCTTCCACTCCTCCATGACGACATTGCTCCTCCACCTTCTGTTTGAGGATGCCCCACAGATGCTCAATAGGGTTTAAGTCTGGAGACATGCTTGGCCAGTCCATCACCTTTACCCTCAGCTTCTTTAGCAAGGCAGTGATCATCTTGGAGGTGTGTTTGGGGTCATTATCATGTTGGAATACTGCCCTGCGGCCCAGTCTCTGAAGGGAGGGGATCATGCTCTGCTTCAGTATGTCAAAGTACATGTTGGCATTCATGGTTCCCTGAATGAACTATAGCTCCCCAGTGCCGGCAGCACTCATGCAGCCCCAGACCATGACACTCCCGCCACCATGCTTGACTGTTGGCAAGACGCACTTGTCTTTGTATTCCTCCCCTGGTTGCCGCCACACACGCTTCACACCATCTGAACCAGATAAGTTTATTTTTGTCTCATCAGACCATAGGACATGGTTCCAGTATCTGCATCAAATTGGTCTGCATGAATGTCCTGTCCCAGAAGGCTTCCTTCTGGGATGACAGCTATGCGGACCAATTTGATGCAATGTGCGGCATATGGTCTGAGCACTGACACGCTGACCCCCGCCCCTTCAACCTCTGCAGCAATGCTGCCAGCACTCATACGTCTATTTCCCAAAGACAACCTCTGGATATGATGATGAGCACATGTTCTGAGTGGAACCTGTCCTATTAAACCGCTGTATGGCCTTGGCCACCGTGCTGCAGCTCAGTTTCAGGGTCTTGGCAATCTTCATATAGCCTAGGCCATCTTTATGTAGAGCAACAATTCTCTTTTTCAGATCCTCAGAGTTCTCACTCTCAGTGACCAATATGAGAGAGTGACAGAGATAGCACCAGGTTTAACACACCTGCTCCCCATTCACACCTGAGACCTTGTAACACTAACGAGTCACATGATATCAGGGAAGGAAATGGATAATTGGGTCCAATTTGGACATTTTCACTTATGGGCGTACTCACTTTTGTTGCCAGCAGTTTAGACATTAATGTCTGTGTGTTGAGTTATTTTGAGGGGACAGCAAATTTACACTGTTATACAAGCTGCACACTCACTACTTTACATTATAGCAAAGTGTAATTTCTTCAGTGTTGTCACATGATAAGATATAATAAAATATTTACAAAAATGTGAGAGGTGTGCTCACTTTTGTGAGATACTGTATATATACTGCATCTTCCTTGGCCAAGGAGAGATAATATCTCTAATTTTGTACAGTAATGTTCATTTTCTATTAGTATTGAATAGTCAATTACTAGTGTGTCTTCTATACTTGCGTCTTCCTCGGCTGAGGAGAGACAATATCCTCAATTTGCATAATAATAATAAACATTTTCTACTACTTAGATAGACAGTTAGGATATAATGTAATTTGCTTCATTGCATTTTTCATCTGTTTTCGTGTGGAATTCCACACGTATTTGTACTACAAAGTTTACCTTCCCTATTACCCTTTCCCATCCACTTTTTGCCAGGACATCCACTCTCAGGCTTGAGAGCATATGTTTTTTTTTGCAGACTCTGGGAACGTAGTCTTCTTGGCAGGGGAGAATTTAACACCCTTGTTCCAAAACAGGGCTACAGGTAAATTTATCTGCGCAGGGTGGTAGCTAGCCTGGCTCATTTGTAGTCTTTATGGATCAAATGGCTTTCCTCCTAATCCTCCCTTTAAGTCAGTAGGTGGCACTGTTGCCTTTGCTATTAGTATGATGAGCTGCCGCAAAGTCACGTTATGAATAAACATACTTTTCTCACTCAATCAGGATAGCTGCTTTGAATGTTAGAAGAAGGTATTTATAGGGAGAAGGTCAGGTGATCGCTCTCTTCCCAAACAGGGCTGGGTGGATGTGTGTCAAATAGATCCTGGCTGCTAGGTCTGAAGCCTGAGGCCTATCCAGGCGCTTTCCTGGCTTCTAGGTCTGTTCGAGGCCTATCCAGGTGTTCAAGATTCTGCAGAGGAGAGCCTGCTTAATACCTGGAAACAATTCTGAGAAGGGTGGAGTTCTAGAGACGTACCAGAGGCGACTCTTCATGGATCGGGAACCCATGAGATGGCTGGGAGAGCTTCGAGAGAAAACTCATCCAAGAAATTCTGTATGATGCTGTGAGTAAGGTTCAGTTACTATAGGAGACAGCCTATTCTACAAAGTACAGATGTGCTGGTTCAGCTTAAAGGCTCTTTTCTTGTACTGCTGTCTGCCTCATCTCACCTTTTTGTCTGCATGTCTGCTGATCGTTACTATTTTTGACTATGGGCATCCTGTGCCCTATGCCCCCTCTCCCATATTTTTCCTGTTGTGAAAATTAAACTTCTCTTTGTTTAAGCATAAAAGTGACTGGCCTCCATCTTTCTACCTTGTGCATTATCCACCATGCCCAATAACCTGCACCCTCAGGAAAGATGTCAGCCCTCCCTATCTATGGCACCAGTCCCCTGAAAATGCGGGGTAGATGCTAAATGCGATATCACTGCGATCATCAGGAGGAGAATTTATTTGGAGTTACCAACACATGTCAAAGTTGCAAAATTGTGCTTAGGCATTTAAGACTTGTTTTACCCTTTGTTTATACGAGGGGTCTTAACTTTATTAAATATAAAAAATACAGAAACTTTTTGAAGACCCCTTGTATATTAAAATGTATTTTTTAACGTACAGTTTTAGTCCAGGCTTAACATAGGGTTTTAGATTTTTAACACGTACCAGCTTATAGCATTTAGTGATCCTGTACATCTCCCCTCAATCCTTAAATTTGTTAAGTTCTATTTTTTTAATTTACTGTTAGAAAGTCTAACCTTTTATGTTATAGTATGTATTCCTTCTTTTTTATGTGTAACAATGACCCCTGAAGTAAATGCTGGATTTTAATGGGCTCTTCTGCCTTTCCAACTAGTGACCTGGTTTATAGTTGCACCCAGACACTTACTGACACTCCAATGGTTACTACCAGATAAACTTCAATGCTTCCAATCTTCATTCAAAAAACTGATTGTCTCAATTGTCTAGGGAAAAGGATTGGGGGGGGGGGTTAAAGGATATCCAAAACTAGCAAAAATATATATCAGGCCTTATGTCAGCAAAAAAAGCGGCTGGTGATTCTAATTTCTCAAATAGCAGCCTCCTGGTAATATCAAAGTTGACAACAGCTTTAATTCTTCAGGGGCAGCCTCTCAGTTGCAAGTGGATTCTTGATGTACCTCTGTTGGTGGATTTAGGTAATGCAATAGCAGACTCTGAATAGGGACTGGTTTTCAGGCCTCATAAAAACAGTCACAGATACTTTAAAGAGCTCAGTAATAAGATATCCATGAAATGTCCATCTATCAGCAGCTTTCCTTGAGCTCCTGGGCATTCTTACAAATAGCAGACACCTCTGAATATGTTTTGGATAAGCCATTTTCTTGATTCTCCGGGACCTGACACAGGCCAGGTTAGATTCTTAAAGTTCCACCCAGAATTTTTTTTTACATCATTCAAGTCCTTTGAGTATATAGCCTTACCTTTGAAGGAAAAAAAAATTATACTCACCCTAAGTCGCTTGTTGCTAGGTGGTCTCTGTAATCTGCCCCTATTAGGCCCTAGGCTCTTCTCATTTCCTGCTTCCCCCTGGCCTCCTGGGAGATGTGACTCATCATTTCCCAGGAGTCAGTGGGCTTCCCTGTACTGTAAAATCGTGTTATTTCCAGACAGGAAATTGCAGGATTTAAGGCGGACCGAGATCGAGGACTGCATGATGGCTACCCACCATGCACTTCTTTCAGGAAGAGATGCCAAGAGACTACGGATGGGCTTCAGATGCCCTCACCTAGAATGGAAAAGTCCAGCAGTGAGAGAAACAAAATTGTGAGTAAAAAATACATGTAATTACTAGGTGGTTTGAAAGTAAGGAAACAAAAGGTTACATCTATTTAGTATTAAAAGAGTGGATGCCAAAAAAAAGAAATTCTAGGAGGAACTCTGCTTTAAGGTCTGGGTTGAGGCTCAGGCCTCAGGCAAAGACCCTGCTACATATGCATCCTCTCCAGGCAAGACCTGGAAAGCAAGGACTGGACCCTGCACTCACATCCTCATCAGGAAGAGCCTGGGAGGCAAAGACCCTTTTAGA
>BLSH010328900.1:1379166-1389300 GCA_018402905.1 Glandirana rugosa
CCCGCTTAAACAAAAACTAATAGGCTTTCTCACTATCCCAGTATACATAATACCGACAGGGGCCGGATAGTCCCTGTGTCAAAGATATCTAGTGCAACACCTCACAAAGGTACCTACTCCGTTACCGGGGGAGGCACGACCATGTCCGTAATCACAGCGATCCCACATCGGTCAGTCGATCCCACATCGGTCCTGTCTATGATTAACTCTTCGGTCCATCATATTCATTTTTAATCCCTTCCGGTCCGGTCGATCCACCCTGCCTTCAGCCTCACAGAGTTCACGATAGGATCCCCTAGATGGGGCGGTCTCCTTCCAATACGTACACCTTAGATATGTAAACTCCGACTTCCGTCCCACCTAGCTGGCCTGGCCTTCCCTAATTTTTACTTATACTACCTGGCTTCTCAATTAGTATCTGTCCTGGCTACACCCTAGCTGACTGGCTACACACTAGCGACACTAATGCCTGTACCAGCACGGAGGGGGCCATTGCCTCATCCATGGAAACACTCCACAACGTGATCTATAGAAACTGTGTCCCTGATAGGCCGGGGACAGCCATAATACATATGACCCTATCACTCTTTCGGATAATCAAAAACAAATTCGCCCAAGACCCATGGGACGCCTCACCGAACACACCTCTATGGTACAATGACACACTTAGAGAGCTGAAATCCATACCGGACCCTGTGAGATGGTCATCAAAGGGAGTTAGATACCTGTGTCATGTCTTTGACACTCGGGGATTTAAACCCTTCTAACAACTTCAACAGGAGTTTGATCTTCCAAAGTCCTATCTATTTTACTATTACCAATTAAGACATGCAATCAGGGCACAATTTGGCAATCTAGATGATATAATCTGCATGCCCCCCTAGAAAAATTGCTCAGGGGCTCGGCCTCTACTAATCTAATTTCTACCTACTACATGGCCTTAGCTGCGGACAACAACCCCAGATTCCGGAATGCCCATACTAAATGGACTAATCTAGATATACAACTCACAGAGGAGGATTGGTCAGAATTCTCTGACACCTTTAAATCCTCGGTAATCTCCTCTAGAGACCGAGTGATTTCAAATCAAAGTCTTCCACCAGTCCCATCTCACCCCTCATAGACTATATAAAATGGGCCTATCGTCCACAGACACATGCTTTAGGGGCTGTAACCAACAAGCAGATTTCCTGCACTGTTTCTGGTCATGTCCGATTGTACAGCACTTCTGGAAAGACATTGGCTCCTTCATCTCGACAGCCTTGGGCCTTCCTAATATTATTAACCCTAAGAACTGCCTTTTGGGAATCTTTGGGGACCTGTCACTATCTGCCTTGACAAAGAGGCTCCTTCATATCCTATTATTTTACGCGAAGAAATCTCTTTTGTTGACGTGGAAGAGTTCACAGATATTAAATAAAAACTTATGGCTGAAATTGGTGAATGAGGCATTACCCCTATACAAGATCACATTTGATCTCAAAAAACGGACTAAAGGATTTCACAAGATTTGGGGCGGGTGGCTGGCCAGCCCCCTTACACTATGTCCCGCCCTGCCATAGGGATCAGGGACACTTACTCTACCCTAAACTAACAATGGTCCATCTGAATTGTTATAAATAACAATATGCTATGCCGTATACCCAAGAGACTCAAGTATGCTTAGTTAATGATATACCATGATGCCATTTGATGCAAAAATGTAACTGGGAAAGCTTTTTTATTACCCATATATAGGCCACCAATACTTTATATTTGCTGATCGGGCATGTTGCCCGACATATGTTTGTTGGTTTTTGTGTTTGTATGTCTTTATAATCAATAAAAATATCTTAAAAAAAAAAAAAAAAAATACATGCTCATCACTCATAGGTCTTTTCAGCTGCTGCACAATACAATACATATGCAAGTGATTGGGTGGCTGTAAGGTGAAATCACTTCCACAAGAAAGCTGGCATCTTGCTCTGAAAATGTAAACTAACTCCCAGCTGCTAAAGCAACCAAGAAAGGTTTAATATATTATTAAACTTATTAAGGTGGGTGTAGAGGCAGAAGGTTTTTTTTTTTAATCTTAAAAAAACCTTCTGTGTGCAGAAGCCCCCCCCCCAATACTTACCTGAGTTCCATCTAGATCCAGCGATGTTGCAGACATCTCAGACTCGGCTGTCCGGGACTCTCCTCCTCATTGGCTGAGACAGCAGCACAGCGCCATTGGCTCCCACTGCTGTCAATCAAAGTCAGTGAGCCAATGAGGAGAGAAAAGGGACGGGCCCAGGCCGTGGCTCCGTGTCTGAAAGCAACTTTCTATGGGGCCACTCAACAGGAGGGAGGGGCCAGGAGCACCAAAGAGGGACCCGAGAAGAGGGGGATCTGGGCTGCTTTGTGCAAAACCACTGCCTAGAGCAGGTAAGTATAACATGTTTGTTATTTTTAATGAAAAAAACTAGACTTTACTATCACTTTAATGCAAAAAAGTTTTAAGTACCATTGTTTATTTTATTTTGAAAAAGATGATTTCCCTTCACTTGATGAACCCGAGATTTACTGGAAAGTGAAAGGAGATCCCTCTACATGGAATACCTTCCTTTTGTCCCTGGAACAGTTATCTTCATTAGAGAATTTCCTATCATCTCTGGTTCTGGTGACAGCTGTAAAATTATGGATCGGCCATTACTTTATTTCCCAGTGCTATGGTCAACAGGGCAAATAGGGAGGTTGAATCTCAACAAAAGTAACGCAGACAGCAATGAAAACCTGACAGAAGTTCTAGTACTTATCTACTTTATAAAAATAAAAATGGCTATCAACATTTTAAGGCTAAGGGTAGGGCTTAACCTCAAAATAACACTCAAATAAAGTTCCTCAGTTCTCAATCCCTACCCCCTAATATCAACAAAAACTTCACCAGCAAGGTGCCTAGCTTCACACAGTGGTAACATCCTGCTGCTGTAGCCCATTTTCCCTCATTTTATGTCTGGTGAAAAGGTTGTCAACATGACTGGAAGTTAGAAGAAATCTCTCTCACATAGATCCATATAGCAGTAAAAGCCAACAGGGATTTAATCCTTTCCCCAAAAAGTTTTCACAGGACAAACTTTTGACAGGAAATAAACTTTAAAACCTGGGTCTCCTGGTGGCTGCTTCCATCCTCTGCCCCCCTTCCCACACCCCCACAGCAGTAATCATCCGGTGCTGCAGGGGTTAATACGACCTGATTTACCTGAGATACGCATGCATCAAGAGCTCCGACCATGCTCGCCCTATCCACTCTCCTCCATTCATAGAAGCTGCACTCATAGGTGTGCGCAGGGGGTGTACCAGGGCACACCTTAATAACCACATGTGGCGCAGATTCCCCATGTGGATATTTCACCAAAGGCCCCCAATGGGGCTTCCAAAAAAATGTTTAAAAAATATTTAAAAATGATAAAATCAAACAACTACTGACACCATCCACTGCTCTACTGACACCAACCTCTGCCTTACTGACAAGTCCACTGCTCTACTGACACCAGCCACTGCCCTACTAACACCGTCCATGTTTTAATACATTTGGAGTGCACACCCTAATGCAATAGGCTGCGCTCACCTATGGTTGTACTATATCTTCCAGCAATGAAACATGCTCTATGAATGGTGGAGGCAGACCATACTCTTGTCATCCATTCATAGAGTGCTTTTCATAGCTCAAGCTATAGTATAGCTTTTATACACGGAGGAGGAGATTGGATAGGGCGGGCATAGTCTGCACTCTTGATAAGTGCCTATGATAGGTCCAGAGGCTCAAATTAACTCCCGCAGCACTGGAATATTATGGCTGCGGGTGTATGGAGAGGGAAAGATTTCAACTAGGAAAGTAGCCTAAAACTTAGGCTTTAATTAACCACTTCAGCTCCGGAAGGTTTTAACCCCCTTCCTGACCGGGCCATTTTTTGCGATATGGCACTGCGTTACTTTAAATGACAATTGCTTGGTTATGTAACGCTGTACCCACATAATATTGATTTCCTTTTATCCCCACAAATAGAGCTTTCTTTTTGTGGTATTTGATCACCTCTGAGGTTTTTATTTTTTTGCGCTATAAACAAAAAAGCCCGACAATTTTGAAAAAAAAAAACAATATTTTTTTATTACGCATCCCAGAGCCGGAAAAAAAATCACGTACTGCTACGTGATTTTGTAATTAAGGCTTGCCACAGTATATGTATGCGGGGCGGTCCTTAAGCGGTTATATTTAACACTGTCCACATCTGCTTTGCTGGTTTATATCGTTATACAATGGTTGTGTTTTATTGTTCCTTCTCACAACTTATCAGAGCTGGGCTACTGCTATTCACTAGCAACTCTTTTCTTTCAGTGCACAGAGAGTTAATTACCAGCCACTCGTTATTTCCACAGTGACTCACCTGGTTATCATTACCTGCCTTGTTAGTCCAGTCTACAGCCAGCCCCATTTGGCTATTTCAACAGCTTTGCTCATTCCCACCCTGCCCTTGCGTGGTCAATACCTCCAGTGTGTTCCTGCTTGTGCTCCTGTCCCAGATAGCAAGGATAACTTGCCACAAATTTGTGGCAGAGTCAAATTGTAAGCATGTTAACTTGCTGCACATTTTCATTGGCAAGTTGTACACTTGCAGAGCACTTGAAGCACGGGTTCTAGTTGACAGTTTTCCAATATGTAGCAAATTTGTGTGGTATGTCTCTAGCAAGAGCAAAGAGAGCAAGAGTCTACAGCAAGAGCTCTGCAAGTCTACAGCATGAAAATTCAGCCACAGTGACCCCTGTGGGGAGATAACTATTGCACAACATAACTGAAACAGAACTTGCAGCAGACTTGCAGAATGTTTGCAAAGAAATTTGATCTGGAGTAATACAATGCCGACTTGCTGCAATTGTGCAACAAACTTGTGAAGCCTGGAAAATCTGGCAATAGCTTTGCAAGTCATTTTCGAACTTGCAGCACAATTGCTTGCTATCTGGGGTTATGGCTCGGCCTGGCTTTGGCCAGTTATGGCTCTCTTCCGTAACCTGTTTCTGATTTTGCCTTTTACTTAGCTGACTCCTGGCTAACTGATCCTTCCTCGTCTGATTACACAGCTCTGGCTTCCATACCCTGGTGTTTCTTTTTGACTATGTTCCTGAACTGTATTATTTTTGCTGTTTCATTAAAGGTATAATTTTATTTGCATTTTCTGTCTCCATCTGGTTTATGGTTCCTGACACAACTGAGGTCTTTGCCTCTTCCAACCCACTGAAAATACTTAATATTATTTAATATAGTGATATATGTAAAGTTGAACTAAAGTCGGCAGATACTCACCTCCACCTTCCAGTGATGCAACCATTGGATCCGTCGTCCGGCCGCTAACTTCTTCTTCTGGTTGCCAGGTCTTTGGCTGCTTGACTAACCAGTGGGGGATTCCAAAGCTCACTACTCAATAAACCCCTAAGCATCTTCTGGAGAAACTCTAGGGTTCCACAACAGCCAGACGCAGAAAGGCTGGTTTGGAGCTTACTAAAAAAAGAAAATAACCTATGGGATTTGTCATATAAGCATGAGCTGACAGTTATTTCTTGTTACTACAACACACTGCAAAAATATGGTGCCTACAAAAAAGGGAGGCTTCTGCAGTGTCATCTGCTGACTATGTCTGAGGTTGAAAGAATTTTGACAGGCTTTGAACTGCTAATGCATCTAATGATGGTTCTGTTCCAAATAAAAGCAGCTTACAAGACAGAATTTCCAAATTTAATTTTCATGCATGTATAGTATTGTAATTAGTGAACAATTTTGGCAGACAAGATTACAATTTGACATTTTTTGTCTCTTGGATTTACTTTTCATTTTAGAATAGCCTGGCCATATCATATTCATTTTGCACAGTATATAGACTTGAAGTTTCTTTAAAGTGGCAACTTTTTTAAAGCGTATCTTCACCCTAAAGGGCATGCTGTCCTACTCTTCCTCCTCCCCCTCCCTCTCTTACAAATAAAAAGTTTTTTTTAGTATTTTATTTGTGTGGAAACATAGCACTTCTACAGTTCTCACCTAGGCAAGAATTTCTCGCTCTTGGATCCCAAAAGAGTCCTGCGGCACATCTGCGCACCCGATGGGTCCCCTGGGCCAAAAACATTCCCTGTCTTTGAGCAATAAATCACCTGCAAAAGCGCAGATGTGCCAACAGGCTCTGCAAGGACCTGAAGGCCAAGTAGAGCCCGTGGGTACATTTGTACATGCATCATAATGTTGTTGCTGGAGGGAGGTGGACTCTGCTTCCGGCGACGTTCTGTACTTTTCCCATATTTTTTCCTTTTAGAATGCTGATTTTAGACCAATCATCTATGCAGAGATCTATAAGAGAATGTATCATTAAAGTGTTACTAAACCTAAAAACATTTTTCACCTTAATGCATTATCTGCATTAAGGAAAAAAACTTTTTCAAATTCCCTGTGCCCACCTCTCCTGTGTGAAGAGTAAGAGAGGGGAGAAGAGATCAGCGCTGTGCACGGTTGCATCTATTCTCCCCTTACTTCCTCTTCACGCAGCATTCGAGAAGCAGCAGGAGTCATTGGCTCTTGCTGCTGTGAATCAAATGCAGTGAAGAGGAAGTGGGGGGCAGGCCTAAGTCCCGCTGTGTAAGTCTATGGAGCACAGCTCCATAGACACACAGGTCGGGAGCGTGCAGACCACATATTTTTTTTTTTTCAAATTCTTTATTTAACGGTATAACAGGCAACCAACCAATCACATTACATTCCAGACCGTACATGGGTAGGCAAGGGTCTATAAGGACATTAGCGATATAGATGCATTGATTATACACAGTACTAATAGTACGAATCCACAGCCCATATCCCTATATATGTCGAAATAAAACCACTTCCCAAAAACTCAAGGCTGGACGCCTGGGTTTTATCATTTTATCTGAAGTAAAAAAAGGAAAGGTAACCAGGGGGCATGGAAGAGAGTGTAAAAAGACAACAAGGAAGGGGGGGGGTGAGGGGGAAAAAAAGGGGGTGGGGGGACAGGATGCTGATGGGGGGGAAGGGGGGATCAGGTCTCCTCGCTGGCCGAGGTGGAATGTTTAATTTAGTTGTTATGTAGCGCTATCCAGTAAGAATTTGCCCTCATCTGAGTATATGAACATGTTCCACAGGAGCCATGTCTTTGTAGCGGTCATGTTTGTTTTGCACAAATAGAACTAGGTCTTCCATTTTATTAATTTCCTCTACTTTCCTAAGCTCCATTTGTATGGACGGTGGGTCTGTATCTTTCCATCTCATGGTGATGCAGAGTTTGGCAGCGTTAAGTAGATGGCATATTACCGCTTTTTTTATACACCGTACCAGGGATATTGGAGCAGTGAAGTAGAAAAAATGCAGGGTCCTCTGGAACCGGGTGGTCTGTGAACATTTGTGTGATTCTATGTATTTCTTTCCAGAAATGCCCCAAACTAGGGCAGTGTTAGGAAAACCATTTTTTTGCAAGCCTGTGCGCATTGTGCCCGCCTGTGCGCGCCAAAACGGCCATTTAAGCAGACAGCACCTTGCAGCAGGTGCTGTCCGTTCTACAGCGTTCTGGTGTACTGTGACCCCTGAATCTACTTTGAACAAGACTTCCTTTGTTTGTGACCCGGCTTTGTCTTGGACTTGTTGCTTTCTGCCTGCCCCGACCTCCGGTCTGTCTCCGACCACCGCATCACCATTCTTCTGCCAAGCACGAGCTCCAGCGGACCTTCACGCACCACCTGTGACCAAGTCCAGCCCTCGTGCTCCCCTGTGCTCCCGAGCTCCCTGCCTACACTATCAGGGGTTCAGGAACCAGGGCCATAAGAGAGGTTGTCCCCTGCATAAGTCAGACTCGACCATCAGGTATGTGACAGTAACGGACAGCCATGTCCGAGTCTGCGCAGGGGACCTCTCCCATGGAAGACTTATGTGGACACCTAGCAGGGCTTACGCAAGCCGTTAAAAGTCTTCAAGAGGGATATACCCGACTGGAGAAAAAGGGCTCTCTGTGCCACCCATAGCCAGTCCTGGCCAGCCTGCCTCACGCACCATTGTGGCCTTACCCACGAGCCTAAGGTGCCTATGCCCGAGTGGTTTGCAGGAGACCGCAGGAAGTTTCGGGTCTTCTGCAGTTCCTGCAAGCTATACTTTGCCCTCCAGCCACGGACTTTCTCCTTAGAGGCTACTAAAGTGGGGCTAGTGATCTTGCTCCTGCTGGAAGAACCCCAGGCATGGGCCCACCGCCTTCTGGAGCAAAGGGCCCCAGAGATTACAAGTTTAGATTGCTTCTCCCTAGCGATAGCCCAACTCTATGAGGACCCCCATCAGGCTGCTACAGCTGAAGCAGCCCTTCATGCCCTGCAGCAGGGCCGCCGTCCAGCCGAAGATTATGTGTCTGAGTTCCGGCGCTGGAACGCAGATACTACCTGGAACGATGCGGCCCTCCGCCATCAATTCCGGCTGGGTCTCTCAGAGCCGCTCAAAGATGAGCTGGCCCGCGTCGGGGTACCACAATCCCTCGACACCCTAATCGATC
The DNA here is from genome assembly GCA_018402905.1 of Glandirana rugosa. Classification (NCBI taxonomy): domain Eukaryota; kingdom Metazoa; phylum Chordata; class Amphibia; order Anura; family Ranidae; genus Glandirana; species Glandirana rugosa. The sequence goes on from BLSH010328900.1 coordinate 1,387,713, forward strand.
TGGCCATCCAGATAGATCACTGCCTGTGGGAACGCAAAGCTGAGAGATCCACAGGGCCCGCACGTCTCACCTGGAGGATGTCCACAGATCCTGGCTATCCTGGTTCTAACCCGGGCACCGCCTCCTCCTCCGTTCCACCAGACCCACTGGAGCCTGTACAAATTGGGCTTCCCAGCCCACCAATGTCTTCAGAGGAATGCCAGCGACTCATGTTTCAGAATCTGTGCCTGTACTGCGGAGGTCCGGACACCTGGTTCGCAACTGCCCCGCCAAAGAGGGCAAGGGCGCACCCCTTCCTTCTGAAAGACTGATGTACTTACCTAATGATAAAGTTAATCTCCTGCTTCCCATTTCCTTTACAGCTCCCCGGTGGGGACATTCAAGTACAGGCCATCCTGGACTCAGGTGCGTGTAGCTGTTTTGTTGATGCCACCTTTGCAGCGCACCGTTAGAGAGATTTTAGAGAGGTAAGAATAGGGTTGGCAAGGTCACACATGAGATTGTTATTATTACTCATAGTCATAACAATATGTGCCAGCTTACTTAATCTAATGATAAACAATATGATCACAATTATTTTGAATCTGTTTCCCAGGCATGGTAAAAATTAATTTCATTTTAAAAGTGTACTGAGGTTATATTACACAAGATGACTTTCTTCTTTGATAGTGGAAATACTGCAGTTTTAAAAAAAAAAAAAAAAGAAGGGGGAACTTAGGTAAAGCCTCCTCCTTTTATTATAAATGTCTGTGTTATTGGAATTAGGGTGTGATATTGATATTATCACTTTATTCATTTGTGATACAATGTTAACAATTTTATTAATAATGTAGAGATATTGTAATTGGTTTAGACAACTTTTGGTTGGAAATACAGGTTATTATGAAAATATGTAATATGGGGTTACTTTGGCTTAGTATAAATTGTTGTTATCTATAATACAGCTATCATAATATTTTTGGTTTTATTATTTGTTATTTTTGAAACCCAAGCAGAGTGTGTGGATTATAAATGATGTGTTTTTTTCCTTGTAAGTGCTAAAGAAAACCTTTACATTTACAGACATCTCCATAGCCACACTATATGGTTATTAGTTATTATGTTATGACATCAGGAAAATAATGTCAAATTGCAACTAAGGACTTGTGTTATCTCGCTGAAACTAACAGAGCAAGCCAAGCAAGTTTGTAATATAGCCAGGGAAAGGTTTTTGGTTTAGGAAACTAAAAGGCTATATACTAAAAAAAAAAAGCGTTGATGGTTTAAAAATGCTTTTTTGAGTGAGTGCGTAAATTGATGGCCAGTGGATGAATGTACGAGAAGGTGTTTTATTATGTTACGAAATGCAAGAAAACAAGACATAATAATATGACAGTCTTTGAATATATTTGTTTTATGTGAAATAGGTGCACAAGATTTACCACTTTAATCATTGTTGTTAGACAACTAATAACACTGCATTCTCTGTGTGCCTTAAAATGTATACCAGTAAGTGTTTTTGTCTCTGCTACTAAGAGTAGATGTTAATAAAATAAGATATTAAGCCTAAAATATATATATATATATATATATATATATATCTGTCTCT
>BLSH010328900.1:1390389-1401726 GCA_018402905.1 Glandirana rugosa
AAGTATCTTAACAGTTATGTGTATATAACCAGTGAGAATTATTGTGGACAATCATTAATGATGTGTAGAACTATTTCATATACACACGCATAATAATATGTTAGAATCAATCAAGATTAATACAGGATCTGTATAAATAGTCATAAATACTAATATAAGACCATTTGTAGAAGATCCGGTTTTTGGATTTCAATAGAAAGAGTGTAAGAAATAGTAGAAAGGATATTATTATTGTTACAAATTTGTAATTTTGAACAGTGGATTTTTCGGTTACAAATTCTTCGTGAGATTTAATCCAATATCGTGTCCTGTTTCATTCATGTATTCATTCCCCCCATAAATGTTCTGGGAATGTTAGGTGGGGAAACTAGGAGATTATTCTAGTGATTATATCCAGATTGTATCAGGACGGTTAGGAGAAATAGGGAAAGTTTAGAAGATGTAAAATCAAAACTTTAGTATGTGTATTGTGTAAAGTAACGTATGCCGTTCTATTATTAATATGTATTCCCACTAGAGTTGACATATCGTTTACAATACGCACACATATACTTTATCAAGATGTGTAGTAATTACTAACAGGTGTTATTAAGAGTGACCAATATATGTGTATTGACAATTCTATGAAAGTGGGTTTGTCTTTAATAATGACAAGCAATGGGTGGACATTTCCTTTATTGGTTTCTATTGGTGTAATGTTGTAAATATCGCTTTGTCATATCTTGATAATATATTGTATTTAAGATACTGAACCAGGAAATAAAGAACGAGTGATGTATTATTCTGTGTCCATGTGTTGACTTTGGTCTGCATTGCTCCCACAGAATTCTGTGTGTCTGGGGTGAGAAAGAGAAGGTGCTGGCACAGGTTAGTATAGCACTAAAATATAGGGAATAATTCTTAATGATAGAAAGATATTATTAACTTGTTGTATAGGTAGGTTGAGTAACCTTTCAGCCAGAACTGTGTCCCGCAGGTTTTCAGAGCTTGTGGACTCTGGTAGACCCCGGAGCCGCAAGTTATTATGGCAGCTCTGCTCCTCGAGGTCCTCCAGATAGAGCTGTAAGGCGGGGCCTGGGCGGCTTGGGAGGTCTGCGCTGCTTCCAGCTGGGAGACACGTGCCTCCAAGCCACTGAGAGCGGTCTCGCCTGTGTCTGCCACCTGATGTACCTCCGTCCGGACCTCCTGTAGGTCCTTACAATGCGACTCCTCCAGGCGGAACAGTGCCTCGATGTACGCCTTTGTCGGTAAGGCCTGGATGAGTGCACGTAGGTTGGAGTCACTGGGGCCCGCACAGATGCCCGCTGCTCATAAGGGGAGTCCATGGTGTGTGATCGGAGAGCAACCGGCAGGTCCGAGAAGGTGTCTGAAGCCGATGAGGCTGGGGAGACTGGAAGAGCCGCCATCCTTGAGGCCTTGTCACGTGTAGTTGCCTTGCAGGCCCGGGAGCTAGTTGACTGCAGTCTGGTAAAGTAATGTTGGATCTCCGGCTGAGGAGAGGTTCTCTGGAAGTTCCTTGCCCTTCTCATTTTGGCAGAGCTCATTCCGGGTTGAAGAAACTGTCTCAGAGTATGTTTTTGCTGGGAAGCTTGCAGGAGCTCAATTACAGAGCATCTCTACTCCGCCATGTCCGAAACCCTATTTTTTGATCAATTTTATTTTTATTTCTTTGTTTTGAAAGTCATCAGTTTATATACTGATGTTTTTTTATTTATTCATATAAATCTTTTTGTTCCTTATCAGTGCACATTTAATGTATGTGTTCATATTCAGGTTGCATATCTTGTTGGGCTTTTACATAAGAAAGTCCAGCACTATCTTGCATATAACATACTGAGCTAGATGGTCCTTTTTGACAACTCTTTGCAGTCTGTTTAATCTGATCTCTCTGTTGTTCTGGTCTTTTTTTCCATTGAAGTTTTTTTCTGTGTCAATGTTTTTATTGAAGTTTAGCAGACAGATATATAAAGATACAACTGCAGGCCTTTGATGGTAAATGCAAAGTTCACAATGCAGGCAAGACACGAATAAATGAGCAAACATTAAGAAAATATACAATAGGTGTAGCCAATCCAAAATGCGCGATTACTCTCGAAAGGGACATACCAGAAAAAAATAAAACCGGAGCAAGAGGGTGTGTACGTTAACCCTATGGGAGAAGCTCAAGTACATTAACGCCTAAAATGTGTTCCAGGCTGTTTCAGTGAACAACAGGCACAAAATTGACAGGATGCTACACCACCCTTCTAAAGTCAAAAAAGGACACAGTCTATTAAAAGGCAAGTGAGAAGAGAGGAATAGAAAGGGGGGAAATGAAGAAAGAAAGAATTAAGAAAGAGAGAGACACAAGCCACACGCCAGCCCCTCCGCTCCCAGCAAAGAGGGATGTAATATTAAATGAAATCTGGAAATATTTTAATCCGCAGATTCTAAATGCACTCAAGCCTGGTAGTGGTATCACATAAGATTCTAACCATCTTCTCATGATCATGACCCATCTAGTTCAACCAAGGGGAAAAAAACAAACAAAAAAAAACAACCCCTATACATAATCCTCTACCCACAGTTAATCCAGAGGAAAGCAAAAAAAACCCCAGCAAAGCATGATCCAATTTGCTCCAGCAGGGGAACAAAATTCCTTCCTGATCGCCAGAGAGGCAATTGGACATTCCCTGGATCAACTTTACCTATAAATGTTAGTATCCAACCAATGGACTTGTCTCCTCATTGATAAGTCCACCACTGGACTTTTCCAGGCAATTGAATTGCAATTTTAGCTGCCAGGAACATAAAATATATGAGAGTTTAAGTAGATTTGGGGGCATCAGCTATGGGTTCATTAAGCATCGCAACTCTGGGGTTTTTGATAACATTGCTGACTTTAGGGCAAATCCAGCACACATGGCAAATCATTCCTACTAGCCCTCATCCCCAGAATCAGAGCGAGGAGGAACAGTGAGAAAGCACCTTATATCTTGCCTCCACAAAGAAAACATTCATAATGTCTTTGTGAATTCTCAAAGACCAGTCCCTCTAGTCCTCCTCGTCTTGATGTATTATATTTTTTATGAATTCAAATTAACTCAACTAAACTTAAAAGCAAGCACTACGTATAAAAGGGAAAACTTTTACATTTGTATGGTCTATGTACATATTTAATATATATATTTTATTCAGTGCAATCAATGTTCAGTAGTGCAATTTCATGAATGCTGCACTAAGCATTCATATTACAAATATAACAGCTCACCTTTAAAAGCTGGAGTCAAAACAGCCAATCAAATCTCACTTCTCGCTTGCAGTAACAAAGACACTGGCTTCTGATTGGATACTCAGTGCAATGCTTTCACCTCTCCTTTGTTATTTTCATATTCTGTATACCTCCTGTTCCCAAAAGGATATGATTGTATATTATATTTTACTGTGTAATGTATTGTTAAAGCATTCATACTGTATTGCTCAATGTAGCATTTCGAAATGAAATGTATACTTCAGGAAAACTGTATGTGGGGAAAACAATTTCATTTTGTTAAATAGTGATTAAAATATATGTATAGTATTTTTTTGGTTATATTTTTATTTATTATATTCAGGACTAAAGAATAATAGTGTTTAAAATATATAATATACATATATATATATATATATATATATATATATATATATATATACACACAGTTGCAAGAAATAGTATGTGAACCCTTTGGAATGATATGGATTTCTGCACAAATTGGTCATAAAATTTGATCTGATCTTCATCTAAGTCGCAACAATAGCCAATCACAGTCTGCTTAAACTAATAACACAGAAAGAATTAAAAGTTACCATGTTTTTATTGAACACACCATGTAAACAGTCACAGTGCAGGTGGAAAAAGTATGTGAACCCTTGGATTTAATAACTGGTTGAACCTCCTTTGGCAGCAATAACTTCAACCAAACGTTTCCTGTAGATCCAGATCAAATGTGCACAACGGTCAGGAGTAATTCTTGACCATTCCTCTTTACAGAACTGTTTCAGTTCAGCAATATTCTTGGGATGTCTGGTGTGAATCGCTTTCTTGAGGTCATGCCACAGCATCTCAATTGGGTTGAGGTCAGGACTCTGACTGGGTTACTCCAGAAGGTGTATTTTCTTCTTTTTAAGCCATTCTGTTGTTGATTTACTTTTATGCTTTGGGTCGTTGTCCTGACTCATCTTCTGTTGAGCTTCAGCTGCTGGACAGATGGCCTTAAGTTCTCCTGCAAAATGTCTTGATAAACTTGGGAATTCATTTTTCCTTTGATGATAGCAATCCGTCCAAGCCCTGACGCAGCAAAGCAGCCCCAAACCATGATGCCCCCACCACCATACTTCACAGTTGGGATGAGGTTTTGATGTTGGTGTGCTGTGCCTCTTTTTCTCCACACATAGTCTTGTGTGTTTCTTCCAATCAACTCAACTTTGGTTTAATCTGCCCACAGAATATTTTGCCAGTACTGCTGTGGAACATCCAGGTGCTCTTGTGCAAACTGTAAACGTGCAGCAATGTTTTTTTTGGACAGCAGTGGCTTCCTCTGTGGTATCCTCCCATGAAATCCATTCTTGTTTAGTGTTTTACATATCGTAGATTCGCTAACAGGGATGTTAGCATATGCCAGAGACTTTTGTAAGTCTTTATCTGACACTCTAGGATTCTTCTTCACCTCATTGAGCAGTCTGCTCTGTGCTCTTGCAGTCATCTTTACAGGACGGCCACTCCTAGGGAGAGTAGCAGCAGTGCTGAACTTTGTCCATTCATAGACAATTTGTCTTACCATGGACTGATGAACAGCAAGGCTTTGGGAGATACTTTTATAACCCTTTCCAGCTTTATGCAAGTCAACAATTCTTAATCGTAGGTCTTCTGAGAGCTCTTTTGTGCGAGGCATCATTCACATCAGGCAATGCTTCTTGTGAAAAGCAAACCCAGAACTGGAGTGTGTTTTTTATAGGGCAGGGCAGCTGTAACCAACACCTCCAATCTCATCTCATTGATTGGACTCCAGTTGGCTGACACCTCACTCCAATTAGCTCTTAGAGATGTCATTAATCTAGGGGTTCACATACTTTTTTCCACCTGCACTGTGAATGTTTACATGGTGTGTTCAATAAAAACATGGTAACATTTAATTCTTTGTGTGTTATTAGTTTAAGCAGACTGTGATTATCTATTGTTGTGACTTAGATGAAGATCAGATCACATTTTATGACCAATATGTGCAGAAATACATATCATTCCAAAGGGTTCACATATTTTTTCTTGCAACTGTGTATATATATATATATATATATATATATATATATATATATATATTTATATATATATATATATATATATTTATACATACACACACACACACACACACACACACACAGTATCTCACAAAAGTGAGTACACCCCTCACCCTCACCCCCTCACATTTTTGTAAATATCTTATTATAACTTTTGAAGAAATGACACTTTGCTACAATGTAAAGTAGTGAGTGTACAGCTTGTATAACACTGTAAATGTGCTGTCCTCTCAAAATAACTCAACACACAACCATTACTGTCTAAACTGCTGGCAACAAAAGTGAGTACACCCCTAAGTGAAAATGTCCAAAGTGGGCCCAATTAGCAGTTTTCCCTCCCCGATGTCATGTGACTCGTTAGTGTTACAAGGTCTCTGGTGTGAATGGGGAGCAGGTGTGTTAAATTTGGTGTTATCGCTCTCACTCTCTCATACTGGTCACTGGAAATTCAACATGGCACCTCATGGCAAAGAACTCTCTGAGGATCTGAAAAAAAGAATTGTTGCTCTACATAAAGATGGCCTAGAGGGGATGTGGCCGGGATGTGAAGGAGAGAAGACGTGCACAGCCATAGCTCCTGACATCCGTTCAGCTAATCCGCTGCCATCCTGTGTTTAGGACATCCATCCTGCTCAGCAAAAACCTAAAAGTGGTCGGGGAGGCGACCCAGGTTCTCCCCATGACAGTCTTTCGGAAATCCACCAAACATTTGGCTCCAAAGATGCCATGGCCTGATCAGCCAAAGACTCGTGTGGCGGCCATTTTGCTCTCCACGCTGGCAAGACCTGCCTCAGTCACAGTGCAGATGGAGCCCTGGACAGCAGTGGCAATGGAGGATGATCTTGGGGATGCTGGTCGGTCCGTGCCGATGGACGTGGAGCAGCACGGGGAGAGTTCCACGGTTGCTATCCTGGCCGCCATAGCTGACAGTAAGTCCTTGGTAGAGGGGAAGATAGACACCCTAACCATCGAATGCGGGCTCATTAGACAGGACACGGACAAATTTAGGGGCCGCCATATCGGAGGTGGAGGACACCGCAGGTGGTTGTGGAGGATGCCGAAAATTGCCTCAGACAGAATAATGTGAGGTTGGTGGGGCTACCAGAGGGCACAGAAGGCCAGAGCCCAGCCACCTTTGCTGAAGCCTTCTTTAAGCAACTCCTGCGCTTACAAAATCTGTCCCCAGTATATGTGGTGGAACGAGTGCACAGGGTGCCTTACTGGGCCTAGGCGCGCAGGGTCGCCATCCCGGGCCTTCCTTGTCCATTTACTAAACTTCAGAGACAGGGACTTGATCCTGGCGGAGGCCCTGAAAAAAACAGAGCTCAAGTTTGAGAATGCAGTGATACATCTCCACCTGGATTTCTCCCCGGACCTGCAAAGAAAGAGAAGATCCTTCTCTGAGATCTGCAAAAAGCTTAAGGAAAAGGGGTTCATCTACAACACGCTTTATCCTAGTCATCTGAAGGTCATTTATCATGGCTCTATGAAATTTTTTGAATCCCCCTCAGATGCAGCTGACTGGCTGGATACCATCGCCTAAAACACGGGCATAAGCTAACGATCGTTTCCTCCACAGTTGCCCTTGTTGTTGAAACCATTTACACAGAAATGTCCGGCGGCTTGGAAACTGTCTGGAGTGTTCTACACGTCATCCTCTCCTCATCCTGTGACTACATACGGTGAGATGTGCTGACATTGTTATTCTGTCCTTTCTTTGACAAGGGATGTCCCATAGGAAACCTTTTTGAAGCAACGCAGCATATGCATTTGTACAGCGGGAGTGAAGGATCTGTGTGTACATGCCAAGAGTTGGGAGTACTTCCCTTGCCCTCCCTAAGAGTGGACAGACTCTAGGAGCTCTCTGCTCTAATGAGGGTCAGTTTTTGGGATAAAGTTTCTCCAGCAGGCTTTCTTGCTGTTTCCTCTGAGCAAACAGGGAGTTGGGTCTTGAACATTCAGATTTTTTTTTTTGGTTCTTTTTCTGCTACCCAAGTGAGCAAGGTTTTTCTGTTCCTTGGGTGAGAAGTCTCCCCAGGGTGGCACAAAGGTGCCAGGTCTCTACTCATTGTGGTCTAGGATGTGCTTTTCCTGTATTTGGTGTGCTGGGTGTCTCTGTATCTAGTTTCCTACCCCTCTGAATCGGTCCATCTGCCAGCTGGCGGCTAATTCAGGCACTTGTCATTTAGATGGTCAAGGGGGATATTAGAATAGTCTCGTGGAATGTCCGAGGTCTGAATTCCAAATTCAAAAGGTCCCTAGTATTTCAATTCCTGAAGGCCTGCAACCCCCACATTATTCTCTTTCAAGAAACCCATTTAACAGGCAGCAAGACACTGGCCTTGCATAGCAGCTGGATACAGAGGGCAATACACTCAACCCACTCTTCGTATGCGCGGGGGGTGACCATATTAATCCACAAACAACTGTCGTGTAAGGTGGAACATGTGGTCACTGACCCACAGGGAAGGTATGCAATAATTGTTCTCAATATAGATGCACAAGTATATGCAATAATCAATATATACACCCCCCCTGTTCAAAAGCCAGGTACTACACACAGTTTTAGAGAAAGCGGCTAGCTTTGGACAGGTGAAACTCCTAGTGGCGGGAGATTTTAACAATATTTTGGACTATGCTCTGGACACCTCAAATCCAGCTAGAGTTAGGAATCTGGACCTCGGTGGCTGGGCGGACTCAGCGGTTCTGAAGGAGCTGTGGAGATGGAAACATCCCGGGGAGAGAGGCTACTCGTACATTTCCCGCATTAGTACATACTCCTCGCGTCTAGATCTGGCCTTTGCTAACCCAGCGTTGCTCCCCCTGGTCACTGAGGTCAGATATCTGGCGGATGGGTTGTCGGACCACACCCCACACCAGGTCACCCTTAGGCTCAGTAGGGAGAGGGGTGCTAGATCATGGAGGTTACATCCGAGATGGATTTCCGAGCCTGCGGTGGAGACCCTGGTGCCCTTTCATTTGAAGGAATATTGAGAGCACAATGAGGACTCCACGGGCTCAGCTATGGTCTGGGACGCATGTGTCACGATCGGGCGTCAGGCTTGAAGACCCGTTGCTATAGCAGTTGCCGGACTGACCAGCAGGATAGATACACAGGTAGTTCCCCTGGCAGATGACACAGGCTCACCTGAGGTGCGGAATCTAAGTACCGACCGGTGTTCACCAGGGTGTTAGCAAACCGGGGTCCAGTAGCGGATGAGCCGATAAGGATCTGACAGGAGCGTAGTCAATAGGCAAGCCAAAAGGTCGGTAACGAGTAGTTGCAGGTTGGGATCAGGCAGAAGAGAAGTCGTGGAACAAGCCAAGGGTCGATAACGAATGGTAGCAATCCGGACAGCAGCAGGGAAGGCAAAGCAAGGCACTGGCTAAGAAAGCACAATAACCTGGCAAAGAGGAAGTGCAGAGACAAGGCTTATAAAGGAAGTTCATGGGAGGAGCAAGAAGTTCAAGGTTCACCAGCAATCAAGACATAAGACAGGGTTGTCTAATGGACCAGGCAGAATATCCAAAAGATCAGGCAGGGGGCTGTCTAGCATCTTAGATAGCTCAGTGAGAAGGATCAATGCCAGCCACGGAAGAAGTCCCAGGTTCAATCCCAGGTCCTGACAGCATGTAAGGCATCCACAAGGGGGGCATATGTGTCGGTGATCAAAGCAGCCAGAGTTGAAAAAATGCCACCATGGAGAAGTTGCGGGCCAATGAGGAACAATGCGCCCAGGCACACGCTGATACACCCTCTGCTTCTTCCTTGTCCGCATTGCAGATGGTGAGGAGGAACATATTAGTTCATTTTCAGGACCTTACCCAGTGCAGTTTTAAAACCAGGTTGGAAACCCTGTTTGAGAAAGGGGACAAGAATGGTAGGCTCCTAGCCTTCCTGACAGCAGACTCCCGGGTGAACATGGTGGTTCCATGCATCTACATACAGGAGGGCACCCTGGTAAGAGACAGTCAGGGCATCCTTCTGGTGTTTACCTCGTTCTATTCCAGACTATATGCCCCTGTTCCCTCTTACCCCCCAATCCCTGGTGGACCTCCTAGACTCCATATAAATCCCCACCCTGCCCACTGAGGCAGTGGAGGGACTTGATGCCCCCTTCACTGAAAAAGAAATGGCAAAGGCGATAGCGTCCTTCCCCAATGGGACGGTTCTGGGCCCGGATGGGATACCAGCAGAGTGGTATAAGCAATACATGGATCTGCTATCTCCTAAGTTGCTGCAGCTTTATACTGACTGTTTGGACTTCTTGCCAAATTCATTCTATGAGGCTCATGTCGTATTGCTGCCAAAACCGGACAAAGACCTCCTACATTGTGCTCCTTTTCGGTCCATAGCCCTACTAAACATGGACCTAAAAATCCTTACAAAAATGTTAGCGAACCGGCTGATGCATCATCTGATTTCCCCTGACCAGGCCCGGTTTATGCCCAAAAAGGCCACAGACATAAATATCTGCAGAGTATACATGCACACTCAGTTGGGCCGGGAGAAGAATGCTGGGGGGCCATGTTTTTTTTTCGATCTGGAAAAAGCATTTGATTCCATAGACTGGCAATACATGACAGCACTGTTATACCATATGGGGTTCGGTCCCATCTTTCTCAAATGGATTGCCCCATTGTTTGACCACCCGACTGCAGCCATCCGTCTCAATGGCAAGGTCTCGGATGCTTTTTCGGTGTCCAGGGGCACAAGGCAGAGTTGCCCCCTCTCCCCTGGACTCTTTGCGCTTGTCATGGAAACTATTGCCATTGCACTGCGTTCCTCTCCCCTGATGGAGGGCATTAGAGTAGGTACCCTTACAGAGACGACTGCCCTATATGCAGATGACCTAGTGCTGTTCTTACAGGATACTGGCCCATCGTTGCAAGCGACCCTAGGACTCCTCCCGAGATTCACTGAGGTTTCCAGGCTTAAAGTTAATTGGACGAAGTCTAAAATTCTCCCACTACAGCATCCCTCCGCCACTCGACAGATAGACCCAACTATCCCCTTGCAGTGGGTCACACAGGTTAAATACTTGGGGCTCCAAGTGACAAAATTAGTCACAGATTTTATAGGTCTTTACTTGTCTCCACTCCTGGTCGTGATAAATAGAAAATTACAGGGTTGGAAATCTCTTCCACTATCCCTCATTGGCAGGATTAATCTAATCAAGATGAAAATCCTTCCCTCGCTGTTGTACGTCCTCAGAAACTCTCCAGTGTGGATCCCAAAATCAATTTTTAAAGCCATAGACACCATGCTATCATGCTTCATATGGTACGGGGGTACACCCCACCTCCGTATGTCAATTCTTCAATGGCCCTGGGGGGAGGGAGGGCTGGCAATGCCCAATTTTTATTTTTACTTTCTAGCAGGTCAATTGACGGTGGTTCACCTTTGGCTGACCCCCCTCCCCCCCTGGATGATGCCACAGTCTCTCTGGAAGCCGCAAGCATGGGGTCGTATGAAGCACTGTCGCACCTAGTTTATAGAGGGCAAAAATCTCAATACTGGCTGACACTGTCAATGGCTCAGGGGCAGCAGTCCTTGGGGCAGCGGTCCTCGGTTCAGCGGGGGCTTTCTCCACACACACCGTTGTGGCGGAACCCCGGCCTGGAGCAATTTTTCAATTACCCAGACCCTGTTGCATGGACCAGATTTGGCATAAAGACGCTAAGACATATCACTGTAAATGGATCCCTGATGACTTTTGACTACTTAAAAGAACGCTGTGGTTTGCCAAACACACACTTCTTTCAATTCATTCAATTGAGACATGCCTTTTATGCACAATTTGGCAGGGAGTCATTGGAAATTGAGCCTAGTGACCTGGAGCTGTTGGCCCACAGCGAAACATTACAGAATCCGGTTTCCAGTTTTTACAAAGAACTGTTCCCCCATACAGCTAAAGAAATGGAGAAGTGTAGGGAGGCCTGGGTGAGGGTGGCTCCCGATTTGGATGCTGACAATTGGGATGATATATACAGTGACCCCATTTCATTGCCTGGTGTCGGCCA
>BLSH010328900.1:1406692-1424574 GCA_018402905.1 Glandirana rugosa
GTCGACAACGAATCTCCCTGTCTAATAACAAGTTTTTAGTAACGGATGAGGATATCCCGGTCCAAGGTCGACAACGACATTCACTGTGTAATAAATAACAAGTTTTTCGTAGAGGATCAAGATTTCCCTCTCCAAGATCGACAACGACAATCACTGTGTAATAACAAGTTTTTAGTAGAGGATCATTTGCTCTCCTCATTGTGCCCGCAAATGTACTATGTAGCCCTATGTAAGTATTTATTGATACCAATTAATACCTTTTTTTTTTTTTTGAAAACACCAACGTAGCCGGACTTATTATTTTGGTGCAAGAAATGCACCGCTCACACCAACAGCTGGGAGCTCTCCCTTTAGAACTAGGAGATGATTTTTGAACAATAATGTGTCACTAACAGCAACAGCTAGAACCTCTCCCTTTAGAACTAGGAGATGCTTTTTGAACAATAAATAATGTGTCACTTACAGCAACAGCTGGAACCTGGCCCTATAGGAGTAGGCAATGATTTTTGAACAATAATCTGTCCCTCTAAGCAACAGCTGAAAGCTCTCCCTTTAGAACTAGGAGATGATTTTTGAACAATAATCTGTCCCTCTAAGCAACAGCAAGAACCTGGCCCTATAGGAGTAGGCAATGATTTTTGAACAATAATCTGTCCCTCTAAGCAGAAGCCTCTACCTAGTGCAGTCAGATTGTTGTGTAATGCAGGGTTTGATCTGTAATCTGTCACTCAAAGCAGCAGTATGTGAAATCTCAAATTACTCCCACAATATGATCATTGTGTATGATCCCACAATCTGATCGTTGTGTACGATCGTAACGATCGTTGTGTTAGGCAGGGTTTGATCTGCAATCTTTCACTCAAAGTAGCAGTATGTGAAATCTCAAATTACTCCCACAATCTGATCGTTGTGTACGATCGAATCGATCGTTGTGTTAGGCAGGGTTTGATCTGCAATCTTTCACTCAAAGCAGCAGTATGTGAAATCTCGATTCTCAAATTTCTGCAATCTGTCCCTCAGAGCAACAGTAGTAGTCATCTCAGGATGCAGGATCAGATGTTAAAATGTCTGCAATCTGTCCCTCACAAGGCCCCAGGAGGGGGGGGGGGGCTGAGACTCTCATATGGTGCTGTAGCTGTTGTGTAACAGGGCATGGCTGCCACTGGGGTACATGTATTTGACAAATGATTGAGGAGTTGGGAAAGACACTGATATGTATGTTGGAACTCTCGGCACTACCTAGTCATCGAGGTAATCCATGGTCTTCCCCATGCTGGGGGACTCAAATACACAGACTCTGGACCACATGAGACTTGATTGTAAAAGTTGGGTTAAATGTTTTACCCCTCCGGGGTACCCGCGCTTGGCGGGAAGTTTTTGTTTATGTGTACTTTTGTATGTAACACTTTTGTATGTATCATTGGAAAATTCAATAAAAATGTATTTTTCATAAAAAAAGATGGCCTAGGCTATAAGAAGATTGTCAAGACCCTGAAAATGAGCTGCAGCACGGTGACCAAGACCATACAGTGGTTTAACAGGACAGGTTCCACTCAGAACAGGCCTCGCCATGGTCGACCAAAGAAGTCGCGTGCACATTCTCAGTGTCATATCCAGAGGTTGTCTTTGGCAAATAGACGTATGAGTGCTGCCAGCTTTGCTGCAGAGGTTGAAGGGGTGGGGGGTCATCCTGTCAGTGCTCAGACCATACTCCGCACACTGCATCAAATTGGTCTGCATGGTTGTCATCCCAGAAGGAAGCATCTTCTAAAGATGATACACAAGAAAGCCGACAAACAGACTAAGTACATGGATTACTAGAACCATGTCCTGTGGTCTGATGAGACCAAGATAATTTTATTTGGTTCAGATGGTGTCAAGCGTGTGTGGTGGAAACCAGGTGAGGAGTACAAAGACAAGTGTGTCTTGCCTACAGTCAAGCATGGTGGTGGAAGTGTCACGGTCTAGGGCTGCATCAGTGTTGTCGGCACTGGGGAGCTACAGTTCATTAAGGGAACCATGGATACCAACATGTACTGTGACATACTGAAGCAGAGCATGATCCCCTCCCTTCAGAAACTGGGTCACAGGGCAGTATTCCAACATGATAACAACCCCAAACACACCTCCAAGATAACCACTGCCTTGCTAAGGAAGCTGAGGGTAAAGGTGATGGACTGGCCAAGCATGTCTACAGACCTAAACCCTATAGAGCATATGTGGGGCATCCTCAAATGGAAGGTGGAGAAGCGCAAGGTCTCTAACATCCACCAGCTCCGTGATGCCATCATGGAGGAGTGGAAGAGGACTCCAGTGGAAATCTGTGAAGCTCTGGTGAACTCCATGCACAAGAGGGTTAAGGCAGTGCTGGAAAATAATGGTGGCCACACAAAATATTGACACTTTGGACCCAATTTGGACATTATCACTTAGGGGTGTACTCACTTTTGTTGCCAGCGGTTTAAACATTAATGCCTGTGTGTTGAGTTATTTTGAGGGGACAGCAAATTTACACTGTTATACAAGCTGTACACTCACTACTTTACATTGTAGCAAAGTGTAATTTCTTCAGTGTTGTCACATGAAAAGATAGAATAAAAGATTTACAAAAATGTGAGGGGTGTACTCACTTTTGTGAGATACTGTGTATATATATATTTTTTTTAACTTCAGACGAATATGAAATAGTGCATAATAATATTCAGGTGGAGCTAAAGGTTTCTTGTCAAATGTTTTCCAGGTACAATTTGAGCTCCTTGCTAAAAAAAAAAAAAAAAAGACTCTTGTTTACAGCGCTCAATAGCTGAATCTTAAGCTGGCCGTAGATGGCCAAATTGGGAATTCATTAGGGAATCGGACAGCTGATTGATAAAAGACGAATCATGTATGGGCAGCCTTAGATTACATGTTTAGCTGAATACATCAGAGTGGCGGCTCATCCTTCCTACTTCCTCCCCATGTCCCTGCTCTGCACAGCCTTTCAGTTAGAGAAAGATGATCTCAAAATGAAACCAGATGATAACAGTAGCACGTGTGCACCCAGAATTAATTTTTTTCTTGTAAAAAGTAAAATAATATATTATACATTCATTTAAAAACTTGCAAACTTAAGGAGAAACTGAACTCTGGAAGCTTTGGCCAACAAAGAAAGACAGATGGAAAAGGACTAGTCCCCAATATCCCCTATGATCTCCCTTGCAGCTGATCTTTCCTCAAAACTGACTTGCCATGCCTTGCTCAATACTGTGTCTCTGTGTGCAGGCAGCCATATTGGTAGAGGCAGGACTTTGCTTCCTTATGTCAGAGCCTCCAGCAGTGAGAACAGTGAACAGCACAGTAGTGACATCACCAAATTGCACTGCAAATATCCGAAGACTAGCAGTCAGAGGCAGCAGTGGTTATGGGTGGTATTGATGTAGATATACATTATTGGACAATATGTTGTATAGCACTACCCCCGCAGGAGCCGCTTAAGTATGTCCAGTCTGCTTCTCTGCCTCTCAACCACAATAACAGCTTCAGTTCCCTGTGGTACACCTGGCAATTGTGTGAGTGCAAGGATCAATGAGAAACCCACACGTTATTATAAAACACAGAAATTGTCTTTACTGTAGTATTTCTGTGGAATAACCATTGACAATAAGTTTCATAGTTTCATAGTAGTTAAGGCTGAAAAAAGACAACAGTCCATCCAGTTCAACCTGTGTAGGTATATTCTATCAGTACCCATATCCCTGTATGTTGTACTTATTGAGATGTACATCCAAGAGTTTTTAAATATATCCAGACTCCCCGCAGTCACCACTAGTTGTGGGAGAGAGTTCCACATCCTTATCACCCTGACAGTGAAGAACCCCTTACGAGTTCTAAGATTAAACCTTTTCTCTTCTAGTTTCAACGTGTGGCCCCTTGTCCTTCTACATTCCCTAAGGCTGAACAGTTTATCCTTTACGCTCGG
This sequence comes from Glandirana rugosa, assembly GCA_018402905.1. NCBI lineage: Eukaryota > Metazoa > Chordata > Amphibia > Anura > Ranidae > Glandirana > Glandirana rugosa. The sequence goes on from BLSH010328900.1 coordinate 1,410,651, forward strand.
ATCCCCATTAAAATATTTCTAGATCGCAATCATGTCCCCTCTCAAACGTCGCTTCTCCAGAGAGAATAAGTTTAGCGCTTGCAATCGTTCCTCGTAAGTAAGGTCTTCCATTCCCCTAATCAGTTTGGTTGCCCTCCTTTGGACTCTCTCCAGCTCTAGTATATCCTTTCTGAGGACGGGTGAAAAGAACTGGACAGAATACTCCAGATGTGGCCTCACCAGGCTATTATAAAGTGGCAGAATTATAGTTTTATCCCTGGAGCATATCCCCCTATTTATGCATGCTAATATTCTACCTGCTCTGGTTGCAGCAGCTTGACATTGCATGCTATTGCTCAGTCTGTCATCTATTAGGACCCCCAGATCCTTCTCCATTCTTGATTCCCCCAGAGGCTCACCACCTAGTGTGTATTTTGCTTTTATGTTTTTTGCTCCCCAGTGTATTACCTTACATTTCTCCACATTAAACCTCATTTGCCATTTTTCTGCCCACTCCGTTAGTTTGTTCAAGTCATTCTGTAAGAGGTCAACATCCTGTTGTGATGTTATTGCCCTGCATATCTTTGTATCATCAGCAAAAACCGAAACTGAGATATTAATCTTGTCCCCCAGATCGTTAATGAATACGTTGAATAAAAATGGTCCCAAGACAGATCCTTGGAGTACCCCACTTGTCACTCCAGACCAGTCTGAGTACACATTATTAATTACCACCCTTTGGACACACCCCTGCAGCCAGTTCTCTACCAAAGAAAAAATCTTCTGGTCCATGCCTACAGACCTTAGTTTGTAAATCAAGCGTTTGTGGGGAACGGTGTCAAACGCTTTTGCAAAATCCAGGTACACCACATCCACTGACCTTCCCCTATCTAGATGGCCGCTCACTTCCTCGTAGAATGTTAGCAGGTTTGTTTGGCAGGAATGACCCCTCATAAACCCGTGTTGATTACTGCTAATGATGTTACCTTCCTCAGTTACTTTTTGGATATATTCTCTAATTATGCCCTCCAATAACTTACCCGCTATTGATGTTAGGCTGGCTGGCCTGTAATTCCCAGGAATATGTCTCTGACCTTTTTTAAATATTGGTACCACATTGGCTTTCCTCCAATCAGCCGGTACCAATCCCGTCATTATGCTAAATATTAGGAACAAAGGCCTGGCTATAACCTGACTCAGTTCCCTGAGGACTCTCGGGTGTAAGCCATCTGGTCCTGGTGATTTATTTGCATTAAGTTTCACTAATCTTTCTTTGACTCCGGCCTCCGTTAGCCACGAGGGTATGTCCTGTGATGCGGTACTAACATTGTAATTGTGGTCATTAAACCCCTCCTTTTCCTGTGTAAAAACTGAGTAGAATAAGGTATTTAGTATAGTTGCCTTTTTTGTGTCATCTGTCGCCATCCTCCCATCCTCATCTTTTAAGTGTGCAATGTGCTCTGGTTTTGCCTTTTTATTATTAATATATCTAAAGAATTTCTTTGTTTTTTTTTTACTTTCCTCCGCTATGTCTTTCTCATAATCCTTTTTAGCCGCCCTGATTGCATTTTTACACTTCTTGTTACATTCCTTGTAGTTTTGGAATTTAGAAGGTGACCCATCCGACATCCAACAAATTTTTCTCATTAATGAGGCTTTTCACCTTACTGTTCAACCACTCAGGATTGACCTTTGCCCTTTTATATTTATTGCCCACTGGAATGCACTGTGTGATACCCTTATTTAATATGTTAATAAGTTAATATAATAATTATAAGCAATATAGCTCAATAGTAAATTTAGGCTGCTTTTAGGGAATGAGAATAACCCCAAGAGCAGAGCAAACCCTTTGATAACAATAAAGTCACAAAAAATGACAATCTGTACTAGATTGGTTACCTTTTCTCAAGTTTGACTCTATGAGTCCAGGCAGGAGGAGAGTAGAAGACTGACCCCTATGTCAGATCCCTCTCTTCAGTCTCCTGGCACCACAGGCCTAATAACAAACACTGTATTTGAATCAACAGTCAATATCTTAGCTTCCCAGATAGGCTGTCCCGCACACCCACTGCATATACAAAGCCCTGGATATATGAGTGTGAGGCCGTATAGCAATAGTAACTGCAGTCCCTTTGAAGTTTAAATATGTCTTGGCATCTTCAGCTAGCCACTTTTGTTGGTGCACTTAAATTCCTGGATAGTAGGCCCAAATAACATAACTGGCCCGGATCATTAAGTGAAGAATGCAAGATTTTCCTCAGCAGGGTAAAAGGACAATGACATCCGAATACAGCGTCTTTCTATCTAAATGGCCTTTATTGTGATCATTGACTTCCTCATTGACTGACAACTAATGACAAGTCTGTGCACTTAATTATTGTAATCCACTGTGTGAGCTAGGCCTGTCTTTAAAGAAGGACTGTAGAGACAAATAGGTACACTATTGGATAGGCTTGTGCATGCTCACCACACCGATCGAATGACCACAGACCACGGTCCGTCTGCTCCAATGATGCTGATGGCGCTGGGACTGGTGACATATGCTTGCTCTTCGCTCTTGGGAAAAAAGCTTCCACTGCACTGCTTGCAGCCTCTCTCTCTTCCCTCGAACAATGCGGCTGCTGCTGTGTCCTCTGCTGCTCCGGAATGGACCCAGATGTCTGTAAGATGGCTCTGCAGATCACCCACTGGAACACTGCAGCACCACAGCTGGCAGGGACACTGTACAAATTCAGCTGGCTGGATTGCTGGAAGTAGGCCTCAGGCTGCAGCCTTGCAGTGAAAGGCACACAGGGTCCTTACTCATCAACCACGCCGTCCTAAGAGACTGGAGCAAACTCCTCCCCTCACTTAAATGGGTTCTCCCACAAAACATCGTTTCTGTAAGGTGCTTTTCCTGCAGCACAGCACACTGGGAAATGGAGTCTTTCCATTGCAGAGTCCAAGGACAGATTTCAACTGTAGCACTACAAATCCCACCAGACACTGCTGCTCCCACAAATCCTTGCTGCTGCTGTAAAAGCCTCCCCTATTGGTTGTTGTCACTGTTCTCCTCATTGGCTCTGTTTCTTATGCTCAGGAAAACAGGAGACAAGCAGTGTGTAATCTGATACCTATATGTCTTCTGCTCTGCACAAAGAAAAACAGAGGGAGAGAGCACATGCAGGCAAATGACGCGCAGTTTAGACACCTGCTATACACTTCCCCCACCAAAGAACCTGGTCCTCAAAAGGAGGTAAATAGTTTGTAGCCTGTTACATGCTTTTGTATATACAAGCGGAGGAAATAGGTTAGTGCACACAGAAAAGGCCCACGCTTAAACAGCTCATCTCACAACACAGAGTTGACAGAGGAACCTCCCACCAATTGTCATATGATGGCAGGATGCTCTGTCCACACACTAGTGATACTGCAATGTCCTGCCTGGATGTACCAGGGGGTGAGTTGGGGTTGTCCTCCACCAAATCGGTGGAAGAACCAGGCACCTCAAGAGTCCTTTCAGAGATTTCACCCGGAGTATCATAGGTCAGTCTCTTAGGTGGGTGAATAGCCCTTCGCTCTCTCTGTTTTTTAGGCTCTGAAGTTGCAGGCACACTGGTTTTGTCTTCGTCCACGGCCAATTTTTCCTCCTGTATGTACATCAGCTTCAGCTTCTTCTTGAATGAGGGGTGAAAGGCCTTCAGGGGTAGACTAGAATTGGCTGAGGGGCGCTTGGGGTGCAGGAATATTGGGGGTGCTCACAATATAATTATTGCAGGATATCATGGAGCAACTTGACAATAGTTTGGTTAAAAAACGAAGGATGTTTATATTACTCAAAGTTAAAAGTCAGACAACTGCTTCCTTGAACCGAGCTGTAATCAAATCCACACAGTGGCGCCAGCTAGATGGTTGGAGTGTTCCCCAGTTGGAGAAGTCCCTGAGCCGGTAGACTGCTGGGGGCCACAATGGATGTGGACAGAGCTGTCACTCCTGCATTTTGCCTAATACACAATTACTTTTGTTTATGAATTAGTACTTCCTTCAACCTTAAGGCACAGAAATGGGCAAAAATCCATATGCCCAATACATTGTCTATTATGGCCGGAACATTGATGATGTAATCATAATTTGGAATGGCAAAGTTGAACAATTCCTATCATTCGTGTCCCATTGCAATGACAACCAATTATGGCTAAAATGTACACTTGTTATAGACCCCGACAAGCTAATCATCCTAGATCTAGAACTGTCTCACGAAAAAGGAAAAATAATTTCTCAAAATCACTGTAAGCCCACCAGCGGAAACTCCTACCTACACTATTCCAGATGTCATCACCCCCTTCTGGCGCAATAATATTCCAGGAGGCCAATATAGAAGGTTACGTAGGAACCGTTCAAAGGCTGGAAACTACAAAACACACGTTCAAGCCCTTGTAAATAAATTTATCGATAAGGGGTTCCCAAATCCCCTCCTGGAAGCAGCCTTTCAAAAACACCTTACCATTCCCTCTACCCTTCAGAATAGGGTCTCCAAGGATGAAAACAACCAGGTCAGATTCATCACAAGGTATAAAAGCCAACACAAATAAAAAAATCACAAAAGCCCTTTATCAACATTGGGGCCTTCTAAAACCACAACACGGGGGACTTCTACCAGAGTTACTTTCAGGAGAGCAAAAACCCTTAAGAACATCATCGCCCCAAGCAAAATAAAACCTCACGGAAAAGCTGGCACCTCTGATATCCTTTCCTATTTTGACCACCACATGGGCATCTTTCAATGCCGTAAGAGGGGCTGTCTAACATGCCAGTCCATTTCACAATGCACTTCTAGCTTCATCAGAGAAGATCACATTTTCTCCATCAGGCAATTCATAACATGCTCATCCAATTACGTGATCTGTGTGCTTCGTTGCCCCTGTAATCTACTATATGTAGGCCGTACCATCCGGGCACTATGTGCAAGAATAGGCGTACACAGAAGGCTCATCAAAGCTGGGAATGATGAACATAGTGTTCCACGACATTTTCTACAACATCATAACAAGAACTACAGGCATCCTGAAGTACTGGCCATTGAATACATTGCCAACAGAACTCTAACAGATAATGAAAGATTCGCAGCACTCTGCAAAAAAGAGGTCTACTGGATCTTTCATCTCAACAGCCTGGTCCCTAACGGCCTTAATGAAGAGATGGAAACCAATCGCTTAATCTAAAGACCCTAAGTGGTAGCCAGCAGATTATTCATTATCTTATCAAAACCTCCTCAGAATAATTCTCCCATCCCTCCATATTGAGCACCAAACAACTTATAACATCACCAGTATAGCTATCCTTCCTTACATGGGACGGTCTCATCCTCACCCAATGAACACATACATGTCACGTGTACATGCACTGGAGGTGCACACTGTGACATACACAAGCACGTATACATGCATGTGAGCATGTACAAATATGGTCCTTCCAACAAGATACAATCCCCCCCTCTAACAACCATTCATGGTAGAATATGGCAACAACCAAAAACATACATAAAAATAGACATACATGTGTAAACCCACAAACCCATGTCTGCATATTCATGTCTGCAAACGCCTGCAGCCCCCCAAAATAAAACCTTTCCTTGATGCTAGTCTGAATCTTTACCAATATACAGTAACTTCCCTTACTCTATTAATCAGAGAGATATAAACATACATATCTCTTTAGTTGAGAATTATCCATAAAGGAAAAACAAATCCCCAAAAAAGTGAACTAATATAGGTGGTTATGAACTAGATGGGTTTAACTAATTATTTTGTGTTATTTTATATTATATATTATACAGTATATATTCTATATATTTTTTGTCGCCCCCATTTTCCACTGTCATTTTAGCCTATTTTATATACAACATTTATTTTTATCTTTTAATTTATTTTTTATTCTGACATGAGTGGTTTAAAATGTACAAAATACTGATTATTACATGTTTTACAAAAATGTTGATTCAATGTTAGGACCATTGTGCGGTGTGTGTGTCCAGATGGAGGAGTCCCATTCATTGTAATATTGAGACTTTTATTTTCCCCTCCCCACTTCCGCCTCCAGTCCTTCAAAACGATCCCATTGGTGCCGTCCCGTCACGTGACTTGACAAAACATTCATTGAGAAACATGTTGTCAGAGCTGCCTCTCTCCCAGCCGTGCTCCACTCTCCGCACAGCTGTGCACGGCAGACCCGTGGGAGTGACGTCACCACGAGTCCCGCTGATGACCCGCCCACCCCATACTCGGCTAGCCTACAGTGATACCCTCTCCTGGTTGCCCGGATCAGGACACCACAACGCGGCTCCTCTCATAGACCGCCAGAACCATCCAGCTACCCCACCTGCAGGAGTGACAGCTCTTTCCACATTCATTGCGGCCCCCAGCGTTCCACCAGCTCAGGGACCTCTCCAACTGGGGAACACTCCAACCATCTAGCTGGCGCCACTGTGTGGATTTGATTACAGCTGGGTTCAAGGGAGCAGTTGTCTGACTTTTAACTGAGTAAAATAAACATCCTTAATTTTTTAACCAAGTGTCAAGTGGCTCCATGATATCCTGCAATAATTATATTGTGAGCAACCCAATAGTCCTGCACCCTAAGCGCCCCTCAGTCGATTCTAGTCTACCCCTGTCAAAGCTCTCTCCCAGGAGCAAATCATGGCTGCTAGGCTGCAAGGATTTTTAAACAACTGACGACAGAGACCTTAGGAACCAATGCCATATCTAATTTTATTGTGAAAGGCCTTCAGTATCTGCTGCCAAATCTTCAAAAGGTGAACTTTGGGGCACAAACTCAGGAGCTTCTGGTCTTAGCATCCTGGTCTCGGTCACCTTGTGAGGAGAAGAAGGGGGTGTAGCAGGCTCTGACATCTGGTATGGCCACAACCAGTCTATTCCGATCTCTTCATCTTCACTATCCTCATCGTCTGCAGCAGGAAGTACAGGCTGAGATCTGATCACTGGTCGGGATCTCTGAGAGCCTGTGGGTGTAGACTGCGATTCCGGCTGCGGTGGCACTCAAACTGCCTCCACAAGAGGGCGTACCATCAAAATTTCCAGATCACGCCTCATAGAGGCACTGGATATTGGGGATCTACCCCTATCTCCCTACGGACGATATCCCCAAACGAGAGACTGTGTTTCCAGCGCGGTCCACTTTCCATTCTTTGAACAACAGGTCTAAAAGTCTCTTAATAAGACTGCTCTCAAAATCTCTTCCTTGATTGGAGTGGATACGTTTGGGCCAGTCATAGTACACAAAGAATTTTTTTACTAAGATCTTGGCCCCCGTGGATGCCTGTTTGTCCTTCGTGAGAAAGGCCTGGGCATACCAAGTAAAGTGGTCAGTTACTACCAGGATATTTCCCTGTCCACTCAGATCAGGCTCCAAGCACAGAAAGTCAATGCACACCAGCTCCAGGGGTCCCTGACTCTGAAGATGGCCCATTGGGGCAGCTTGGTGAGGCAAAGTCTTCCTTTGGATATATCTGAGACAGGAGTGGCAATAGCTCTCAACTTCAGTCCGCATGAAGGGCCAATAAAACCGGTCTCTCACCAGATGGAAAGTTCTCTCGGGCCCTAGATGGCCATGGTTGTCATGCAGGGCAGCTAATACTGTCCCCCTGTGCTTCTCTGGCAGGAACAATTGCCATTTATATTCAGTATCATCAGAGAGGCCCCTTAGGTAGACCACCCCTTGATGCAGCCACTCTCGATGCAGTAGGTGGGCTTCCTTCTGGGCTTCAGTAAGGAGCAGGTCAGGGCGTTTGCTCTCCAAAGCCCTTCAACCACTGGAGCAGTTGTAAGGCTCCATTTCAGCTGCCTAAAGGCCTCTTCACATTGGGCAGTCCACTGTTCCTGAATGGACTCTCTGGGTTTTCTGGGCAGCAGATGATTGCAATGCCAAGTCTTCAGCGGGCCTGTGCTCCCTTCTGGCTGGATTTGATACACTGGGAGTCCTGGCAGCTGTTTGCAAATGACATAGGGCTGCGATTTCGATCAGCCAACTTGTGCTTCCCAGGGACACCCAGATTCCTCAGCAGCACTCTGTCGCCTGGTTGCAATTCCTGCACTCGTACCCTGAGGTCGAAACTCTTCTTATTCTTCCTTCCTTGGGCATCTGAGGCAGTTTGAGCCTTATCATAGGCAGTCTTTAGGCTTTTCTGCAGATGGTCCACATACCCTCTGTGAGAAGTTGCTGAGGTATGGTCTAGGGATGTGCCGAAAGCCAAATCTACTGGCAGCCTAGCCTCCCGTCCAAACATCAAACGATAGGGGGAGTATCCTGTGGCATCATTTGTGGTGCTGTTATAAGCATGCACATTCGCTGCTATGTGCCTGCTCCAATGCTGTTTTTGCTCCAAAGTTAAAGTCCCAACTCCAAGCATATTCAGGAGAATTTGGTTGAACCTCTCCGGTTGTGGATCACCTTGAGAATGGTATGGGGTGGTTCTGGACTTTATGATGCCCAACAGGTCTAAAATACTAGATACGAATGGAGCGCCCGAGACAAAGGTGTAAAAGTTGCAAAGGTGGATTTTATTTGGTAGGAAGAATAGTAAAAAGTGCCAGCGCGTTTCGGGGGTCAAATGGCATCCCCCTTCCTCAGGGCTGATGTGTGTTCAAAGAGGATGCCGCTTTGAACACACATCAGCCCTGAGGAAGGGGGATGCCATTTGACCCCCGAAACATGTTGGCACTTTTTACTATTCTTCCTACCGAATAAAATCCACCTTTGCAACTTTTCACCTTTGTCTCGGGCGCTCCATTCGTATCTAGTATTTGATCTTATATTTGAATCGACACATCAAGTCGTTTACAGCGGTAGCAGCCCAGGCCCCGCAAGAGGGCGTACCATCAAAATTTCCAGATCACGCCTCATAGAGGCACTGGATATTGGGGATCTACCCCTATCTCCCTATGGATGATATCCCCAAACGAGAGATTGTGTTTCCAGCGCGGTCCACTTTCCATCCTTTGAACAACAGGTCTAAAAGTCTCTTAATAAGACTGCTCTCAAAATCTCTTCCTTGATTGGAGTGGATACGTTGGGGCCAGTCATAGTGCACAAAGAATTTTTTTACTAAGATCTTGGCCCCCGTGGATGCCTGTTTGTCCTTCGTGAGGAAGGCCTGGGCATACCAAGTAAAGTGGTCAGTTACTACCAGGATATTTCCCTGTCCACTCAGATCAGGCTCCAAGCACAGAAAGTCAATGCACACCAGCTCCAGGGGTCCCTGACTCTGAAGATGGCCCATTGGGGCAGCTCGGTGAGGCAAAGTCTTCCTTTGGATATATCTGAGACAGGAGTGGCAATAGCTCTCAACTTCAGCCCGCATGAAGGGCCAATAAAACCGGTCTCTCACCAGATGGAAAGTTCGTTCGGCCCCTAGATGGCCATGGTTGTCATGCAGGGCAGCTAATACTGTCCCCCTGTGCTTCTCTGGCAGGAACAATTGCCATTTATATTCAGTACCATCAGAGAGGCCCCTTAGATAGACCACCCCTTGATGCAGCTGCAACCGATCCCACTCTCGGTGCAGTAGGTGGGCTTCCTTCTGGGCTTCAGTAAGGAGCAGGTCAGGGCGTTTGCTCTGCAAAGCCTTCAACCACTGGAGCGGTTGTAAGGCTCCATTTCAGCTGCCTAAAGGCCTCTTCACATTGGGCAGTCCACTGTTCCTGAATGGACTCTCTGGGTTTTCTGGGCCCTCCAAGTGGTCTGACAGGCTTAGTTGGATTTAGGTCGTCGTCTTCCACTTCACTTTTCAGTAGCTCATTCGGCGAATCCCTCGACAAATCTTCTGTAAGAGGAACAGAATCACATAAACTACCTGAGTTTGGTTACATTAGTAGGCCTTGGCCAAGAGGTGACGGCTTCCAGCTTCTGGGGATCAGTGGCCACTCCATCCACAGACACGATGTGACCAAGGTAGTTGACTGAGGGTTGGTAGAACTGGCACTTCTCCAAAGACAGCTTCAACCCCTCGTCATGGAGTCTCTTGAGGACTTTTTCTAGACACTCTTCATGCTCCTCTAAGGTCTTCCCAAAGACAATGATGTAATCTAGATACACCAAACACTTCAATCAGGTTCATGTCACCCACTCTCTTCTCCATGAGTCTTTGGAAAGTGGCTGGGGCACCACACAAACCCTGAGGCATGTGGTCAAATCCAAAGAACCCTGCCGGGGTAATGAAGGTGGTCTTCTCCCGATCCTCAGGAGGCATGGGGATTTGATAGTACTCGCTCTTCAGATCCAGTACGCTGAACAACTTTGCCCCTGACAGGCTTTGTAAAGCATCCTCTATCCTTGGGGTGGTGTATCAGTCAGAAATGGTCCTTCGGTTTAGCATCCTATAGTCGATGCACAACCTCAGTGTCCCATTCTTTTTCCGTACTACCACTATTGGAGAAGCGCATGGACTCCGGGACTCTTGGATGATACCTGTTCTCTTCAGTTCTGCAACTGTTCACGCAGGTCTTCCCTGTCCCCTAGAGGAATGCACCGGACTCCTTCTCTGAATGGGTTATCCTCTTGAAGACGGATCCGGTGTTGGGTGCTTTTTGCACATCCCACATCAAACTCACTCTTGGAGAATGCTGTCTGCCATCCCAGGAGCTTAGTCTTGGCTCTTTCCCTCCATTCAGGTGAGAGCGGAGTGTTCTTTGGATAAAACTCCTCGAAAGGGATCCCATCTTTTCCTCCCCCCACCAAATCTGACGGTGTGACTGGGGTAGCCGGATTCACTTGTCCCAGCGACATCCGAGCCGGTATCTTAACTGGCGAGGCGGTTACATTGCGAACACTAACGGATATCTTCCCGTGGCTTCTCTGCAGTGCTTTGGTTGAAACCACTTCGGGAATCATCTCCACACCCATATCTTCTCCCTGTCTATACGCTTCAAGGATAATGAAAGGGCCTGGTTGTTTCCAATTTAGTTTGACAGATGCCGAAGACAGGCCACTTCACCAGGCTGTAACACTTTCTCACTTCGGTCCAAGTGCCAGATCTTTCCCACTCCTTCAGCTGGGGCCTTCTGTTCTTGTACTATGCACTGATAGGCTTGTCTCAACATGCGGTGCAACCTGGGAACTAAAGTGTCCAGCTCTTGGACAAGTGATGTCAACAGTCTCCTGACTAGATCAGTATTAGTCCTGATGATGAGAGAACTCTTACTGGCCCCTGGTGGGCGAGGACAGACCACCGTCAAAGTGTCAAAGGTCTCAGCTTTCCCAGCTGCAGAGGGATCGAAGGCCAGCTTGACTGATAGATAGCCATCATAGGGGAGGGTCTGAGTCCCAATGCCCCATATCTCTAACTCTTCCAACTTCTGTAATGGCAGGTGTTTGAGGTACCTGTCATAGAAGTCTCTGTAGAGAAGGGTCACTCTGTCCCTTTGCGTTTATTAGTTGTGGAGCTAGCTACTGTAGATGGACTCCCAATTGGCTCCTTCACTGGGGTCCTCTAAAGTTTTCTGCCAGCTTCCCAAGAAGCAGTTCCTTCAACAATCTTTCAACTTCTGCTCGAAGGTCGGTTCCATTTTCCCCATTGGGACATTGTGCTTTGAGGTGACCCACTTCCCTGCATCCGTAGCATCTTATCCTGGATGAGGTTGGAGTGGAATGGGGCCTGACTTCTTCAGCTACTCTCTTTCCGGTCGATTAATCTATCATTGCTTGTTGAACATTAGCGACAGACTTATCCAAGCTTGCCTTGCCTGCTTCGAGTTGTGCTTGCATTACTTGAGCTAAGATATCAGGCATTGCTGCAGCAGATTAGGCCTGAAGTGCAATCCTCTTTGACTGTCCAGCATCCATCTCATCCTCATCCTCCGGAGGATCCTCTCTGGTTTGAACAGAGCAGGTGAGTATTTTCTCTTTCTTGAGAGATTGTTTTGCTTTGGGACAAGAGCTTGGGCTCTTCTTTGCCAATAGATCATCTTCTTCTCTCACAATCCGAATTAGCTCGGGGTATTAGGCTTGTGCAATTTGTTTTGTTCCGAATTTCGTTTTTACCAAATTTTGGCAATTCGGACAAATTATGAATTTTCAATTTCCAAATTTTTCTGAATATACGTTTTTCTGAATTGCTGTAATTCGGAAATTTGCGGTAATTCGGCAATTGCAGTAATTAGAAAATTCGCAAATTCACGGTAATTTGGCAATTGTGGTAATTCAGAAATTTGCGGTAATTCAGCAATTCGGAAATTAGCAGTAATTCAGCAATTGCGGTAATTCGGAAATTCGGCAATCAGAACAGCCAAAAATCCGAAATTCGGAAATTCAGAAATTCGAAAATTCAAAAAAAGCTAAGAATATTTGAAATAACTAACTAATAACTATTACATTATAGGTATTGGAATTTCCTTGAAAGTTTGGCTGTTACTTAAATATGAAATGTATCACTAATAGTCATACTGTCAAGAAAATTCCAATACCTATAATTTAATAGTTATTTATTATTATTTCAAATAATCTTTTTTATTTCCGAATTTCGGAAATAAGGAAGAACATTTGAAATAATAAGTTATTAATTTATTATTTTAACTTATTATAAATTATAATAGGCTATTATTATTTCAAATGTTCTCTCTTATTTCCGAAATTCGGAAATAAGAAGGAACATTTGAAATAATAAGTTATTAATTTATTATTTTAACTTATTATAAATTATAATAAGCTATTATTATTTCAAATGTTCTTCCTTATTTCTGATGTATGCAGTGTGTGACTGTACATATGCATACTGTATATATGTATGTATGTATGTATGTATATGTACAGTCACACACTGCAAAAGTCGGAAATAAGGAAGAACATTTGAAATAATAATAGCTTATTATAATTTATAATAAGTTCAAATAATAAATGAATAACTTATTATTTAAAATGTTCTTCCTTATTTCCGAAATTCTGGAAATAAGAAAGAACATTTGAAATAATAATAGCTTATTATTTATAATAAGTTAAAATAATACATTTATAACGTATTATTTCAAATGATCTTCCTTATTTCGGAAATTTGGAAAAACATTTGAAATTATAATAAATACCTATTAAATTATAGGTATTGGAATTTTCTTGAAAATATGGCTATTAGTGATAAATTTCATATTTAAGTTCACTAATAGCCAAACTTTCAAGGAAATTTCAATACCTATAATTTAATAGTTATTTATTATTATTTAAAGCGTTCTTTCTTATTTCCGAATTTCGGAAATAGGGAAGAACATTTGAAATAATAAGTTATTCATTTATTATTTTAACTTATTATAAATTATAATAAGCTATTATTATTTCACATGTTCTTTGTTATTTCCGAATTTCGGAAATAAGGAAGAACATTTGAAATAATAAGTTATTGATTTATTATTTTAAATTATAAATTATAATAAGCCATTATTATTTCAAATGTTCTTCCTTATTTCCCACTTTTGCAGTGTGTGACTATATATATGCATACTGTATGTATGTGTGTGTGTACACTGGATGTGTATATACATACAAACATACAGTATGCATATGTACAGTCACACACTGCAAAAGTTGGAAATAAGGAAGAACATTTGAAATAATAATAGCTTATTATAATTTATAATAAGTTAAAATAATAAATTAATAACTTATTATTTCAAATGTTCTTCCTTATTTCCGAATTTCCGAAATTCTGGAAATAAGAACATTTGAAATAATAATAGCTTATTATTATTATAATAAGTTAAAATAATACATTAATAACTTATTTCAAATGATCTTCCTTATTTCCGAAATTCGAAAATAATAAAAACATTAGAAATAATAATAATAAATACCTATTAAATTATAGGTATTGGAATTTTCTTGAAAATATGGGTATTAGTGATAAATTTCATATTTTAGTTCACTAACAGCCAAACTTTCAAGGAAATTCCAATACCTATAATTTAAT
>BLSH010328900.1:1452921-1462980 GCA_018402905.1 Glandirana rugosa
GTGTACCGAGGGACAGTGCATAACTGTATACATATCCCAGGAGTGTATACGATTTGATATGACTCTTCCACAATCCTTCTGTTAGACACCGATTTCACCTGAAAGACGTGGATACGTGCGAACAGTACCTAGACGATCGGTCGCGTCCCCAGTGATTCCCAATTGTTAACACGTCCCACTAAAGGAACTAACCTCGGTTCGACGGAATAAATTTGTCGAATCGTCGTGTGTCTGAGACGACAGACTAGATGTCGCAAACCACACACACAAGGTCTCGAAGGACAACAGACTAAGGACAAGGACACACCCTGCACAATTGTTAACCCTTAGTGACCCCTGCGCTGGCTAGCAGATCCATGACAAGCGTGCATAGGTGCAGAAAGTCCACTTTAGCCACAGATTGTCTTCCTAACACCTTCTCAGTATAGTTTAGCATATGTGAGGACCCTATACATATGTCAATACGTGACAGGGAGCCATGTGTCTTGGAGAAGCACAAGAACTGGATGGCCCCCGGATTTCGGGTACGCCATACATCAGTCCATCCCACCTCCTCAATCAGTCAGCTGAGTGACGTGCCTCTATTGCCCCCTGGGGTCAGTTAGGGGGGTGTTTGTCTAGCTTCGGATCAAGATAACAGTTGAAATCACCCAAAATTAATACCGGTACATCTAGCTTATTAGACCTATACTGCAACAACAATTGTAATATTTCTCTAGAGAAGGGGGGTGGGATATAAACAAACGCCAATAGCAAGGTCACATTATATAGCTTGCAATATAGAAAAACATACCTCCCCATGGCATCTATCAAGGAGTCTAGCTCCTGAAATACCAGGGCTCTATGCACCATTACACTGACCCCACGCGAATATGCGGAGTAAGTGGAATGGTACGCCCTGCCAACCCATGCATATCGCAAGTAACCAACATTATCCCCCCAAAGGTGTGTCTCTTGCAGACCAATAATAGCAGGCTGAAATTTGCCTATACAGGCAGAAATCATGGTCCTCTTCAGTGGATCATTTACTCCCCGGACATTCCACGAAACGATAGGCGTGCTAGACATGGTTCATTAACACGAAAGCAATACCAGTGAGACATATCTTCATTATGAGGAGTGGTCATGTAGGGAGCTATTCTCCTGAAGTGTTGTGTCCCATGATCAGGCCACGGGGACCGCAGTAGACTCAATAGCCCCCGTGTTTCGGCAGCACATTGGAGTAGCACAACATCATACATACAGTTAAACGTGCGCAACCGCGCAACTTGGTCAACCAACATATATTGACATGGGCCTGTGTCCTCCTAATACATAGAACCTGTCAACTGGGCAGCATCTTGTCTCTCAAGAGGTTGCGTATTCAGCGTATCATCTTTACTGTTGGTGCCAACGGGGCACCGTCTCCTAGGCCATATGCACCGTGTCAACCCATAGTGCGGTGACAGGTCGTCAACAGTTAGTTTGTGGTAGAGATATCGAGAAAATAACGATGAACCCATAGAGATCCTCAGGCACTTGCTCTAATCAGTCAATAAGTATAAGCCCTCTTTGTTTGTCACTGGTAATGAGAAAGAAGCCGAATTATAGCGCCCTTAATGAGCATACTGCATCCCTCCGGTAGCATCAGCCCGCACCATCCTCCCGTCTCCGACCCTGGAGAGCCTGTTCATTTTGATCCAGCCATCTAGTAGCTTCTTGATCACTTTCAAAGAATTGGTTTTGGCCTGAAGATGTAATTCTTAGCTTCGCCGGGAATAGCATTGCATAGGGTAATTGGAGCCGGTGAAGCCTCTTTTTAACCTCAGTAAACTTCGAGCGCCTACGCTGCACCTCCACTGAGAAGTCAGGATAGAAGGATATTCTGGACCCCTTATATCTTATGACCCCCTTCTCTCTCGCCATGCGAAGGATAACCTCTCGGTCCTTATAATTTAGAAGTCTGGCCAGCATGGATCTTGGTGGAGGCCCTGGTGGTAGGGGTCTGGGGGGGACTCTGTGCGCTCTCTCCGCTGTATATAGCGGCGAGAATGAATCTTTGCCAATATCTCCTGCAGCCATTCCTCGACAAATGTCATGGGGTCTTTCCCCTCAAGCTTTTCGGGGAGCCCCACTATACGCACATTATTCCTTTGCAGGCGGCTCTCAATGTCGTCCGTTTTGTTGAGGGCTTGGGACACTTGCTGGGATGCAGTCCGCACGTCCCGGGTGAGCGTGGGGAGCTGATCCTCTATGTCACTCACTCTGCCCTCCATGGCGGTGGTTCTCTCCCTAATCTTTTGCATGTCTTGTCGGAGGAGTGACACTGTCTCCCTCAAGCTGCCAAACTTCTCCTTAAAATCATCTACTGACGCTGTGCACTTATGCACAGCTTGCAGAATGTCATGTAGCATGGGCTGTGTATTGTCCTCCTGTGGAGGATCCATAAACAACACCATAGGGTCAGGCAGGGAGTCCAATGGCGCCGTATCATCCAGCATGTCAGTGTCCGTGGCCTCACTGTCAGCACTGTGGTGACTATGGCTGGCGCTGCGCTGGGAGGCCTGTGAGGATGATGCTGGCCCGTTTAACTTCTGGGTATAATATGTCATGTCCTTAGGGTGCTCTTTAGGCTTGGGGGTTTTGGTTGACTTACCCCCCTGCTCGGTCTTTTTATCCGGGCCTCGTGGCGCCTTCGGCTGTAGCTGGCCGGCGCCATCTTGGAACTCCTGGTTCGCCGCGGCCGCGGCATCCACGCGGCCTTCTCTGGTCATCATATATCCCGGATCGCTCTCCAGCGTCGCCGGGGATCGCAGGGATGAAGCAGGTACGAGCCTCGGTACAATCCGGGCCTTCAGGATAGCGAGGCAAGGATCAAAGAATGGATCACTGGCGGGAGCTCCGTGCAGCACATCTGCTCACATGCCCTGTCAGGCCACGCCCCCACTAATACATAATTGAAAGTCTTTTTCATTGACAGCTGTGTAATTCCCTGTATTTGACTTGACATCAGCCTCTTCCAATCCTTGCATAGCAGGGCTGGAGTGTGGGAGGAAACAGCAGCACAGAGAGCCAATTATTTACTAGGAAAAGAAAGCAGAGTGACTGAAAGATAAGCTCTTCACTGTACTGCTTCTCCTTTCACTGTCCAGTCACAGGCTGGGCAGGTCCAAGATACCCTGGACTCAGAAGAAGTAGGCCAAAGGATGCTGGACCAGAAGACTGAGGACATCTAGTGTGAGAATAATGTACTATGGGGGGAATCTCTAGCCTGAAGATGAATACTGCAGCAAAAGCTGATTTTCCTATTATAATTGGCTATTTAATTTAACTTGTTATTTTGGTTGGAAATCAGTTTAAAGTGGTGAGTAATTGTTGCTGTTCATTGCTACAAAATTGTCCCCAACTACACACTGCCTTATCATGTTAGTCATTATTTAGACCTATGCATTTTGGTAACCCACAATAAAAAGTATTTTTTTAATGAACCTTGATGCAACACACAATTAAGCACAACATTGGTGGTGGTGCAATATCCCAACACACCTTGTGATTGGACATCAAAGCATCATAATGCACACATGTAAGCTATCAGTGTGTTCTGGTACTTTGCATAAAAAAAAGGGCTAGGGTTCCATTAAAACCTGCATTGTAGTGCTTTGGCAGCTTGTTCAAAATGAATGGGTTGCCTTACTGCAACACATGTTAACACGTGGCATGGGGCATTGCACTGCAACTCAGCAGAACTGTCTGCGTAGGGCCATTGGTTATAAATGACTTAAGCAGTTGCAGCTTTCAGGTTGTATGTATATTGTACAGCATCACAATGACTAGGCAGTGGAAATTGACTTTGTATAACCTTGAAGCTGACCGACTGAGAATAAAATTGCATCGGAGAGCAGGGTTTAATGTTTTATTTTATAATTACTTGATGTGGCAACTGTATATGCACATATATATAGCAGACAAATGGCATATTCTGCACTGCTTCCATAGCTATAGTCTTTAATTCATAGCAGCAAACAACTGATTATGTATATTCTGACCAAACAAAGGGTATTCCAACATTTGGACAACTTATGTCCAAAATTTAAGGAACAGAACTTTTCAAGTTTAAAATACAAAAAATAAAAGTTACTCTAGAATATAGGCATGCTTGTTTTAATTCATGTTGACTTTATTTTTATCATGTACAGTATCTTACAAAAGTGAGTACACACCTCACATTTTTGTAAATATTTTACTATATATTTTCATGTGACAACAAGAAATGACACTTTGCTACAATGTAAAGTAGTAAGTGTACAGCTTGCATAGCAGTGCAAATTTGCTGTCCCCTCAAAATAACAACACACAGCCATTAATGTCTAAACCGCTGGCAACAAAAGTGAGTACACCCCTAAGTGAAAATGTCCAAATTGGGCCCAATTAGCCATTTTCCCTCCATGGTGTCATGTGACTCGTTAGTGTTACAAGATCTCAGGTGTGAATGGGGAGCAGGTGTGTTAAATTTGGTGTTATCGTTCTCACTCTTCTCATACTGGTCACTGGAAGTTCAACATGGCACCTCATGGTAAAGAACTCTCTGAGGATCTGAAAAATTACCAGTTACACTTACCGGTAACAGTGTTTCTGGGAATTCTTCCAGGACGGCACAGCTGAGATAATGAGCAAGGAGCTCAGGCCAACTTTTTGGGGCGGGACCACTGCCTGCAGGACTTTCCTGCCGAACGCCAGGTCCTGAGGTGATAACAACTCTACCCTGTAGTGCCTCAGGAATGTGTTCTGGCTTGTCCACGTGGCTGCTTTACAAATTTTGTCAATCGAGGCGCCCACCTTCTCTGCCCAGGAGGTTGCCAGAGACCTAGTGGAATGAGCTTTTGAACAAGCAGGGGCTGGTTTACCCACCTGCTCATATGCCACTGAGATTGCTTGCCTTATCCACCTTGCCACAGTCGACTTAGATGCCTGGAGACCCTTCTTCTGGCCCCAGAAATTAATCAGCAAATGGTTAGACCTTCTAAAACCTCTTACGCAGTCTAAGTAAACCAAAATACAACGTCTAACATCCAAAGTGTGGAAGCTTGTTTCCTTCTCATTCCGGGGACTTGCACAGAATGAGGGGAGAACAATCTCCTGGTCCCTATGGAACCTTGAGGCCACCTTTGGGAGGTACAGGGGGTCCTGTTTAAGTATCACCCTATCCTCCAAAATCAACAAAAAAGGCTCTTTAATTGTCAGGGCCTGTAAGTCACCTATTATTCTGGCCGACGTAATTGCCAAAAGAAAGGCCATTTTTAGGGAGAGCAACTTAAATGAAGTCTGAGCCACTGGCTCAAATGGTTCCCTTGTCAGGGCATCCAGTACCAAGGATAAATCCCACGGTGGGAAGCTATTTGATCTCAACGGGGTTACCCTTTCTCTGGCCAACAAAAATCTTTTTATGAATGGGTCCAGGGCCAGCCTTCTATACAAAAATACAGACAGGGCCGCCACCTGGACCCTGAGGGTCTTGACTGCCAGACCCAAATCTACCCCTTCCTGGAGAAAATCCAGAATGGATGGAACCGCCTGCTCCACAACCTCTCTGGCCAAACACCAGTGAGAGAAGACCCCCCAGACTTTAGCATATATGTGCCTGGTGACCGGCTTCCTGCTCAGTAGGAGGGTATCAATTACCCTTTCTGAGCAGCTTTTAACTCTGAGGAGATCCCTCTCAAACACCAGGCCATCAGGGACAGGAACCCCGGGTCGGGATGAAGAACCGGTCCCTGACGGAGGAGGTCCTGCCTGAAGGGAAAGCATACCACAGGCCTACATCCCACCTCTGGGCTAGGGCGTCTACTCCCCCGGACTCTAACTCCCTAGCAAGAGAGAAATATCTGGGAACCTTCCTGCTCTCTCTGGAGGCAAACAGGTCCACCTCTGGGGTACCGAACTGATGGATTACTAGAGAGAAGACCTCGTTGCAGAGTTCCCATTCCCCCTGCTGAATGGGCCGTCTGCTCAGGTAGTCCGCCTCCACATTGAGAACTCCCCTTATGTGGACCGCAGAGATCAAGGGGATCCTTCTTTCTGCCCACCCAAGAATCTCCTGTGTTAGCCTGGCTAGCTTCCGTGACTTGGTCCCTCCTTGGTGGTTCAGGTAGACCACCGCGACTACATTGTCCGAGAACACCTGAAGCTCCCTTTCCTGGATCCTCAAACACCTATAGTGCCTCTCCGACCACCAGGAGCTCCCTGAAATTGGAGGATGCCCTGCTCTGGGCCTGATCCCAGGATCCCTGAGCTCGAAGGTCTTCCAGGTGGGCTCCCCACCCCCAAGTGCTCGTGTCGGTCGTAACACCTAGGGGCTTTTTTTGGGCCCAAGGGCGACCCCTTGACCCCCAATCTGGACTGAGCCACCATCCCAGAGATTCCCTCACGCTCCCAGGGAGGGACACCCTCGTGTCTAAGGACTCCTTTTTCTTTCCCAACCGGTGAGAAGAAACCCCTGGAGGTCCTGCAAGTGGAGCTGGGCCCAAGGTACCATCATAAGACCCAGGACTCTCATGATGTCCCTCAGTGACACCACTTTGTAGTGGCACAGGGTTGACACAGTTCCTTGAACTTTTTCTATCTTCTCTAAAGGGAGGAAAATCCTTTGCGCCACCGAAGCCACTTGGTAGCCCAAGAACACCTTCGCCTGTGATGGCTCTAGAGAGGACTTCTCCTGGCTGATCATCCATCCCAGGCTCTCCAGGGTGGAAATTACTCTGTTCCAATCCAACAGGAGTTGATCCCGGGATGAGTGGTAGATCAGCATGTCGTCCAAGTAGGGAATCAGGGCAATTCCTTGGAGGTGGAGGAATGAGACCACCTCGACAAGGACCTTCGTAAAGATCCTTGGGCTGGAAGCCAGCCCAAAGGGAAGTGCCCTGAATTGCCAGTGTTGGACGCCCCGCTTGGTCCTGATCGCAAGGCGCAGAAACTTCTGGTGTTCTGGGGCAATGGGGACGTGGAGGTAGACGTCCTTTGGATCCAACGTGATAATAAAGACTCCCCCTAAGAGGTGCCTTCTGACCATATAGATACTTTCCATATGGAACCTTTTGTATCTTAAGTGTTTGTTCAGCTTCCTTAAGTTTATAATCAGCCGGAATTTTCCCGAGGGCTTCACTACCACGAAAATGTGGGAGTAAAACCCTCGTCCCGACTGCTCTGCTGGAACCGGAACAACCACCTCCTGATCCACCAACTCCCGGACACTCTCCAGTAGACAGACCGCCTTTTGCGGATCTCGGGACAGGTGCGTCCAGACAGAGTTTGGAAGTGGGATGGATAGAAACTCCAGCCTGTACCCCTCCTTTACCAGGTGGAGAATGTACGGGCTCTGGGTGATTTCCCTCCACTGGGGGGAGAAACCACCTGAGCCTCCCACCAACTCGAGGGTTGGCGTCATTTTGTTTCCTTAGAGGAGGGACCGGAACCTGAAAAAAGGTTTCCTCCCTTCGGTTTTTCCTTCCCAAACCCCCACCTTTTACCTGCCTCCCTCTTACCCTTGGACCCATCCTTGGTAGGGGGGCCTCGAAAAAACGTCCTTTCCTTGCCCTTCTTGGGTTTAACAGGAAACTTTATTCCTTTTTCCGCTGAGTGGGACAGGACCTGCTCTAGGCTTGTCCCAAAAAGCAGGGAGCCCTCGAAAGGTATCCCACAAAGTCGGGATTTAGATGAGACGTCTCCATCCCAGGTTTTTACCCAGAGGGCCCTCCTGGCCGGGTTTAGGAGGGCCGCTGACTTGGCGGTCATCCTTACTGTCTCTACCGCTGCGTCAGCCAAGAAAGTGACCGCTTTCCCAATCACCTCCAGGGAATGCAAAACCTCCTTGGTCTTGGTTCCCCGAGACGTGTGGTCCATGGGCCTGCCCACCCAGGCATCCGTATTCCTGGCCACACAAGCTGAGGCTAGCGCTAGACCCATGGCAGCTGCATTGGCCTCCCATGCCCTACGCAGCAGTGTCTCAGATTTTCAATCCATCTGATCATGGATGTTGCCAGCATCCTCGAAGGACTCTCCATGTCCTCAGCAGATAAAGGTGTCTGCCAGGTCTACCTTCCTCACTGTCCTGGCTATCCTGATCAGAGTCCTCACCCTCCTCAGGAGAGCCTGGCTCCGAGTGTTCGGACTCCTCTTCATCTGAGCAATGCCCCACTGGCACTCTGAAGGGACCCCCTGAGCCTAAGGTTCCCTCTTGCGAAGAGGAGCCTTCCCTACCCGAGAGGTATCCTGATTGCTGGCTAGTCCCTGTAGTAGACTTCATCAATCCTTCATGACCTGTAAGGTCTCTTTCCCTGCTAGCTTATGCATGCATTTGAAGCAGAAGGGCTTTGAGTGCCCCTGCGGGAGCTTATCGTTGCAATATCCGCAATGCTTGGAGCGAGGGGGGGCCTTAGACTTAGGTCTTGTCGACAACCCCTGGGCAGCACGTATTGTCTCTGGAAAAAATACATAAAACAAAACCCATTAGCTCACACTATCATGGGGGGGGTAATGAATAGGGCCCCCCTAGCCTTGCTCCCCCCCTCAGCCAGGTAGACTCACCCCCTGTGGTCTCCTCGTGTGCTGAGAGCCCTTCCGGACCGCCTTCCTCTCCATCTCGCCTCAGGGACCTTGGTGGCTTCAGTATGGAGAAAAAGGAAGCTTGGACCCCCTCTCTCCTGTCTTCACATGCTTCACCACACGCTGATGGCCGCTGCCATCTTGCCGGAGTCTCAGGAAGTAGACCTCTGGCGGCGGAAATTACGCGAGACGTGTGCGCGCGCGCACACTCCATGATGTCAGCTGACCCAGAAGCCGCTGACGCTGCATCCTCCCGCCCTGGGAGTTTCAGGAGCGCCTTGAGTCCGAAGACCCTGCACTCTGGAGGAATCCTTACTGCAGAAGCCAGGAGACCCCCCTCCCCCGCAGCGGCCGTACCGACAGCTTACTCCATCCCCTCCACCACTGTCAGGTAGGAGGAGTGAGTGGGAATGTGGTCCCTGGGGTCCTGGGTGACACCACTGTCCCCAGGATCCCCCAGCTCTCAGGGGGGCTCTTCCGTTTTCTCCTGCCCCCCCTGAGAAATCTTTGGGGAATTCCCCCCTTGACCGAGCAAGCTCCTCGGCCGGCATCCACCACTGGTCTGCCTACAGGGCCGGTGTCCGGGGGGGGCTCAGCCCCAGGCCTTGATCCGGGAAAAGAACATAACAAATTGTTTCGCTGCATCCCTGTGGGAAACACAATCAAAAACTGAGGGGCAGAGGTAAGGTGGGGCCTTTTAAACTCTGTTCTTGATTGTGTTTCCTGTCCAGGTGAGACCAGTCATCTCTCAGCTGTGCCGTCCTCGAAGAATGACTGGAGAAAAAAGTATTGCTTCTCTACATAAAGATGGCCTAGGCTATAAGAAGATTGCCAAGACTCTGAAACTGAGCTGCAGCACGGTGGCCAAGACCATACAGCGGTTTAACAGGACAGTTTCCACTCAGAACAGGCCTCGCCATGGTTGAACCAAAAAGAAGAGTGCACATGCTCAGCTTCATATCCAGAGGTTGTCTTTGGGAAATAGATGTATGAGTGCTGCCGGCATTGATGCAGAGGTTGAAGGGGTAGGGGGTCATCCTGTCTGTGCTCAGACCATGTGCCGCACACTGCATCAAATTGGTCTGCATGGCTGTTGTCCCAGAAGGAAGCCTCTTCTAAAGATGATGCATATGAAAGCCCGCAAACAATTTGCTGAAGAAAAGCAGACTAAGTACATAAGTCCTGTGGTCTGATGAAACCAAGATAAACTTATACGCCCGAAAGTATACGTAGTAGAAATCTTCTCCGAAGGAAGACCCTGTTGTCGGTACGTCTGGTTAAACTACGTCACACGCCGTGTACCAGACTCGTGTCTGTCCTACTGGGGGATGGGGAAGTTGGAGACGTAGTTACGGCCGTCGTGAGTATGTAGATAAAGGGTTTCTGTTGGAGACCTATACTTCGACTCGTACACGTGAGAAGAAAAACCAAGTTGGTACCGCTCCGGACAAGACTCACCTTTGACAGGACAATTTGGCGACA
>BLSH010328900.1:1474253-1484469 GCA_018402905.1 Glandirana rugosa
TTAATCTTTTTATACTTTGAGGGTTGGTACTAGAGAATCGAATGAATGTATGCCGTTTGGGACATTTGCAGTGTGGATCGATTGGTCTGTAGTAAAAGAGGAGGCTAATTCCTCTTCCCATGCCAACATCGGGGACGTTTTGGTGAATGTTGTTTTGTCATTAATTAATGAGTAGAAGAGCGATATACCTCCCTTAACATTGCTCTCTGATTGTAGAAATATAGCAGCTTTGCTTGGGATTGTGCAACATTTATTGGTTAATGTGTGTAGAATAGAGGTTACCCGAAGATATACGTAGTAATCCTTATTTGCTAGTGAATATTCCTGTTTAAGCCTCGGGAAGGGTTTTATGGTACCATTATGGTATAGATCTGATATGGTAATTATCCCCCTCGCTGTCCATTGAGCTAAGGAAAGCGCAGGGGACAAGTTGGCCAAAGTAGACAACGGGATTTTGAGGTCCCGAGTGGGGTTCTTCAAGTTTGTATGTGAGGTAAAGTATTTCCAAGCTAGCAGCGTAGCTCGAATTGTAGGGGAGAGAGCGCTAGGTGTGACGTTTACAGGGTTTGCCGTATGTAAGTAAGCTAAGAGATCATGGTTGGGAGTTTCATATTTTTCTAATTCCACCCAGCTAGTTTCCGGTGATGGTGTGAACCAATGTTTGGCTTGTGATAGAATGGCGGCTATGTAGTAGTCGTAGAGTACTACTTACCCCAGACCGCCTGCTCTTCTTGTTTTGATTATTTTGCTGAAGGCACATCTGGCTTTCTTACCTTGCCACAAGTAGCAGTTGAGGATTGATTATAGGGTTTTAAAGAAGTGTTGCGGCACTGGGATAGTGGCCGTTTGGAAGAGGTACAGAATTTGGGGCAGTATTTGCATTTTGAAAGCCGCCATTCTACCTGACCAAGACAGTTCATGCTTAGACATAATGGACAGTTGGAGTTTGAGTTTAGTAATCCAAGGAACATAGTTTGTGGTGTAAGTATCTTTGAGGGACTTTGTGAGTACAATTCCCAAATATGGTATGCCTCCATCGCCCCAAGAAAAGGGGTATTGAAATTCTAATGACTTTCTGGTCAATAATGGTACCCCAATATCTAGTATATGAGACTTAGATTCATTGATTTTATAGTAGGAGATCTTATTAAATTTTTGTAGGGTATCATAGACTGCTGGCAGTGATTTCTCAGGTTGGGTCAATATCAGGATAACATCATCCGCAAATAAGCTAATGACATGATCCCTTTGGCCCACAGTGAGACCGTGCATTTGTGGATGTTGTCTGATGAATGTGGCCAATGGTTCCATGAGCAAGTTAAATATTAAGGGTGACAGCGGGCACCCTTGCCTCGTGCCATTGGTGATTTTGAATGGGAGTGATAAGGAACCTGAGGTATACACCCTGGCTGACGTGCAGGTGTATAATGCCAGAATCGCAGACAGTATCTGTCCTGAGAAACCACATTTTTTTAGTGTTGCTTGGAGGTATCCCCAGTGTATCCTATCAAACGCCTTCTCTGCATCCAAAGCTAGGAGTAGAGAAGGCGTTTTAAGTTTACCAGTCAAGTGTATGACATTCAAAAGTCTCCTGGTAGCATCTGAGGATTGGCGGCCCTTAGTAAAGCCTGATTGGTCTCTGTCTATCAGTTCTGGAAGGATATTAGATAACCTAATGGCGATCATTTTTGCATATAACTTAACATCATTGTTCAACAATGAAATTGGACGATAATTTTGTGGTCTATCTGGTGCTTTCCCTGATTTCGGTAATGTAATCACCAGTGCTTCCAACATTTCTGAGGGAAAGGAGGAGGAGGTCGCAGCAGCCTGGAATACCTTACATAGGTGTGGACTCAGATGGTTTTGAAATGCTTTATAATATTCACCCGTAAGGCCGTCTGGGCCTGGGGATTTGTTGTTTGGTAATGTGGTGATGGTTTGAATAAGTTCTGTAGTTTTGAAAGGAGCACTCAAGGTGTCACACTGTAGTTTCGTCAATGTGGGAAGTTGAATTTGGTGAAGAAAGTTGGTTATGTCCTGGGGTGTGGGTTGATATGTGTCTGCATCATCATGTAAGTTATAGAGAGAGCTATAGTAGGAGCTAAAGGCATTGGCTATGCTTTTCAGATCATAAAGTGGTGTGTTAGAGACAGGGTGGAGTAATGTAGCTATTTTAGTTTTGCTGCATTGTCCTTGGAGTTTTCTTGCTAAAAGTTTCCCTGCTTTGTTATATGTAGAGTAGTACATCATTTTTAATCTTTGAGGAGCGCGTTCAAATTGGTGTAGGAGTAGCTCCTTGAGCTCGTATCTTAATTTAGCTAATTTTTGGTGATTACTGGGAAGAGGGTTTTTCTTGTTATCAGCCTCCAATTTGGCAATATTGGAAGTTATGGAATTAAACTGCCGTTGTCTCCTCCTCCTTTCCCGTGCGCCCAGCTGGATACACACCCCTCTAATGAATGCCTTATGGGCATTCCACAGTACCATTGGGTCATTCACAGAACCAGTATTATTATCAAAAACTTCTACAAGCTTTTCCTCAATTTGCGTCCTCGTCTGCGTGGACTGGATAAGTGAGGAATTCATCCTCCACACGAACGAGGAGTCTGAGGGAAACGAGTCAGCCAACATCAGTGAAATTGAGGCGTGGTCAGACCAGGTGATCACATTGATAGAGGATTGTAAGACCTTCTGTAGGAGCCACTGGTCTGATACAAAATAGTCTATGCGAGAGTATGTTCCATGGCTTGTTGAAAAAAAAGAGTAGTCCCTTTCACTGGCATGTTGGCATCTCCAAATGTCGTACAAGTCATGGGTCAGAAGAAAGTCCCTGAGTGTTGCAGGGTTTCTAGTTTTGGTTGCGGTTGTGTCCATTGTGGGGTCAGAAATTATGTTGAGGTCTCCACCAATGAGAAGAGGACCCTTCTGGCATTTCTTTATTTTTCGAAGGAGGGAGTTGAGATATCGTAATTGATGTTGATTGGGAACATACGTGTTTACCAAAGTATAGGTAGTGGAGTTAATGTCACAAACTAATATAAGGAAGCGCCCTTCTGGGTCTACTATAGCGTCATGCACCGTACATGCCACCGTGTTTTTAATCGCGATCATTACTCCTCTCTTTTTTGCTGCCATGGATGAGTAAAAGATGTGTGGGAAGTTCTTGTTGGTGCAAGAAGGGGGCTTCAGTTTATGGAAATGTGTCTCCTGTAAAAAGATAATGCCACTTTTATGGATTTCAGCCTCTTTCCATAATGAGGCCCTTTTAACGGGGTGATTCAAACCCTTGGCATTTATAGAAAGTAGTTTGATTCCCATTGTGGGGTGTAAGGTGTTGATTAAGTCTTACTCACTGTTAGTTGTGAGAAACTCAGGCCTGTCTCTTGGGTGACCTCTGGAGTCCTGAGGTGGAAGTGCTGGATGTGCTGTTTACCTTGTTCAATGTAGGTCTTCAGTGGAGGAAAATTCACTGCTCAATCAAACAAGAGAAAGATGAACAAGAACAGTTCAACTATAGAAATATAGGCAATATAAAAGGAGAGTCTAGTAGACCAGTGTGCAGAATTGCCTGCTCAAGGTAAGAGGGGTAGTACAATTTTGTAAAGTTCCGGCTAACAAACCTAGCCTGGTGCAGAACATGCGGAGAACTTTGGATGATGTTGAGTTGTCTGAGAAAAGTTAATGTAGCCCACGTTCATTTCATTATATAATAGTAAGGCACAGAGATCTCTATCCTTCAGCTTGCTGTGATAGATTTTCCTGGGATCCCCTTGGAGTAGCGTGCCTCCAGGCTTTTGGGCTGGATGGCGGAGTGCGTGATGGGATAATATCCCAAGTTTTCAACAATTTTAGGCCTTTTTCCAAGGAGGTGATTATGTAGGAAGTACCCTTCCATTGTATAGCAAGCTTGGTGGGAAATTTCCATTGATAAGGAATATTGTTATTCCGCAAAGTTTTAGTGATTGTATTCAAATTTCTCCGTAACTGCATGGTGTATTGAGAGAAGTCCATGAACAATTGTAAATTGTCATATGGTTCTGGCAGGCTCCTTAACTTGCGGGATGTTTGCATTATCTGTTCCTTAATGTGAAAGAAGTGCATCCTCAAAATTACATCCCGGGGTACATGCTCTGGTATGAAGGATGGCTTAGGGAGACGGTGGATTCTGTCAATAATGAGGTCAGTAGGTGATAAAGTAGGCAACATGGAGGAAAACAGCTCCTCCGCATATGCCTTTGTGTTGCCCACTGTTTCTGGTACTCCTCTGATTTTAATGTTATTGCGTCTGCTTCTGTCTTCTAAACTTGCTAGTTTCTCCTTAACCCATAGGTGGTTGGTATCTTGGGCCTCATTAGCATCCACCAGATCATTGACTGTGTCAGCAAATTCCCTCATCTTCGTTTCTATATGTGAGACTCTGTTTTCAACTGCTGCAATTTCGGTGCCAAATCTCTGCATACATGACAGCATATCAGCATGGATTGTGCTCCTTAGTGAAACCAGCATGTCCTTAAGTGTTGTATCAAGCACAGGTTGGTTTCTAGTGGGGAATGCTGTAATGGAGTCGTGTAGTTCTCTGGTGTCATCACGAGAATCACAGAATGGACTCACCTCTGGTTGATCACTCAGCTTGAATCTGGCCTTCTCTGGGCTGCCAGAAATAGGACTGGAGGATTGCAGCGCTTCTTGTTTGGGAAGTTGCTGGTGTCGATCCCCGCTCTGTTTGCCTGTCTCTGTCTCTGTGAAGAGCCGCGTGTGCGGTGTGGAGAAGGAGCCGGTGCCATCTTGGCTGTGTGCCTAAAGCTGCTGGCCTAAGAAGGCCGTCAGCTTCTTCGGCTTGTGCGCGTCCTTTCTCTTACGGGACATGTCTCTCTCTGCTCCTGGGGCTAGCTGTGAATGTCGGGTAGTGATATTGCGGCTCTAAGAAGCCTCCGTTGCTAATGCCCCGCTGTTCTGCTCCGGAGCTCCGTATTCAGTCGGCCATCTCCGCCGGCTGCTAGCCACGCCCCCCCCAAAAACGTGATTTAAACTGTGTTTTGCATTGGCGTCAATGAGCGTTAGTAAGCGACAGCGCTAAGTAGTGTTTTTTTAAAAGACATCCCACAGCTATTTTCCACTCCCAAATTACCCACAATGCCCAGAAAAAGTAATAAAAAATGTCCGAGATCGTGTGACGGTGCCATTTTGGTTGGAGAGAGAGAGGAGAGAGTTACGTTGTTGGAGTTTGTTGGTGTTTGTTCGGAGTTTTTTTTTTTTTGCGATCTTGCAAAATCTTCTTCTTTTGTGCGATGGAACCTGTTGTCCAAAAGATAGATGAAGTAATCCTGCTCAACATCTTGCGGAGGATGCGGAGGAGGCGGCAGTTGGAGCAGGAGAGATCCAGCTGGCGATGTCGCATCTGGACCCATCCCCTGGTATCCCAGGGGCTGTCAGTGGGGTACTTCACCCAGATGTTCACACAGCTGCGTACACATCCAGACAAATTTTTCAATTGTACCAGGATGACAGTAGCGTTTTTTGATGAGCTGCTGGAGAAGCTGCGCCCACGGTTGACCCTGATGGACACCGAGATGCGGCATGCTGTTTCACCAGAGGAAAGGCTGCTAGTGACACGCCGGTAAGTAAAAATTTAATAAGTACGCATATGGGTTAGGGGGTATGGTTTCATGAATTGTTCGCTAATAGGGCTACTTTAGGGGTTAGGGGACAGGCGTAGAAGTAGGTTTTAGGGAATAGGGGTTTGGGTATGGGGTTAGGGGTATGGGATAAGGTTAGTGAATATTGTTAGTGCTATTACGCTATTGTTATTTTAATATTCTATCATTTGTATGTTATATTAGGTTCCTAGCCACCGGACAGAGTTATGTGTCACTGGATCACTATTTTCTGCTTGGAGTCATCACTGTCTCTGTGATAGTGCGTACTACATGTGTGGCAATTTGGGAGGAGCTACGTTCAGTAGAGATGCCAGAGCCCACAAAGCAAATTTGGGAATCTGTGGTTGATGTATTCTGGGAGAAAACACGGTTCCCGAATTGCATTGGAGCCCTGGATGGGAAGCATATCCGGATGAAGAAGCCTCCCAACTCCAGTTCCTCTTATTACAACTACAAAAAGTACTTCTCTGTGGTCCTGCTGGCATTAGCCGATGCCAATCTAAAGTTTCTTTTTGTAGATGTGGAAGCATACGACAGCCAAGGTGATGCCCGGATATTCCCCCAATCCGCATTCAGACGTCGTCTGATGGAGGGAAGCCTAAACATCCCACACAGCAGGCCACTACCCGGAACTGAAGAATTAATTATGCCCTTGGTGATGGTCGCTGATGAGGCCTTTGGACTATCTGAAAACTTGATGAGGCCATATAGTGGCTCTGGCCTCAGCCGGGAAAAAATAATCTTAATCTATAGGCTGAGCCGTGCACGCCACGTGGTTGAGTGCGCATTTGGGGTCTGCACCCAAAATGGAGGGTTTTGCTATCCTCCATGCAACTGGAAGTGGAAAACACAGTAAGGGTGGTCCTGGCATGCTGTGTTCTACACAATTTTCTAAGAAACAATGACAGGAGCAATGTGGAACCTGAGCCAAGCAACCCAAGCCATCGGGTTCAATTTATGGACAATCAATTTGCGTCCTTTTTTGTATCACCAGATGCAGAGGTGGAATGGCAAGAAGATCATATTTAAAAATTTTGTCAAGAATTATCTTTTCTACTCTTTAAAAAAATATTTTAATAAAAAGATCATATTCATGTTAATTCTTTTTGTGTCCATGTTTCTTCAATTATTTTACGAGTCCATTTCATTTTGCATGGGGGAAACGTATGCTGAGCTCATATATGAGCTCAGAATATGATTGTCCCATGCTGAATGAGAAGTGTTGATTTTCATTCTGCATGGAGAAAACGGATGCTGAGCTCATATATGGGCTCAGCATCCGTTTGCCCCATGCAAAATAGAAAATGGGAACTTTCATTCTGCATGGGACAAACGTATGCTGAGCTCATATATGAGCACTGCTGAGCTACTAGAGGACATTGGGGGATCTGGAAATGAAGGGTATGGATCGGATGAAGGAGTATTTCTCCTCCTATACTCCGTACATACTTCATTCAACCGATCCATACACTCCACCCGATGTTCTTCCCCATCGTCCTCTATCTTATGATATAGGTAGCAACAGAAAGAAGCGGTTCTGTTCCTTGGGTCCAAAAAGGATCTAGACTCTGCCTCTCCTGTCGGACTTCACTCAGCAGTGCTAGGACCCTATCCTCTCCCTCTGGGTCCAAAGGACTGCCACCCCCTCTGTTGCTGACCACGGCCATGCCCCCGTCCACGCCCAGGGCAGCGGACACCGAGACGACTGGGCACCTCCCCGTGATCCTGGCTGCCAATTGGTGCCTGCAAAATCAAGGAAATATATAAGTTGGTCATGCACACGGTCGGACACTTACCTCAGGTGTTGGCTCCGTGGAGGGGCAGCCAACATCACTGCCAGGAGAGGATGCCTGTCCAGCATTGTCCGCGACGTTGGTGGAGGGTCTGTCCACCTCCTGCTCCGGCTCTGTATCTAAGTCCGACTCCTGCTCCGGCTCCTTCTGTTTCCCGGAAATATTGGATGTTTTTCTGAAAAAATATATGTATATTTTTAGAATTAATAAAAAAAATTGGTCTAATACAAATTAATATACAAAAGAAATAAAAATGAATAATTTGGCTAAACTCACTCTCTGCTGCTGTTCAGCATCAATTGACGCATGAACAGTAGGTTCTGCGCATACATATGCGGCTTTTTTAGGGGGGCAGGTGCTCCAGACATGGATGCCCTTTCTTCATCTGTAATGTCCCTCCGGATACGGTCCCGGAGCGACTTCCACCGCTTTTGCAACTTCTTCCCTAAGGTATAGAAGAAAATAATACGTAAGTGTTCTGCATTACACTATACATAATACTATACAGAACAGGCATTATATGTACTTACTGTTCTCCTGCAGGACATGCGGTGTCATCTCTTCCCAGCTGGGGGTGATCAAGGCGCTAATGTCGTTCCACGACTTCACTTTAAGAACATGGTCGCCATGGTTTTGGTGGCTTACGTCCCACAGAGCAGGCTGAGCCTCCACCGCACTTATTAAGTCTGTCTGTGAGACAGCAGTGGCCATCTTAGCTTCTTCACCTTCCCCTATACGACCCACAATTCCACAGGGGTGCAAAGGAACTTTGGGTAATTTTTTACAGGAATTTCCTGTTTTTTTCTCGAATAAATTGACCAATGAAATGTTTTAAAGAAAATGCCGGCGTCAAAAACGCCGGTTAACGCCGGTACGGCGTTAGTGAGCGCTTGCCGGTATAGCGTCAAAAACGCCAGAACACTACAGCCTCAGAACGCGCTGATCCCGCGTTCTATTTACAGCTCACTAACGCCGACTCCCTGTACAGCTCAAAAATGTGTGCGTTTTTATAGGGCCATTAAATAACATGGATAGCCTCAAAAAACGGCCAAAAACGTGGCGTCAAAAAACTCCCATGTGTATGGGGCCTAAACATTAATATTTGAACTCTTGTCACTGTTAATTGTTTTATTTATTTATTTATGTTGATTTAAAAAAGCATGAATTGAAAAGAAAAGCCTTTATATCATTTGTAAAAAGCTTTGCAATCATAACTTTACTGTAATTTTAAACAACATGAATTCTAAAATGTACTCTTTATCTACAGTAACACTTTTTTTATTAGCACTGAAAAGAACAGAACACAAATGCATTCGCTTAGTTGTATAATCTTTTTGCCTATGGATTGCAAAGAAAAGAAAATAATGTTTGCAAGAGAATATCACCAAAAGAAAGACATTTTACCCTAAAAGAATGATATATGTATCCTTATTTACAATTTGCTTTTTTTTGGGGGGGGGGCGTACTGAGTATTAAAGTGGAGTTCCACCCAGCTAAAAGTCAGCAGCTACAAAAAGTGTAGCTGCTGACTTTTAACAAATCGGACACTCACCTGTCCCTCGCTCCAGCGATATGGTCGCCCGAGGGCTCGCTCTTCTCCACCTCCCCTCGGCGGCGCTGGCATCACAAGTGTGGGCATCCGGCTTTGGCTTCAAACCCGGGCGCAGACTGCGCATGCGCCTTGTGAATGGCCGGCGTATCTTCTGGGACCTGTGTCCCAGAAGATCCCCGAGAGGGAGGGGGGAAGGTGAACTTCCTTCCAAAGCCGTGGCTCTAGGAGAGGAAGTGAACCTGTGACTCTGAAAACAGGGTCCCCGGTCCCCCCCCCAAAAAAATGACATGCCAATTGTGGCATGTCAGGGGGTCACCTTCCCTTAAAGCAGAAGTTCCACTTTTGGGTGGAACTCCGCTTTAAGATGTAATAATGCAACTCTGTGCTCATTCTCCTGGGAGGTTTTAGATCTCTGGGGCCTCTTTTATTGTAAAAGGGGCTTTCTAAATCCTATAGAACATCCCACAAACTTGCACATCCTTTATGGGTTTCTCTAGACACCACATGCAGCTTTAGG
Organism: Glandirana rugosa; assembly: GCA_018402905.1. Classification (NCBI taxonomy): domain Eukaryota; kingdom Metazoa; phylum Chordata; class Amphibia; order Anura; family Ranidae; genus Glandirana; species Glandirana rugosa. Next base: position 1,483,776 of record BLSH010328900.1, read on the forward strand.
GCATTCTCAAAGCATGTTATTTAAAGGTGTGTGTATTTCTATTGTTGCCCTGTTGCCCTTTAAGCCACGTGAAGAGTGCCCATTCTACAGCAGCTAGATTTTTTTTTTTTTTTTTGAAAAGTTGTGTTTATTGGAGATTTTTCTGATTGTTTACAAAACAAAGCCTATTGGGCATACCCAGGCTTAAAGTAAAAAACAAAACAAAACAACAAGGTAACATTGAACATAATGCTCAATAACAATGATCCTAGAAGTGCTCGTAGCTACCCGACGCCCGGCCCAGGAGGCCTCACCAACCCACAGGATATAGCCAGATGTATCGTGGAAACCATGCTATTCAAATGTCACACAGATATAATGGGGAGGCACTCTCATGTGGAGTATGCACCGTCTAGATGAGTGACTCTAAGCAAATCCGTCCCGGCCCTTACTGGGAAGCATTAGTAGAGTCTGATTCTAGCCAAATATGCCATACTTTATCGAACTTAGCTGGACACCCCCTAGCGGCATACGTGGCTTTATATAGAGGAACCACCGAGTTCACCAACGTTTTCCAGGAATCAAGCGTGGGGGCCAACGCCTGTTTCCAGCGCAGGAGAATAGCCTTCCTGGCATAAAACAGGAGCAGGCCCAGGAGGGTTTTGATCGCCCGGCGATGGGCTACGGTCCTTCCGATAAGAGGACGCGACCTTTG
>BLSH010328900.1:1489704-1513882 GCA_018402905.1 Glandirana rugosa
AAAACTCAGGCCTGCCTGGAAAAACGTAACGCCGGATGAACTCTGTGACTTCGGCGCCGGAGCTAAAGGCCCGGAAATCGAGGCCGCGGCTTCAGTGTCTCAAGTAGGCCGCAATGCAAAAAGGTCCGTCCGGACTCAAAATACCCCCCCAGGCTAGGGCAGCAAGGTCAGTAGAAGGGGATCTAGAAGGATGGGGTCTCACCGGCACTCTGGAGCAGAGGATGTCAAAGGATTTTGCAGGATTCACACGGAGCTCTTAGAGAAGACACAGCAGCTAGATTTTTAAAAAATAAATGTGTATTTACACTCTGCCTTGTAAACATTATCTGACTCTAGGATTAAACTGCATTCTTTTTTACACTATTTTACATGCATCACCAGGGGAGTCTAGGCAGTTTCTATCAAACTTTCACTAAGAATTAAGAGAAGACAGATGATGCAGCAGTGAAAAAATGTCCAAGAGGAGGACCTTTTTAATGAATTAGGCCCAAATTTACTAGAGACGAAGAGCAAAGGTAGAGGTTTTAATTAAAAAAATAAGATATTGCAGAGGATACAGCATTGGACAAAAGGGTCAACAGCAGGACAAATTTAAATAGTAATTTTAAGACTAAAGTTACTAGAGACAAAGAGCACTGGAAAGGGAATTATTTAAATTATTGAAACCACCACCTTGTAAAACATCCCATTGTGTTTAAAATGGGTTGTGTAGATAAAAGACTGTGCTGGGCTGACTCTCTTGATTCAGAGTCTGTACATAAACTGTTGGGGGAATGTACCCACTCCCAGTGCATCTAGTTGGCTGGGTGGAGAAAAGGTGGTGGGCCCTCTTGCGGGGCTTGGGCTGCTACCTCTGGAAACAGCTGGGAAGGTCGTTCCCACGTTTGGATCAGAGAGTGGCTGAAAGGAGCGCCCAAAGTCAAGTAAAAAGTTGGCATGATTTTATTTTGATTGTAGTAAATGACATGTGGTAGAGCCATCGCATTTCGGGGGATCAAAGACTCCCCCTTCCTCAGGGCTAATAGAGACAGAGATAAAAAATTGTGCACAAAATATATAGATAAACACAACATACCTATGCCACAGTCAAGGTTTACAAAGGGTTAAAAACATTCATGCACAGTAATGTTAACATGCCAAATGAATATTTCTATTCCCAAAAAAAAATACGCTGATTGTGAGACATCTAAAAAATACACACCGTATAAACATCCTCTCCAAAATTAAATAATTACATAGTAATTTTGTCCAAAGTTTAAAAAGAAATATATGAAAAGTTAAAAAAGAAATATATGAATATGTCATACCCAGATTTTTTTTGGCAGATACATAATGAATTAATTAATTAGAAGCACCAGTACATAGCTAGATAGTGGTGGTAATTTTTAAAAAAGGACTCCTTGTCTGTTAGGCTCTAGATTTAGCCCCATTTCATGTCACTGACCTGCTGGTATCCGGTTCCAGGGCCTTTTGAACGCTTTTTGTCTTTTATGATATTTGTACCTGAAAGGAAGGAAAAATCCTTAAAGTGCTTGAGAAAAGGCTGTGGCGGGGGGGGGGGGTAGGGGGGAGAGAGGGGGGGGGCTGAAAGGGAAGGAGGGGGGTACCAAGCATAGGGAGAGCTCAGGGCTCTGCCCAAGGATGCAAATTTGGAATTGAGTCCTATGGACTGCTGAGTGTAGGTACTAGTTGTATAAAAATACCGAAAAAAATAAAGATGGCCAGGATGTGGACAGGGGCCAGAGGGAGAGAGGATCCACCCAGGGCCGTCTTTAATATTGATTGGACCCTGGGCAAATATTTTCTTGGGCCCCCCTCATGCAATTTTACTCTTTGCCTGCTCTAAGACATACAATAAATAGCAACTAGACTCAAAATCAGTTTACTGTAACAAATCAGCAGTGATTTTGATTGGTTGCCAGAGGTTACAGTATATCATAACCACTTGCTGACTGGTTGCTAGAGGTTACAGCACACATTACAGCTCATGGATTAGTTGCTAGAGGTTACAGCACATGCTTTCTGCTTGTTTGGTTGCTAGAGATTACTGTACATCAATACTGCTCACTGATTGGTTGCTAGAGGTTACTACACATCATTACTGCCCACAGATTGGTTGCTAGAGGTTACAGCACATCATCTCCTCACTGCCTACACACCATGGACTGGGGAGCGCAAAGTTGCTTTCCTGACACCAAAGAAATGTGCTGCCCTTTAGCAGATACACAGCAGTGGCATCAATTATTAATGACACCCTCACGCATCTGCTGACATGTGCTGTGGTATTTGAAGCATGCCTTTGTCTCCCCAGTGGGCAGCATCCAGTATAGGTGATGGTGAATACGACCTCAGGGAGGGCATGATATACATATGAATGCCACCTTTGTTTACATATCAGCGCAGCTGGCCGCCACTATTCACATATGAATGCTGCCGCTATTTACATATGAGTGTCGGTTATTTACATGTAAACATAGGGTCTGCAGGTGAGTCATCTGTACACAACAATAGTGCAGAGTTGGGCGCTTTAGTAGCAGCACTTAGATATCGGGACACAGCAAAGGTCTAAAACTTCAAGGGACAAGGGAATTTAAACCAGGATAGTTGGCAAGTATGAGGCAGCTGCTTTTGGCCCCACAACAATGACAGGGCCCAGGGCAGCTGCCCCTTTTGCCCTGCCTTAAAGACGGCCCTGGATCCACCCGATCCCTGCCAGAGGGGAGGTTGGATGGAGTCCATGAGCTGGAAAGCAGCCGGCCGCGTAAGGATAGTAGCGGGCGGACTAGAGGAGCCGACCTGGATGGAGCGGATAGCTAGCGGGTGGGACCTCGGATGGAGAGCCCAGTGAGAGGGGGAGAGCTGAAGGCAAGGATGGGAGAACTTGGGGTGAAAGCAACGACAGGACTCTTGAATCAGATGCGGCAGCTGCACTGGTTGGGCTGGGGGATCGGGAAGTGGTGCTGGCATCTGCACAGATGATTGAACAGGTGAGCCCAGGACTGGGGGACGATGCACTGTGCGGTGGGGGAGCTGGCTGGTGCAGGAGGCCGAGGACACAGGGACCTGGGATGGGATAGAGGGCGGGGGGGATACTGACCTGGTGTGGAGTTGGGATCAGCATGGATAGTAGCCACAGGTTCAGCTGCAGTGGCGCCAGAAAGTTGAATCTGACAGGTGGGCGGGGCAATGGTACGGGTGGGCTGGACTGGGCGGGGGAACCATATGAGTATGGTGTGCTTAACCCTCGGCAAGGGGACATAGGCAAGCTTCCAACAAAACTAGAAAGGGAATCGGATGGGATCTTGAGGAATGTGTGGCATGTGGGGATTTTTGAATGGATGACATATACAGGTGCTGGTCATATAATTAGAATATCATCAAAAAGTTGATTTCACTAATTCCATTCAAAAAGTGAATCTTGTATATTATATTCATTCATTACACACAGACTGATATATTTCAAATGTTTATTTCTTTTAATTTTGATGATTATAACTGACAACTAAGGAAAATCCCAAATTCAGTATCAGAGAAAATTAGATTATTACTTAAGACCAATACAAAGAAAGGATTTTTAGAAATCTTGGCCCACTGAAAAGCATGAACATGAAAAGTATGAGCATGTACAGCACTCAATACTTAGTTGGGGCTCCTTTTGCCTGAATTACTGCAGTAATGCGGCGTGGCATGGAGTCGATCAGTCTGTGGCACTGCTCAGGTGTTATGAGAGCCCAGGTTGCTCTGATAGTGGCCTTCAGCTCTTCTGCATTGTTGGGTCTGGCATATCGCATCTTCCTCTTCACAACGCCCCATAGATTTGCTATGGGGTTAAGGTAAAGCGAGTTTGCTGGCCAATTAAGAACAGGTCCTTAAAGCGGGTACTGGTAGCTTTGGCACTGTGTGCAGGTGCCAAGTCCTGTTGGAAAATGAAATCTGCATCTCCATAAAGTTGGTCAGCAGCAGGAAGCATGAAGTGCTCTAAAACTTCCTAGTATATGGCTGCTTTGACCTTGGACTTCAGAAAACACAGTGGACCAACACCAGCAGATGACATGGCATCTCAAACCATCACTGACTGTGGAAACTTTACACTGGACCTCAAGCAACGTGGATTGCGTGCCTCTCCTCTCTTTCTCCAGACTCTGGGACCCTGATTTCCAAAGAAAATGCAAAATTTACTTTCATCAGAGAACATAACTTTGGACCACACAGCAGCAGTCCAGTCCTTTTTGTCTTTAGCCCAGACGAGATGCTTCTAACACTGTCTATTGTTCAAGAATGGCTTGACACAAGGAATGTGACAGCTGAAACCCATGTCTTGCATATGTCTGTGCGTAGTGGTTCTTGAAGCACTGACTCCAGCTGCAGTCCACTCTTTGTGAATCTCCCCCACATTTTTGAATGGGTTTTGTTTCACAATCCTCTCCAGGGTGTGGTTATCCCTATTGCTTGTACACTTTTTTCTATCACATCTTTTCCTTCCCTTCGCCTCTCTATTAATGTGCTTGGACACAGAGCTCTGTGAAAAGCCAGCCTCTTTTGCAATGACCTTTTGTGTCTTGCCCTCCTCGTGCAAGGTGTCAATGGTCGTCTTTTGGATAACTGTCAAGTCAACAGTCTTCCCCATGATTGTGTAGCCTACATAACTAGACTGAGAGACCATTTAAAGGCCTTTGCAGGTGTTTTGAGTTAATTAGCTGATCAGAGTGTGGCAACAGATGTCTTCAATATTGAACCTTTTCATAATATTCTAATTTTCTGAGATACTGAATTTGGGATTTTCCTTAGTCGTCAGTTATAATCATCAAAATTAAAAGAAATAAACATTTGAAATAAATTAGTTTGTGTAATATGAATGAATTTAATATACAAGTTTCACTTTTTGAATGGAATTAGTCAAATAAATCAACTTTTTGATGATATTCTAATTATATGACCAGCACCTGTAGTAATTGCTTGGGTTGAGCTTTCGAAAGACCCTGCAACCAGATAACAGCAGGTCAGTAACATGAAATGGGGCTAAATCTATAGCCTAATGGACAAGAAGTCCTTTTTTAAAAATTAGCACTAGCGTACCATCACTATCTAGCTATCTACTGGTGCTTCTAATTAATTAATTATGTATCTGCCAAAAAATTTTTTAAAAATCTGTCTGGGTATGACATATTCATATATTTCTCTTTTAACTTTTCATATATTTCTTTTTAAACTTTGGACAAAATTACTATGGAATTATTTAATTTTAGAGAGGATGTTTATACAGTTTGTATTTTTTAGATGTCTTGCAATCAGCCTATTGTTTTTTGGGAATAGAAATATTAATTTGGCATGTTAACATTACTGTGTAGCCCTGAGGAAGGGGAAGTCTTTGATCCCCTGAAACACATTGGCTCTACCACATGTCATTTACTACAATCAAAATAAAATCCTACCAACTTTTTCCTTGACTTTGGGCGCTCCTTTCAGTCACTCTCTCATTGTTTTTAAAATAAAAATGAAAGACAAAGCAGTTGTGTTTAGATATAAAAAAGACATTATAAACGCTTCCCCCTTTTTTATAAGTGATCCCATTTCCTCTGTTCTCAGCTGCATAAAAGCTGAGAGGAGGAGAAGCAACAGTACATTGAGCTTCCCAGTGAATGGCTGTGCAGGGAAGGTGTGTCAGAACAAGTCTGATCATTGGAGGAGAGCAAGCCGAGTTCCCAGCATAGCTAGAGAACTAACTATGGTGTGCTCCTCATGCTTAGTGTGGTCAGTTTTTAATAGGAAAGCAAAGAGACTGGCAGGAATGCCAGAGATTTCACACAAAGGAAGCAACAAGTAGTACATGCTACAGCAGACACATATCAGGAATAGGAAATGTTGGGGTGACAAACACTTTAAATAGCAGCAGGACAGTATTAATAATGAGTAATAGGCCTAACTGGTGTATGCCTAACTTTTATTTTATTTATGGGGATTGGGGGGGCATCTTAAGTGTTTTAAGTACACCTTTTTTTTACTTTGTTATATTTTCTTTCAAATGATGCAGGGCTGTGCTTCCAATAAAAAGCAACTGCAAGCAAAAAATGTTAGGAACAAATTAATGCTGTGCTTTGGGTGCCACAAAAAAGCCCCCCCCCAAAAAAAAAATCAAGAAACCCCCAAAAAACTCCCAAAAGAAAAAAAATAATAAAAATACCACACCTGAAAAAAAGTCTTGTAGGAAAAAGGCCCTAACAATGTAAAATAAAAAATAATATACACCCACAATAAATATAAAACAACAAAAGCTTTTTTTTTTTTTTTTAAAAAGGGAACACGTGTGGTTGCTATGGATGGGAAAACATGCTACAAAATAAAAAACGTTCCCAATAATAAAATAAAAAGGCAGCACATGAACTGCTTGCCCAAACAAATCGCAATCGGAATGCTATGATGCATTACTGTGTGTTGTTGCACACTGAAACACATGTGTGTTGCCTTAGTGCATTGGGGAGCCATTCAAAATGAATGAGTTTAAAAAGAATGACATGTTTTATTGGGTATTTTTGCTTTCCTCTGGTTCAACTGTAGGTATAGGGTTGTGTATAAAGATGTTTTCTATTTGTTTGTTTTTTTCTGTTGGTTAAACTAGATGTCTTTTCTGTCTTTTTTCAAACAAACTAAATATGTGACTGCGTAACGATGTAACAACACAGCAACATATATAATGTGCGTTACCACAACACACAAGCCTAGATGGGCCCTGGTTCTATACATGGTCCTGTTCACTTTCAAAGAATAAAAAACATGATTGCAGAGAGCAGCTTTGAGAATGATAAAGTCTATGGGACTTGCCATTGTCCCAATACATAAAGACCTTTCTGCTGGTGGAGTCATGGTCTAAGCATCTATCATGTGTATTGAACCCTAAGGAGACATAGAGCTTTAGGAAAAATGTCTGGTCCTGACAGAGTGTGTAATGTGTAGAGGTGGAAGGGTTAAGTAAATGGGGTTGTTAGGTGACGATGTGCTGATTTGTTTGCCTCTCTGTGACATCCTTCCTTAGCACATGGTACATGTGTCAGAGGAGCAAGACAGGTGGCTGATATGTTTTGGATTTTTTAACCTTATCTTGACCTGGTCCCTGCTGAGAAGGGGAAAGAAACGCATTCAACTCTCAGAAGCCTCCTGCGCTGCTATGAATAAGGAAGGATCTAGCCTTGGATCTCTCCTGGGTGACATTTTGAGGTTGTCATTTTTACATCTTCCCGGATACACAATATATGATTGCTGATCTACATATAAGTGACTATGACTACTGGCTGGAGAGACATGCATGGAAATGTAACATAACATTTGGTGAATGTGAATGAGATGCTATAAATACATGGCATACAAATATTTCAATGATTTCTTTTTTTAGAGATTAGAAGCATAAACATGTTTTTCATTAGTGTTTCATACTGTCATATTCTGATTTTGTTGCTCACTTTTTAGTGATAAAAACCAAAAACATTGCTTAACTGCTTGGGGCCCGGCATTTATATATAAGCATCCTGGTTGGCAAGAAATTATATCAGGATCATGACTTAAGCTTCTACAGCTTTTTAGAGCCAGTGATCAACTTTCTTATTCAAGTGGTCCAGACAGCTTTATAGCCACCTGACCACATTTAAAGCCAGTCTATATTTGATCAGCTACTTTGAAGGGGATAAAGAGTACCTGTCACTGTCCAAAGCTATCACAAGGGGGCTTGAATACCCCCTTGTTAAATTAATAAAGTTACATGGAAAAAAACAAAACAATTTTTAAAAAAGTGTTAAAAAAAAGTTAAATAAAATAAATAAAATTCATTAAAATTTTTAAAAGCCTTGTACCAGGTGTTCTCTAATGTCATTTGGCAAACGTTGCATCCTAGAATTAGATTCACAACGTTATCTCTTCCAAAACATCGGGTGGGGCAGAAGTTCCTGATATAGCTTTCTATGCAAAGCTGCAGCCTTTACACAAATCTTGGATATTTCCACCACCAATCTTTTAAGTTATGGGTCCAGTTAAAGGGCCACTTGAGCCCAGTCGATTTCCGTGCTCTTCCGTGGACCTTATTGGGTTTTCAGACCTTCCCAACCTCACTCAACAGACGATTCACCTATGGGATCTTATAAATTCTGCTCTTCACCTATCACTCTTTACAGGTCGGCTCCCTTTTTTGGGACTGCCAGCCCTTCACACACCAAGGTTTGGGGCATGGAACCTTCAAGACCATAGGAGACCATAGGAGGCCTAGGACACTAGCTCAGATTCTTCGGGCAGACCCTTCTTTAATGGCAACATGTGCCTCCATGCAACCAGTCGCTAGTTTACTCTAATGTCTTCAGCATTGACAGGCTCTATCGTATATACATTTTTTCCCCTTCCTTTCAGAGCTACAAGCTAAGCCTACACCCAGGCATGGTAATCCAAGCTTCATCATCCTATTCCCCCTTATGACTGGCTAAAATGTTTCACATTAACCCATAAACTTTCTTTAGCTACTAAACACCAGGGATTTAAGGTTACAACTAGATGTTATAGGTGCCCTTCGTCATGCACCATTTTAACCGTTCCACACCAGATACTTGCTGGCGCTGTGGTTCCTCCAAGGGTACTATGATCCTCATATGGTGGGTATGCCCCCCATAAGATCCATCTAGCAACATATCTTTAAACTTTGTTGTGAATTGATGGCAACCTCAGTACAACCCTTACCTGAAATAGCTCTCCTGTCAATATTTCCTGCATACTTCAAATCCATTAAAAAATATATCCTTTGACATTTCTTATCCACAGCTAGAATAGTTATACCTCGCCATTTGAAGATGACCAGCCTACCTTCACTCGGGGAGTGGTCCATGGAAGTTGACTCAGTCAGAGGCCTTGAGCGGGCTGTTGGCACAGGAAGCTAATAGTGAAGAACAGTTCTCGCTAACCTAGACCTCTTGATCTATGTTCCGCTATTCATCCAAACTTATCATCTGGGCCTCGGGTGATCCCCAGCATACTGCCTCTGGACCGGGGCTGAATTTACATAACTCCTCTTTTTGGATTCTAAACTATACCCTGTGCTCTTGTTTTTCCTACCTTTCTCTCTCTGACTCTTTACACTTTATTTTTGCCATAAAAAGAAGTATCAAAATATGCTCTTTATTTTAGTGTTCCCTACAACATATCTTTGCATTTTAAATTGACTCCTACAGGTAAAACATTCTTTATGTTCACTTTGTGCATTATTATACTTTGATGACATCTTAGTCGTTATCACGAAAACAGTTGGCTGTTGCAATATGCCTCATTATCTGTTTATTGTTGATTATTGTATTTTATCTTTAGAAGTTGAAGATCTTTGTAAAATATGTTATCACACTTTATATTCATCTTTGTATTAGTCTATGTTTTGTTATCATATGTGTTTGATACAATAAACTGAGATCTAAAAAATTTAAAACATGTGAGGTATCACTGTGAACCGGTAACCTGTAAAGGCTTTTAAAGTGTCGTCTATGGACAATTTTAGGTACCCACGTTTTTAACCATTTCGCAGGCATGTGCAATGTTAAATCTTGACATGTTTAGTATCTATTTACTTGACGCAACATCATCTTCAGTATTTTTTTTTTTTAAAAAAAGGGTATTAAACGGCTGCGTAAATATCAGGTGACATAAACAATTGCAACAGCCATCATTTTATTCTGCAGGAAATATATAATGTTTAGGGTTCTAAGTAATTTTCTAGAAAAAAAAAATTATGTGGAAAATATTAACCAATTGCCCTGGTAGGCAATCTGTTAAAGTATCTCAGGCGAAAACATTTTTTCCCATGCTGGGTAAACTAGAAAATGTTTAAATCCCCTGTCAGTTTTTTTTTTTGCTAATGTAGCGCTGCCCTCTTAAAGTGGATGTAAACCCCGAAAAAGAAAAAAAAATTAATAATTCTGCCTGGTAGAGTATAGCATGTCATATCATCTGTGCCCAGTCTTGCCAAAAAGAGTTAATCCAACTGTAAGTAAAGAGCTTATCTTTTTTTTCAGGAAGAGAAAGTCTGACTAACAGGGAAATACACAGTCGATCCGCCCCTTGCTCTGTGAGTGACAAGCAATTTGCTTATCTCCTTCACACAGCAGAGAAAGTTTTACACGTCCCCCTCCCTCCCTCCTCAATGTCTCACTATAGAGGTGGGTGGGGAGGCTTGTGACATCACAACTCCACCCACCAAACTCCAGCAAACACAGACACCCTCTGATTTCAGAGTTTTACAGAGCTGCTAGTGCTTACAGGAAGGACATTTGAAAGGTAGGGATAGATGCAGTAGGCTTACATGTAAATATACATTGCCACTGTGTCATTAGTTTACATTACTGGGTGGGTGGTGGGTTTATATCCAGGGTTGCTTAAAGAATCAATTCTCCCTTGGATCTCCCCATTCTGAGAGTCCTCCACCATCCCTGACACTCTGGGTTCACTCATATTGCAATGTTCCATTGAAAAGTACGCTCTTTCAATAATGGAAACCACACCACAGTTAAAGTATGAAATGTTTACTCAACTCTAATTTCTGCAAGAAATGATAACCTTTGAGTAACAAAATATAGGCCACGCCTCTAAGAATTATTGATTAACAGAAATTGTTGACATTAATATCATAATTCTTCACTTCCACAAGTTAACCTTATAATTCTGGCGAACAAAAGGAGCAGTTAATTTGGTAACTTCCACCACTCCCTGTATTCTCCAATCACAATAATAGTTGCAAAATATAATTCAACCAATTGAGTGTAAACAATACCCAAGGGCTCACTGAGAAAAAGGTGATTTAGTAATATTTACTGAAAATCAGGAGAAAAAATAATAAGGTAACACCTTATACAAAAATAGATGACCCATTTGAGGAGTTTTGCTCAGATTCTGACGACTTACCACAAGTCCTGTCTAAATCCTACACCATGCTAAACACACTGGCAGAACAACCACATCTACCATGTCTGACCAAATGGGAGTCAGAGCTGGGACGCACCTTTACGGCGACCCAAGTTCAGAACATTATCCGCTTCTCTGTTAAATCATCCTTATGCACTAAGATCCAGGAAGCAAATTTAAAATTACTCACCAGGTGGTATTATACTCCAGCCAAATTACATGCCTGCTTCCCCACAGTCACAGACCGTTGTTGGCGTTGTCGAGAACATAGAGGCACCCTTCTACATATCTTCTGGTCGTGCCCCCTACTAACAACCTATTGGTCGACTATACATACCATCATGCAAAAATTCATAGATCAGATCCCAAAAGACCCTGCCTTTTTCCTCCTTCATGTCTCCCAGATTTCTCTTAAAAGGTACAGTAGATCCATACTACGTCACTTGCTAAACACAGCCAAATCTTGCATCCCCCTCTATTGGAAAAGATAAGACCAGCCATCCATGACCTGCTGGTTCCGCAAGGTGGAGCAGATTAATAGGATGGAGGATTTGATCCTAACTTCCCAGCACAAACGGGAACAATATACTAAGACCTGGGGGTTGAGGAATAAGTTTACTCTGTCGGAAGAAGGCAAAACTCTGTTTAGTACCACACCTTCTTGAGAGCCGCAGTACTCACTAAATCAGTTGTCGTTGGGGCCATATCAACAGGCACCATCATCACCTCGCACATTCTCCCACATTCTCCCCCCTTCTTCCCCCATCCCGCTCTTCTCAGTCGTATTTCTCCTCTTCACCCCCTCTCCTTGCTCTCTTTCTGTCCTCTCTACCCTCACTCTTGGTTTTTTCATTGATTTGGTGTTCTCCCCCTCTCCTTATCTCCCTATTCTTCCTCTCTGTAACCTACCACTCCACATTCTCCCCTAGATCCTCCTCTTCTTTTCTATTCTTTCATCTTCTTTCTCGTCTCTTCGAAAACGGAAATGAGTCAGGAACAAGGGCGATGCATCCTCTGCCAGACGGAGACTGTGTCTATGTAGCCAGGGGCTCCCCAGGTTAGAGGAGCTCGTGGCTAGACTTTTTGAGTGAAAATCTTCATCTCTGTCTCCATACAGGCCATTGTGTGATTACGATAAGATTTCCCGATTTGTGTATTTCTCCTTTTCAATGTGTTTGGATATCTTTATGTTCAATGATCACAATCTTTTGGCACTCGATGTAATGTTCTGCCCTTATTGGATGTTAATAAACATTTATATTTGAAAAAAAAAATAGATGACCCGTAGGGTAAATTGGTATCACTCAATGGATTGTAACTCAAGTGATAATGTTCTACAAAATACACATATGAAATATAACCAGATAGCAGTTAAATTAGTGTTGTATAATCACACAAGATAACTATGAATTTCTATTTAAATTCTCCTGTTCTAACTTAGAGAGTTGTTAGGAGATGAAGTAATATCATGTAAACAGCCCTGAGTATATGACTGGGGAGAGGATGTGTAGATGTATTTGCAGCAATCCTGTCTTGCAGAGTTCAATCAATCTTCTTCCGGCTATTAAAGTTTGGTACCTGTGAACATTGTGTCCTTCTAATCCTTGAGATGAGGCACAGAAGAGGTTACATTCCACTAAGCTAGATAGCCTTTCAGTGATCACTGACTCAATGAATAAACTGGTCACAAACGGCAATCCAGTGTATATTAACTGTAATCCAGGATGTATTAATAGGTTGCTGCATAAACAGTATAAGTACTCTTATAGGTGGACTTGAGCAGGCTCACCAAAACCAAAGGACTGAATGTAGACAAACGAACCGGCCACTCAGATGAGGATGATGGTAATACTTGGACCGTTAGTTTACACTAGCTCCTTGCTCCTGGGAGGTAAACAGCTTCAACTGCACTCCTTGCAGTTCTGCTGGATCGACAGATGCGACTGCTGCGGAGGATGCTGCTGCTTCAATCCAGACTCAGATGAGGATATGCTGGTTCTGCTGATCACTCACTGTATTGCTGGGGTGCTACAGCTAGCCGGGTCACTTGCAGAGAATTCAGTTGGCTGGAACGCTGTAAGTAGGCCACAGGCCTAACTCTGGTTACAGAGGCACACAGGGTTCTTCCAATACAAAGGAGGATAACACCGCGCTAGACTATGTAAAAGCACTAAGCAACCACAGCTGCAACCAAACAGTACTAACCATGTACTACAAACACACTATTTTATAAACAACAGGTTGCGCTAAAATGACGGTAGGTAGATACATATAGCATGCATCCCATAAATACATGTAAATCATACAGTCCAAATAAACATAAATGGTGTAGATGAAAGTAGAGATGTAGATGTATCTTCATAGATATAGACCACCGTGTGATAGTTCAAATTCAGTAGTGATACCTCCACCTCACATCTAATAACTGCTTACCAGATGTAAGCGCATAAGCGCTTTGGCTGTACCCCAGCCCGGTCCCCCCTGGGGATAAATACGACAATCTTGGGGTCCTGATGTAGCAGAGTTGGCATGGGTGAACCACAGAGGTAGTGGAAAGGGCTAACCGGATCTGCCCTGTCTGATCACTCAATGGTGGTCATGCACTCTAAGACTAAGTCGGCTGTCGGGCCGAGACCCCATTGGCAGCTTAAGGAATCAATCTTAAATAACCCGGTTCACTGTACTTTGCTGGGGGAGGATCTTAACCACTTCAGCCCCGGCACTGCGCCGCTTTAACTGACAATTGCGTGGTCGTGCAACGTTATACCCAAACAAAATTTGCGTCCTTTTTATCCCACAAATAGAGCTTTCTTTCGGTGGTAAAATTTTGCAAAAAAAAAACAAAAACTTTTTTTTACTTTTTGCTAAAATACAAATCGAAAAAAAAAAATATAAAAAAACATTTTTTTTCATCGGTTTTGGCTGATTTATATTCTTCCTCATATTTGTGATAAAAAAAAAAAAAACGGAATTGGCGTTTATTGATTGGTTTGCGCAAAAGTTGCCGCGTTTACGGATGGTGAGAATTCATTTCTGGGGTTTTTAATTTTTTTACATTTTTTTTAGTAATGGCGGCGATCTGCGACTTTTAGTGGTACTGCGATATTGGGGCAGACATGTCGGATATTTTTGACACTTTTTTGGGACCAATGACATTTATGCAGCAATCGGAAATTTAAATGTCCACTGATTACTGTATCAATGTAATTGGCAGTGAAGGGGTTAACCTGGGGGGGAGAGATAGGGGTTAACTGTGTTCCCTGGGTGTGTTCTAACTGTGGGGGGGCTGGGCTAACATGGGCATAGGAGATCTAACTGATCCCAGTGACAGGGATCAGTAGATCTATGCCCGCACTGACAGAGCGGGGAACCGCCGTGTTTACGTCGGCGGTTTCCCGCTCTTTGGCTGTGGCCGCTCATCGCGGCCGGCGGACATCGGGTCCGTCCGAGCCACACACACACTCCTTCGGAGTGCGGCCAACCGCAGATCGCCGCCTTTTTACGGCGATTCGCGGTACCCGTCCACACTCCCGCAGTAAAAAGGCAGTACGTGGTGGGGAACCGGTTAAGGAATATTTTAGATTAAATGTGGGAGAGGAAGTTTCACACATGACATTGTGGGCGGCCCACAAAGCTGTAATCCGGGGTAAGATCATCCATTTATCGGCCAAACTCAAGAAGGAAAGACAGAGTGATATAGTTAAGTGGGAGCAGGACTTCCACGACCTCGATAAGGCTCATAAGAAAAACCCCTCCCCAGTCCCGAGCCAATCTGGAAGCACGTAGAGTGGCCCTTAACCTTGCCCTGACCTCTCAAGCAGAGAGACAGATTCAATGGGCTAATGCCCATTTTTATCTCCAGAAGGACTGGATAGGCCCAAAATTAGCTTCCAGACTTTCCCCAAAGTTTCGATCTTTCACCTTCCTGAAAGTGAGGGACCCCTCGGGGGAACTCACGCAAAATCCACAGAGAATCATGGCCTCGTTTCACAAATTTTATACTGATCTTTACAAGTCGGAAATCTCAGTCCCCTCCTTCTCCCCTCTCCAATTTCTAGACAATATCTCACTTCCTACATTAGACAGGGATCATAGTCTTGCTCTAGAGGAGCCGATTACGGAAGCTGAAATATCGGACGTTATCAAACACCTCAAAAAGAAGAAAGGTGTACTCCCCTAGTATGTAAACGGGCCTTTTAATGGCAGTACATGAATCAGAACATTATTTTGATAAAAGCATAGCAAATTTATTGTTTAACAAATTGTAAAAAATGCATGAACATGCATACATCCTAAAATAACAGTGTGGCACTAGAATAGCAGATGATAGTCAAAATTAAAGTGACACCCTATAGATATAGCGGAGAGCTGAAGTCTTCTTTGAGCATGCGCCCAACATGTTTCGGGACCGTTGCCCTTCTTCAGGGGCGATCAAAGATGCTCTAAAAATATATCACAGGTATTACAAGTCATTATTGCAAAGTATAGGGTCATAGGTGAAAAGAACATAGATGGGAGGCCCACTTACCATATAAACACCTCAAAAAGGGCTCTGCCCCAGGACCTGATGGGTTTTCTACAGGTTACTACAAACAATTTGGGCCTATACTGACCCCCCACCTAGCAAACTTTTTCAACTCCCAGCAGAGGGGTACGATTGTTAATGGCGATCTTAACACAGCCAATATTTCAGTCATTCCTAAACCTTGTAAGGACCCCTCAGAAGTAATTAACTATAGGCCCATAATCCTTAATCAACAATGACTTAAAAATTCTAACTAAAATGCTGGCGAACAGACTGTCCTCTTTCATAGGGAAATATATTCATGGGGACCAGGTGGGTTTTATTCCTGGGAGGCAGGGACCCGATAAAATTCGCAGGGCAGTGGACCTCATCTCGCTCCTCAGATCAGGGTGGGATGGTGGGCCACCTCAGGAGGGGTTTTACTTTCCGTTGACCTTCAAAAAGCTTTTGAGACAGGTGAATGGCCCTACTTGTTTGAGGTCCTGGAACGCTGGGGCTTTGGGCCCCGTTTCCTGCAGACTCTCAAAGCGTTATATTCCAACCCTAGCGCACGAGTGAAACTGCAAAATTACTTCTCTGATCCACTCTCTATTCACAGGGGCACCAGACAGGGGTGCCTGCTCTCCCCACTGATCTTTGCCATCGCTATAGAACCCTTGGCGATTGCAATTAGGGATCATCCTGGTATTCGGGGGGTGAGATGTGGTCCACATAAGCACAAATGTGCCATCTTTGCTGATGACCTACTCTTATTTATCACCTCTCCCCTTGTCTCGATCCCGAACATCGTTCATCTCCTTGAGGATTTAGGTAGGGCCTCAGGACAGAGTTAATATGTCTAAATCTGCGGCCCTCAATATCAATGTTCTCGAGAGGATTGTACGACAAATTAAAGATCTCTACCATTTCCCCTGGAGCCCTGTCAAAATCCCATCCATACCTAGGTATCAAATTGGCGCCCAGTATCGACCTGTTGTATAACATTAATTATCCCCCTTTATTTAAACAACTTTCGGAGGAACTTGCTACTTGGGGGAGAATGGGTATATCTTGGTTAGGGAGGGTTAACTTGGTCAAGATGACCCTCTTGCCGAGGGTCCTTTACCTGTTCAGATCCCTTCCCATCCCTATCATTAAATCACAATTGCTTAAGTTTCAATCCCGAATTGAAAAGTCCATATGGGGTGATAAGGCTTTAGATGTCCAGAGGAAGTCCTTATGAGACGTTGCAACCAAGGTGGTCTGGGGCTTCCAAACTTGTGGAGGTACTACCAGGCTGCCCAACTGGCTCAATTTTCTATCATCTACGCCCCTTCCAATAGACTGGATTGGGTTGGGATCGAGAGACAGGCCGTCCCTCTCAACACCATAGACGTTTTAGTCTGGGCTCACCCAAAATCAAGATCCTCGATCCTGTCCCCTACGTTATCCCATTCGATCGCCCTGTGTGACTCGCTCTTTAGGGCCTCTGGTTTGGTATCTGGCATTCGCCCTCTGCAGCATATTTTCAATAACCCTCGCTTCCCTCCGGGCCAGGACATCTGTGCATTTGAGTGGTGGACCAACAAAGAGCTCTATAGAATAAGCCACTTTCTCTCCACGTCGGGCCCCATCTCCTTAGAATATTGCACCAGCAAACTAGATATGCCCCAGTCAGAAAGATTTCACTTTCATCAAAATCATCACTATATTGCCTCCTTGTGGAGGAATAAACCTGCTCTAGAGGGTATCACCCCCTACGAGAAGTGGTGCTCAGATATTTCCTCTCAAAAGGGGGGCATCTCCACTATATATGCATCATTGATGGAACTTCCTCTGAAACCTCCATATGCCAAGAGCTGGGAGAAGGATCTGAATCGGTCTTGGGACGCAGACAAATGGTTTTCCATCTTTCTGAAATCCTCTAAGGGGATGGTTAATATTTCTCTGATGTAAGTGATATAAAGTTGATCTCCTGTTGGTACTTGGTCCCCACCTGCCTCTCACTTATGTTCCCAAAATCGTCTCCATTATGCTTTAGAGGGTGTGACCTTCTGGGTTCTTACTTTCATACATGGTGGGAGCGTCCGAAGATAAGGGGGTTTTGGAATAGAATTTTCTCATTGCTGAGGAAGGTCACGGGACAAGCGATATCCCAAAACCCAGAAATTGCCTTTTTGCATCTTAGGCCGGATGGTCTCTCTAAGCCCATGTACAAACGAACTCAGTTCATTTTACTGGGTGCCAAGATCACTCTGATGAGGGCTTGGAAGAGAACATCTGTCTTCTTCAATGCAGCCAAAAAGAAAACCACCTGGATAATGACCCAAGAAAAATTTGCCAATACCCTTCTGGATTCCTCTGACGAATTTGATATGGTATGGGAGCCCTGGCAGAGATATCTCAATCTTCCTACCTGACTTGGTCCTGCCTCCCGCGAGGTTTAGCTTTCCTGGCACCCCTCTCTCCTCTTCCTCTTCTGCTTTCCAGTTTTCTTCTCATTTCTTTCCTTTCCTACTTAAAGGTAATCTTTCGGATGTTGTTCATTAGTATCCTACACGGTTATGATCTGACGGGTCGTTTGGCCCCAAGAATGTGATATGACCTTATCTATCACTGTTGGGACAAATGTGGTCGGCTCTGGGGTGGGTGTCCCGGGTGTGGATTTGTCTCCCCCCCTCTGGACGCAGCTTGATCCCGGATGGGGCATCCGGGGGCGGGCCTTTGTTGAATGGTATTACGACCACCCTTGTACCTGACAACTGCTTGCAATGTCTTTGCTGTTCGTAGTAAGGCCTACCCTTACTCTCCGTGTTTTTTCTTTTCTTTGTTGTTATTGTACATATGAAAACTCAATAAAATCTTTTCAAACTAAAACTTGACAGGGGTTCTAACCCCTCACCACTCTATCTAAAAATTTTGCCTTTTGATATATCTAAAAGTTTTGCCATTTGAAACACTTTGTTTTTTTCAGGTGATGCTTACTTTTGAGGATATAGTTATACTTGATGTGAAATCTTCAGCACACTAGAAAAATTCTAGGATCTATCATCATGAAGCAATACAGCGTTGCCCAGGTATAGCAATAGAAGCCCTAATAGTGGTTACAAACTGTTCTTTTTCATGCAACCTATGCACTTGTTACCAATTGTAATATGTAAGAAATGTTGATTTAAAAACATATAATCCTATAAAATAACCCATAAGAAATTATTTTTCACTATTTAGTTCCCTCTACGCTGCATAACCACTTCAGTTCTGGAAGGATTTGCCTCCTTAATGACCAGGCCATTTTTTGCGATATGGCACTGCGTCACTTTAACTGACAATTTCACGGTTGTGCGACGTTGTACCCAAACAAAATTAAAGACCTTTTTTTCCCACAAATAGAGTTTTCTTTTGGTGGTATTTGATCACCTCTGTGGTTTTTCTTTTTTGCGCTATAAACAAAGAGCGATAATTTTGGAAAAATAAAATAATATTTTTTACTTTTTGCTATAATACATATCCCAAAAAAATTGTAAAAAACTGAATTTCTTTCTCAGTTTAGGCCGATATGTATTCTTCTACATATTTTTGGTAAAAAAAAATGCAATAAGCGTATATTGATAGGTTTGCGCAAAAGTTATAGCGTCTACAAAATAGGGGATAGATTTATGGCATTTTTATTATGTATTTATTTTTTACTAGTAATGTCAGTGATCTGAGATTTTTAGCAGGACTGCGATATTGCAGCGGACTGACAGAAAGGTGAGCCAGCTCCAAGTTGCGTCACCGAATGATTACCTCCCCTCTACTCTCTTGGGTGCAGGCTCAGTGTGAGATGCACAGGAAATAAAAGAGATTCGGATGATCGCACTCCAATTCAATCCTTTATTGCAACATGGTCCAAACAGTGCAGGATAACAGCACCAACAGTTGGCACTGTTTTCCTGCACTGTTTGGACCATGTTGCAATAAAGGATTGAATTGGAGTGCGGCCATCCGGATCTCTTTTATTTCCATTGTGGCGGACTGATCGTGCATTTTTGACACTTTTTTGGGACCACTGGCATTTATACAGCAATCAGAGCCAAAAATAGCCACTGATTACTGTATAAATGTCGCTGGCAGGGAAGGGGTTAACACTAGGGGCTCTCAAGGGGTTAAGTGTTCCCTAGGGAGGTGTTTCTAACTGTGGGGGGAGTGTAGTGACTGGAGGAGGAGAGAGATCGCTGTTCTGGATTACTTGGAACAGCAGATCCCTCTCCACCTCCGTGTCAGAACAGAGATCTGTTTGTTTACATCTCTTAAAGTGCTCCCGTACAGCTACGGCGATTCACACAGAAGTCGACCTGTCGCCGTCAAATGACGTTGGCAGGTCGGCAAGTGGTTAAAGTGTATCTAAAGCCAAAGATCTGTTGGACTTTTTTTTTTTGCTGCCCGTGTCCCTGTTAGTTATATTTAGTCTATGGCCTCTTTCATACAGGTGGCTGTTCTGCCTCTGTTAAAAGCATGTTAATTGTTTTGAAATCCCAAGACTCCAAGCACAGCGATCACTTGCAGTTGTACATTGCGATTAGCCATGATTACATGCATTTACATGCGGCTGCGTTTAGCATTCTTGTCATTTCTGATGTGCTTCCTGATGTTTTTCTCTCCTTGTTGCCGCTGCTATCTGCAGGTGACACAGTGCACTGCGATTACTCGTAGTTATGTGCAGATAGCTGCGCTACATCATTCCTGGACACAGTCAAATTTATTTTTTCTAATCGCACAAAACCTCATGGAACGAAACCGTTACTAAATGCAGTGTGTGAATGGAGCCATGGGACAGCATTGTCTGAGTATAGCTGTGGTAGATAACTTCATCTATCTGCAGCTAAAAGCTGAAATTATTATTATTATTATTATTATTATACAGGATTTATATAGCACCGACAGTTTGCGCAGCACTTTACAATATTAGGGCAGACAGTACAATTACAATACAATTCAATACAGGAGGAATCAGAGGACCCTGCTCGTTAGAGCTTACAATCTAGGAGGGAGGGTTAAGTGATACAAAAGGGCAGTAAACTGCGGGGGATGAAAAAAAAGGAGTGTAGTTATTAGGCGGTGGCAGGATAGACTTCCCTGAAGAGAAAAGTTTTCAGGGATCGCTTGAAGGTGGATAGATTTGGGGACATTCTGACCGATTGGGGTAGGGAGTTCCAGAGGATGGGAGAGGCTCGGGAGAAGTCTTGGAGGCGAGTATGAGAGAAGGTGATGAGGGAGCTGGAGAGCAGGAGGTCTTGGGAGGAGTGAAGAGGACGGTTAGGTTGGTATTTTGAGACAAGGTTGGTGATGTAACTGGGAGCAGAGTTGTGGATGGCTTTGTAGCCAATTGTTAGTATTTTAAATTTAATTTGTTGGGCGAGTGGCAGCCAATGGAGGGATTGGCAGAGGGGGGTGGCAGACGTTGAGCGGTTTGTAAGGTGGATGAGTCTGGCAGCGGCATTCATGATGGCCTGGAAATGGGCTAGTCTATTTAAAGGTAAACCAGTGAGGAGGGAGTTGCAGTAGTCGAGACGAGAGATGACCAGGGAGTGAATCAGGAGCTTTGTGGTTTCATTGGCTAGGAAGGGACGTATTTTAGAGATATTGCAGAGACTGAGACGGCAAGCCTTAGAAAGTGATTGTATGTGGGGCCAAAAGGAGAGTTCAGAGTCCAGGATAACACCAAGCACCCTGACATGTGGGCATGGGTAGATGGTTGTGCCATTGCTCTTGACGGAGAAGTCGGGGGAAGTGGAACGTGGGGGAGGAAATATTATGAGTTCAGTTTTGGACAAGTTGAGTTTAAAAAACTGTGGTGGGACATCCAGGCAGATATGTCTGTTAATAAGCTAGTGATATGTGAGGAGACTGATGGGGTGAGTTGGGGGGTGGAGAGGTAGATTTGGGTATCGTCAGCGTAGAAATGATATTGAAAGCCGTGGGAGGCTATCAGCCGACCCAGGGAAGAGGTGTATATTGAAAATAAGAGGGGTCCAAGAACGGAACCTTGGGGGACCCCAACAGAGAAGGGAAGAAGAGAGGAGGAGGTAGAATTGTAGGTTACGCTGAAAGTGCGATGGGATAGGTAGGACGAGAGCCACTTAAGAGCACAGTCACGAAGACAGAGGGAGTAAAGTTTTTTGAGGAGGAGGGGGGTGGTCGACAGTATCAAAGGCAGTCGAAAGATCCAGGAGTAGGAGTATAGAGAAGTGTCCATTGGTTTTTGCAGTTAGTAGGTCATTTGTGAGTTTAAGAAGGGCAGTTTCTGCGGAATGTTGAGGGCGAAATCCAGATTGAAGGGGGTCCAGTAGGTTATTCTTAACAAGGTGGTCACTCAGTTGGTTGTAGACCAGGCATTCTAGGAGTTTGGAAGAAAAGGGGAGGAAGGAGATAGGGCGCAGATTGTTTAGATCAGTAGGGTCCAGGGATGGCTTTTTGAGTATGGGGGTGACCAATGCATGTTTTAGAGCGTTGGGGAAGATGCCAGAAGAGAGGGAGAGATTGAAGATGTGAGTTAGAGAGGGCAGGATAGAGTCAGAGGGTGAGCGTAGTATTTGAGAGGGAATAGGGTCCATTGGACAGGTGGTTAGGTGGGCATTAGAAAGGAGTTTAGCAACTTCGTTTATAGTAGCAGGATTGAATAAGGATAGTGTCGATTGTGCTTGTTGACATGGGGTGTCAACTGGAGAGGATGCCTGTAGAGTGGAGATTTCGTCACGGATTGTGTCAATCTTGCTTTTGAAGTGGTTAGCAACCTCCTGGGCAGTGAGTGTGTTAGTGGTGGAAGCGGTGGAGGACGAAGTAGGGAGTTAAAGGTAGAGAAGAGTTGACGGGGACTGGATGAGAAGGTGTTAATGAGAGTGGTAAAATAGGTCTGCTTGGCAGTGTGGAGGCGAGAATTGTATTTATGGAGGGCAGTTTTGTATTGGTTGAAGTCTTTCAAGGGCGCGGCTATGCTTTTTGAGGTTCCTGGTGTCGTTTGTTTGCCAGGGTTGCAGGGGTCGAGGCCTGATTTTGTGTGTGGTGAGGGGAGCAAGCTTGTCCAGGGTGGAGGACAAGGATTTATTGTAGATGGCAGTGGCTTGGTTGGGGCAGGACAGGGGTGAGATTTTTTCATAGAGGTGGTCAGTAGCAGAATAGAGGAGAGAAGTGTTGAGTTGGCGAAGGTTTCTACGGGTAACGGTTAGGCGATTGGGGGGGAAGGTGGTGCAAGACAGGGAGAGAGAGAAACTAATGAGGTGGTGGTCAGAGAGGGGAAAAGGATTGTTGGAGAAGTTGCATGGAGTGCATAGATAGGAGAGGACAAGGTCGAGGGTATTCCCATCAGTGTGAGCAGGAGCCTGTACCCATTGGTTCAGGTCAAATGAGGAAGTTAGACTAAGAAATTTAGAAGTAGCAGTAGTGTTCATGTTAACTGGGATGTTGAAGTCCCCAAGAAGGATTGTGGGAATTTCAGAAGATAGAAAGTAGGGTAGCCAGGCAGAAAATTAATCAAGGAAAATTGACAGCAGTCCAGGAGGCCGGTAGATCACAGCAGTTCTTAGGGAGGTTGAAGAGAATAGACGTATACAGTGGGCTTCAAATGATGAGAGTGACAGAGAGGGAGGAGAGTGAAGAACCTGAAAGGTGCTCTGTGGGAATAAGAGGAATCCCACTCCACCTCCCTTGCGTCCATTAGGCCTAGGGGAGTGAGTCCAGAGAAGGCCACCATGGGAGAGGGAAGCAGGAGAAGGAGAATCACATTCGTGGAGCCAGGTTTCGGTGATAGCAAGTAGATGAAAGGAATTAGTGAGAAATAGGTCGTGAACGGCAGTGAGCTTGTTGCAGACAGAGCGGGCGTTCCAGAGGGCACAGCGTAAGGGGAGGGTGGTTTTGGGAAGGAGGGGGATGGAGATTAAATTGTGTAGATTGCGACTACTGCCAGAGGGTGTGGGGTTGTGGTGATGTGTGTGGTTGAATGAGAGAGGCCCAGGGTTTGGGGAAATATCTCCAGAGGCGAGGAGAAGCAGAAGAGAAAGGGAAGTAATATGGGAATATGATTTATATGAGGGGATGTGCTTGAGCATCCTGGTTTTGTTATCATGTGGGCATAGATTTAGAAAGAGGTGATGAGTAGTGTTGAGCGAACCCGGACATTTCAAAAATCGTTCGGGTTCGGTCCGGGGTTCTGCTATTTCACTCCACGTGTTGAGAAGCTGCAGGGCAGCCAATCAACAAGCTTTCACTGGTTTGCCCTTAGAAGCCATCACAGCCATGCCTACTAATGGCATGGCTGTAATTGGCCAGTGCATCATGTGACCCAGCCTCTTTATAAGCTGGAGTCACAGTGCTGCAGTCACATGCTCCTTGGGTTAGTGTAGGGAAAGGAAGCTGAAAGCTTGAGGGACAGATTTGAGACATTTTAAGACCTGATCCTGCATCCTGAGATAGATTACTTTACTACTGCTGTCTGTGCTGTTGCTCTGAGGACAGATAGCAGAAATTAGAGATTTCACATACCGCTGCTTTGAGTTGCAGATCAAGCTCTGCATAGAACAACGATCGCTACGATCGTGCTCTACGATCAGATTGTTGGGGGAATTTGAGATTTCAAATACCGCTGCTTAGAGTTGGAGATTTGCAGATTATACTCTGTCTAACAAAACGATTGTACGTTCGTACACAACGATCAGATTGTTGGGGGAATTTGAGATTTCAAATACCGCTGCTTAGAGTTGGAGATTGCAGATTAAACTCTGT
>BLSH010328900.1:1536961-1550304 GCA_018402905.1 Glandirana rugosa
TAGTTTTTTTTTACACATACATTTATATATATATATATATATATATATATATATATATATATATATACATACACATTTTTTTTTGATCCCTTCTCGGTTTGAAAAGAGAAGTTTACCATCTTCTCTTTTCATTCAGACCAAATCATTTGCATATCCCGTTCTGGGAGGAGGGTTCCAACCCCTACTTCCAGCATAGAGGTCAGCGCCGTCTGCTCCAGTACAAAGCGCGGCATTTCCTCTTCCTGTGACGCACGTCCGGGTGATGACCGACGTACGTCGTAATTTCCGGTGGTCGCGGCACACGCCTCCACCAATAGCTACACGGCATGCAGTTAGGGTGCGGGCCGGTGTCAGCAACATAGGTCCGTGGCTCGGCACCAACACACCCCTCAGCACATACTATACTGCACGGCCGATTCTATACCCCTTTTTGGCGCGTTTTTTCCATGGCAGGCGCTGGCAACCAGCCCTGCGCCATGCATAAATCACAATCCCCCAAGCCACTTCCCTTTGGTTCACCTTATCCACCCTCTCAGGGGTGTGATTATGTGTGTCATCGGCGCCATTTTGGAATCTGGAAAGGGGACCCGCCGCCATTTTGAGAGATGGGAGGTCCCTTCTTCCTACAACATATCTATATATACTAGCAGTGATCTCGGGGGGGGGGGGACACCCCTGAAGACATTTTATCAAACGAAACACGTTGGGTCCTGTTCCCCCGACTCACTGCTTTCTGGATTTTATTGATGAGCTCATCTTTATTTTAACGAATGTAAGTGTTTTTAATCCACATTTAATACATTTTGTGGTATACTGCATTACGCTATGGAGTTTTTCCTTGCTCTTGTTCCAACAAAAAACATCTCCGAGTGATACCACCTGTCCATTGAGAGGCATAAGAACCCTCCAAGCGAATTTCAAGGCTACTTCAAACCGAGAAGGGATCCATCTGTATCCACACCACAAGGAATTACTACACCTCTGCTTCCATACCACCAGCTTCTGGTAAGCATACTCACGTACAGTGGGGATTGTCACGTTTTGAGCACTCACTCAAGCACTTTGCACTGTGACCTTTCTCCATCTCTCCTGGATCGTCTGGATTGCCATCTACTTTGCTGGTACTTTACCAGCTTCTGGTAAGTACAATCACTCACCATTGTGGATTGTCACCATATCAAGCACCTGATTGCCAAGGCACCTGTCACTTAAACTAAGGTTCAGTCTAGGACAACACACTGTATCACCTTATATACCCCTCTACATTTAATGTGGAGATCCTCCACACCTGCATATGAACTCTGAACTCTAAGAGGACTTTTATTGCACTGTTATTAAAACTATGTACCTTATACTGGTTTACTATCCACTCCCCAGTGTTCCCATATTCTAAGTATCGTTTGGTTATTAAATTTATATATGGTTTAACCTTAAGACCATCTTCTATACAGCGCTGCACTCTCTGTTCCCCAGTAGGTGTTTTGCTGTCTTTTAAATATAGCTGCATTTTCTGCAGAAGAACAGGCGTTGGAGGGTTATGAGGGATCTCTGGGTCTGTCAGGAGACCACCGCTACCTGTGGGTGTGTGTGTGCGCGTGTGCACGCGTATGCGCCGGCATGGGCTCCCAAACGGCCATTTAAGCTGACAGCACCCTGCAATCGGTGCTGTCCGTTCTACAGCGTTCTGGTACCTGTGACCCCCTGAGATCCGTTCTTGTGAGCTTCCTGTTATCTGTGACCCAGCTATCCTTGACCTGCTTGTTATCTGCCTGCACCGACCCTGGCTTGCCCTCGACCATGTCTTTGCCTGATCCTTGTGTACTTCTGCTGACCGCCTGTTGCCAACCCTGCCTGTACCTGACAAACCACCTGCCTGCTCCTTCTGTACTGCACCGCCAGCCTGTTACCGACCTGGCCTGCATCACTACTCTTCAGTCTGCACGAGTGCTTCAGCGGACCTTCACATACCCACCGTGACCCAGTCCGACCCCCGTGGCATCCTGCACTCCCGTGCCACCTGTCTGCTCTACAAGGGGCTCCTGAATGAGGATAGTAAGAGAGGTTGCCCGCTGCATAAGCCAGACTCTACCATCAAGTACGTGACAGGGCCGTTTTAAAGGTCCAATTAAATTTGTGAAAAAATTGGGCTATGCAGCAAGGATGGGAGTGGAGCATACCTGCTTTGTGTCTGATATAGTGGGGGGCAGTGTCCAGTTCCTAGCCAAGAGTGTATGAGATTTTTTACCTTTGCCATAAAATGTTTGCTTGAGACGTAGGAATTCTGTCTTGATTTTGCCTTTAATGATATCTCTGAGCCTACCCTAGCTGATCATTTCTCTAAGAATGGAGAGCGAGGGAGAAGATAACATTTGGATTTCTAATTGCTCTCAAGAAGTAGATGGGTGACTTTAGAGTTTCTCTTAAGGGCAGTTGATATGGCTATGCATTGACTGTCTTATGGACTTCCCAGAATGAGGGAGAGAAAATGTCAGGGTAGACCTTTCCGAAAAAAAATAGTTTGAGTGTGGTTTCTAGTTCTGCCTTGAAGGGTTCATGTTTAAGCTAAAAATGATTTAGCCACCAGTGGCACATTTTAAGTGCCCTGGGATGGAGAGCCAAAGATAGTGTAATTGGGGCATAGTGGGACCATGAGATTGATTGAATACAGGAGTAAATACAAACTCTCAGGGTGGAGATATTTACGAAGAAATAGTCTATGTGTGAGTGTGATTTATGGGGGTGGGAATAAAAAGTGAATTGTGTATTGGAAGAGTGGGCTGTGTGCCCAGTATCAAACTGTCAGGGAATTCCTATTAGACGTCTGGCGTGCAGATCTGCGCATGGTAAATCCCGAAGAACGGCTAACAGGTGTGCGCGGGACAGCACGATCGCGCATGTGCACGGGCACAATTGCGCTTGGCACCAGACGGGCCATTTATAAGGAGCTCAGCTGTGTCCTGTATCCTGATTGTTCCTGCATGCTCTCCCTGTTGCTGACCTGGCGTGTTCTTTTACCTTGGCTTTGGATCCTGCTTCTACCCTGCTGTTTACCTTTGAACTGGCTCCGTTCCTGACTCTGGCTTTGGTCATGACTTGGTACCTCGCTACCCACCTGTTGATGACCTTGGCTATTCCTGTAACTCTGCTTCTGCCTTTGCTCCTGGCTCCTGTTAACCTTTGAGTGCTTGCCCGGCTGTCTGCTGCACCAGCTCTGCACATCGCTGTATGTTCCAGCCAGTATGAGTCCTGCCAAGCTGCCAGTCCAGAACCATCAACATAAGCGGAGTGCCCCTTTTACCTGGACCAGTCCTCCAAACATTACCACTGTTCCTGTTTCTCTGGTTCCATGGTCCTCTTGGATTTGTATCCTCTGCTACAGGTTCTATAATCAACATCAGGCACTCGTGTCCCCCCTATCCCTTGGCTCCCTCTGTTTCACCATCAGTGGAGCCAGGGTGGGAGATATAAGAGAGGCCGACTTCATCAACTCAGTCTCCTATCAGTCTCCTATCAGGTAGGTGACAGTATTAGTCAGCCAGTTATGGAGTCTAAAGGGAGGTCTCTCCAATGGAGGACATATGTCGATCGATCTCTGCATCGTGCAAAGTCTGCAAGGAGGACTTAATCTCATGGAAGATCGACTGCCAATCTGTACAGAGGTTTTGTCACTACTGGGTCCTCTTGGTGCCACAGATGAAACCACCCAGATGGAGGCTAGCACACCCCACGGGGCCATGCTCCCATCGTAACCCCAAGTGCCCATCCCGGAACGCTTCTCTGTAGATTTCAGGAAGTTTCAGACTTTTCGTAACTCTTGTGAACTGTCCTTTTCCCTCCT
Source organism: Glandirana rugosa (assembly GCA_018402905.1). Taxonomy (NCBI): domain Eukaryota; kingdom Metazoa; phylum Chordata; class Amphibia; order Anura; family Ranidae; genus Glandirana; species Glandirana rugosa. The sequence continues at coordinate 1,540,800 of BLSH010328900.1, forward strand.
GCCTCAGACTTTTTCTTCACAAAGTGTTAAGGTGGGATTCATCATCTCAATGCTTCAGGATTAGCCCCAATCCTGGGCTTCCCACCTCTGAGAACAGCTCTAACAACTATGGACTCTTTCTTCTCTGCCATGTCTCAGCTATACACTGACCCCTTCTATCACCAGACTGCTTAACTAATGCTTAGCAAGTTGCAACAAGGTCAGAGACCTGTGGAGGATTATGTCACTGAATTCCGTCTATGGAGTACTGAGACTCAGTGGAATGAGCCAACAGCCTTAGTGGACCTGGTGAACCTCCTTATTCAGAGTGACCAAGGGTTACCACAACGACAATTCGAAAGGACCGGCAGAAGCTCATTGGTCTACCCAGGACCTGAAATTACCGTTTCCTGCATCACTGAGAATATGACGAGGGCACCTTGGGGCTCCCCACAAAAGAGTTTCTGGAGACCCCCTCTGTCTGCTGCTGAACATCTCCGATATCATGCCAACCTCTTTCTCTGCTGTGGTGCTGTTGGTCACTATATACAGACCTGTCCAGTGAAACTTTACAAGTTTCCTACCAACTGGATCCACATGATGCATCCACCTGGGACTGATCAAACACATCTCACTTTCCTATGTCACTTGAAACTTGCTGAAAGTACTGTTTCCGTTCCTGCAATTATAGACTCTGGTGCTTGCAGCTGCTTTGTGGGCTCTACTTTTGCAGCTCAACACAACCTGCCCCTCTGTGTCAAGAAACAAGGGTCTGCTGTTCATCTGGCTGATGGTTCTGGTATCAAGTCTGGCCCAGTGATACAAGAGACTGCTCCAATCCTCTGTCATTCCTCCTCAGAGCATCAAGAATTCCTATGCCTAGATGTCATATCACCCATGTTTTCCATAATTCTGGGTATGCCTTGGCTGAAGGCTCACAATCCCAGCACCAACTGGCTTACAGGTGAGATTCTCTTCCCTTTTTCATACTGCCGGGTACATTGTGTTCCACAGGAGTGTCATACTGTTACTACTCTTCTGGGTATCCATCCTGATCCCAAAGTCTTGAATCTAGTCCCCGCAGTCCATCACGAATATTTGGATGGATTTAGTAAGAAAAACGCTGATATTCTTCCCCCCATCACACTTATGATTGCTCCATAGAACAGTTGCCCGGGGCTGAGATACCTTTTGGACGAATCTACCCTCTTTCTGAACTTGAATTAGAAACCCTCCATAATTACATTGATGAAAGCTTGGAAAAGGGACTCATCCGACCTTCCACATCACCTGCAGGAGCCAGCATCTTCTTTGTTAAAAAGAAAGATCATACCCTCAGGCCCTGCATGGACTATCGTGATCTCAATAAAATAACGGTCAAGAATAGCTACCCACTTCCCTTAATTCCCGAACTATTCCAGAGATTACGAGGAGCGCATGTTTTCTCTAAACTTGATTTGAGGGGTGCATACAACCTAGTCAGAATTAGTGAAGGAGACGAATGGAAGACTGCATTCCAAACGTGCTTTGGACATTTTGAATATCTAGTCATGCCGTTCGGTCTGTGTAATGCTCCAGCTACATTCCAACACCTTGTCAACTACATATTTCGGTACTACCTTGACTAGTTTATTATCGTGTACTTGGATGACATCCTCATATTTTCCAGTTCACTAGAACTACACAAAGGTCATGTAAAGAAGGTACTGGATAGACTTCGTCAACACCATCTCTACGCAAAGGCTGAGAAATGCGAGTTCGAAAGACTGATTATTCAATTCCTGGGACTCGTCATTTCTGCTGATGGCATTGTGATGGACCCGCAAAAGGTACAGTAACTGATGTATTGGCATGGCCAGCTCCAGATAACAAGAAAGCAGTACAATGCTTCATGGGGTTCGCTAACTTTTATAGGAAGTTTATAAAGAACTTTTCCTGTATCATAGCACCCATTACACAGTTGACCAAGCAGCATATTCCATTCAAATGGACTCCAGAGGTGCAAAGCACTTCCAAGCAATTAAAGACTCTATTCACCTCGGCTCCTATTCTGAAGCATCCAGATCCTGCTTTGGCCTTTGTACTCGAAGTGGACACTTCTGAAAGTGCCATCGGGGCTATATTATCACAACGACAAGGGGCCAAATCTTTACTTCACCCTATTGCTTTTTTTTCCAGGAAACTAAGTTCCTCTGAAAGAAACTATGATGTGGGAGATTGAGAATTGTTAGCCATTAAAGCTGACCTTTTTGCCAAGACACCATTAAAGAACCTACCGTGGGTGCTCCGTGGATCCTGTTTGACCAGCCTACCTTGGCTGGATCCTGGCTGGAGGCTCAGAGAGACGTGGCGGGCGCGTGCATGTTGGAGTGCCCGGGAACGGTGGCCCTGTCTGGCGTCTGGAGCTGAGGAGAGAGATTGTGGAAGCAGAGTGGCGGGAGCCATTTGGTGGCAAGGCCTCTGAGAGCTGGGAGGTCCCAGAACTGCCGTTCCATTCAACGTCATTCAACCTGCCATCCCTGAGGTGAGCCCGAGCTGTCCTGAAGGAGAGGCAGAGGAGGGGCAGGTGGTGTGTCCTGGAGCCGGCAAGAACGAACGGAACGGCGAGTGGGGATGGGAGCTCCATGCAGGGCGAGGTCTGCAGCAGCTGGTGGCATCCTTGCGGACCGGGAGAGAGCCCAGACTGCTCCAGGGATCTGTGAGGAGGGAGGTGAGTGTGTGGTGTCCTCGCTCCCTTCCTCTTCCAAGGTTAGTGGCATATCCCTAGAATGGAGACAAAAGAGCCAGCTTTTTTTTTTCCTTGCTTGGAACATTTGTGGGAGCTTCTGATAGCCCTATTGTACTGTTATTTGACTATTGAAACACGGGTGAAACCAGGAACCTTTTAGAAGGGGATGCATCAAGGCCCAATCTGGTGGGCCATTGGAGAACTATGAATAGTTATCTCCTGATCTCCTTTTGCAGCTTAGCTCTCTCCTCATACTCGCACAGCCTTATTTGTATGTAATGAACTTCCTCCTTTTTAGTGTTATATCTTGTTAGACAGAGAAGGAAGGGAAAGGAAAAGAGAAAGAGGAAGAGACAGGGGGAAAACATAAAAAACACTGAGGGCCAGTCATATCAAGGTCGTATTGGAGTAGCACTGGATACAAGACTTAGAAACATGACAAAAAAAAAGGTAGAGGTGTTGCTGCTGCAGGAGGTAGTAAGGAGATTGCCAACAAACTGGAGAAGTTTGCCCGTGGCTCTTCTCAGAACAATGGGAAAGTGCAACAAGCTAAAACCTCCAGGTCACCATCAGGGGCCTCAAAAATGGCCAATTGTCAAAGTAAAGGCAAAGAACCTAAAATAATGACGAATTCTCCAGGTATGCCTGTTGCGGCAACGCAGGGTCCCCAAACCTGTGTTAGATGATCCATCTCTGAGAGAAGTACTTTCTGCAGTAAACGCTTGTAAGGCTACCTTAACGGAATTAATGAATCAAATGAAAGGTATTAAAGAGGAATAAATTTAGGGGGAGAGTGGTTCTGTAAGGACAAAAAATACTGCCACGTCCTGTAAACTAGAAATTCAAAAAGAGGGAGATACTCCCAGATTGTATGCTATCCCCTGGACTTTACAGGCAGTTAGTGTATGAGGTACAAAAAAGGAATTGAGAAATAGTAAAAAAAATATACAGTTTTATTGATACAAAGACATATACTATATTCCATATAGTATATGTCTTTGTATCAATAAAACTGTATATTTTTTTTACTATTTCTCAATTCCTTTTTTTGTACCTCATACACTAACTGCCTGTAAAGTCCAGGGGATAGCATACAATCTGGGAGTATCTCCCTCTTTTTGTATTAAAGAGGAAATTACTTTAATGAGACACGATTTTCAAAAAGTTCGGGAATGGACTGCAGAGCTAGAAGAGAGGGTCGGTAACATAGAAGATGCTTTATCCCCTATAAAGAAGGATGTAGATCTTTTGAAAAAGACAGTTATTACGCAAAATGAGAGACTGGAAGAATGTGAGAATAGAGCAAAAAGAAACAATATTCGGATACTGGGTTTACCGGGAAAATGTGAAGGAAAGGACATGAGGGAATTCCTGGAAAAATGGCTTGTGGAAACCCTTGGCCGGGACAGTTTTTTCCCCCATTTTGTAATTGAGAGGGCCCATAGGGTACCAGCGAGGAAGTCCCCCCCCCCCAGGAGGAGTCCCAAAATTGGTTATTATGAAACTGCTTTGTTTCAGAGACAGAGAATCAATTTTCAGAAAAGCAAGAGAACTAAAGACCGTAATGTATAATGGGAATAAGATCTTGTTTTTCCCGGATTTCTCGGCTGAAGTGCAGAAAAAAAAAATTGGATTCTCAGACGTCAAGGCACAGCTGCGACAATTAAATGCACAATATGCCATGTTATATTCGGCATGCCTTCGGGTGGCATTTAACGGGGTGATCCATTTTTTTGATACCCCAAGCGTGGCCGTGACTTGGCTGGAGAAGGGCGATCGGTCTGCACAACATTCTATATAAGGTGTGGAGTTTGGTTATTACTGAGCAAGTGTCCCTTTTTTTTTTTTTTTTGGGGCTCAGAGTAAAGGCACAAGGTATTTTGGTAAATATGGTAAAATATGAAGGAGCACTAGAAATGTACTACACTTGAACCAGTGTGTAAGTGGGGTAGTCTGATGGTGCTGAAGCACAGGCACAAAAGTATTTTAAGGGTTAAAATTTTTTAGAATTGCAACAAATGCAAACTAGGTCACAATCAAAGCCCAAATAAGGGAGAGGGACAGGAAGGGAGGGGGGAGGTAGAGAGTAGGGGGGGGAGGGGACACGGGTGGGGGTATGGGTGGATTTCATTGAGTTTAGGGAAATGTCGATATTGCTTGAGTGTAACCTATTCCCTTTTTATAGTAGCCATAAATTGGCACATGAATGGATGGGGGAAGAGGTGGGGGGGGGGGGCAATTTTTTGTTTTAAGGGGGGAAGGGGAGAGAATTTTTTTTTCTCTTTTTTTTTCTCTCCTTTTTCAGAGAGATCAGAGATTGATCAGCCCACTTTACATTTTGTCCCCAAATCATTGAGTAGGTTGGTGACATTTGGGTCTTGGAATGTGAGGGGAGTGGGCGATTTAGTAAAGAAGACGGCTCTGTTCAAAACGGTTTCAACTCTAGGGATAAGGGTGCTATGTTTGCAGGAAACACATTTGACAAGGGATTCCATAGGCCGCTTAAAAGCCAAGGGATTCCCCCATCAATTTCACTCCACTTACACCTCTTATTCCAGGGGGACGAGTATATTCCTCCTTGTCTCAGTAGCGTTCGAATGTAATCAAGTAATACTGGATACAGAGGGTAGATATGTGTTTTTATACTGTAAAATGGAGGAAACTCTGCTTATATTGATTGGTGTGTATATTCCTCCGCCTTTTAGGCTAGATATTATTAGCTGTCTTTTGGAGTTTATAGCGGATAAACATGGTATTCCAGTCTTGCTGCTTGGGGACTTTAATATGGTTATGAATACACAGTTGGATAGATACCCCATGGGGAGAGGGAGCGGATCCTCACCATGGACCCCATTACATGGGACACTTAAAGAGACCGGGTTGTGGGATATATGGCAAGATCGCTATCCTGAGGCCCTCGTTTTCTTCTGCTATTCTAGTACCCATTCTTCTCTTTCTAGGATAGATATGGCCCTGGGTAACAACGGTCTCCTTTCAATGGTTGTGGATATTAAGTACGAGGCGAGAGGCCTATCTGATCGCTCGCCAGTAGTTATATGCATAAATACGGGTAGACATTCCCATGACAAAGATTGGTGGCTTAATCCTCTACGGTTAAAATTAATAGCTCCTAGGGATCACATATTATCCAAATTGCAGGATTTTCTGCAACTTAATAGAGGTACGGCAGACCAGGGTATAGTGTGGGACACCCTTAAGGCTTTTCTGAGAGGGCTTTTGATCCATCAAATCTCTAGGAAAAAAAAATCTACTTAGGAATGGGAACTGGAAATAATGCATAAAGTAAGGGAGGCTGAGAAAGCCTATGTGGAGGAGCCTACTTTAGAGATATTAAGTAATTGGACTGAAGCTCATTTAATATATCGCACATTATCCCTTAAAAAGGCAGAAACTAAGAGATTTTTCCTAAAGCAATCCCAATATGAGGAGGGGAAGTCCGTCGGGCACATGCTGGCCCTCCTGGCGAGGTCTTGGGAGGTGAAGAAGGGTATTATAAAAACTCTATAGAGACCCCTGGCTCGGGGGGTCACCGTGTGCCTGGCGGAAATACTAAATATTTTTAAAGATCATTACAGTGATCTGTACAGCTCGAAAGTGGGCAGGGTGGACGGAGAAATAAGGGATTTTCTACAAAACTTAAATATCCCATAGTTATCAGAGGAGGACAGAATGATGCTAGATGCGCCAGTCACTATTGAGAAGTTAAGGGAGGTGGCATCGGAGGCTCCAAAACATAAAACCCCAGGCCCGGATGGATTGCCTAATGAAATTTACTTAGAATATGCCGAGGTTTTGCTTCCAGAATTGTTGGCAATCATCAATGATGCTGCAAGTAGGGGGATAATGCCATCTTTCATGACAGAGGCTACCATAATCCTTATTCCAAAGGAGGGGAAAAATCCTCAGCAACCTGCATCATATAGGCCAATATCCCTGCTGTGCTCTGATGTCAGGTTACTGGCAAAGGTGTTGGCGAATTGATTAAGTAAAATAGTGCATAATATAATTCATTTGAACCAATGCAGGTTTATCCCGGGGAGGTCCACAGCCCTAAACATAAGGAGATTGTTCCTTAATCTACAAGTGCCTAAGGAGGACCCAGGTTCTAGGGTGGTGCTATCTTGGACGCTGTTAAGGCCTTTGATAGTATGGAGTGGCAGTACCTGTGGGAGGCCTTGGCAACATTCAGCCCTGCATTTTTGAAATGGGTGAGCCTTTTATATCAAAACCCCAAAGCAAGTGTGAAAATAAACCAAAGAATGTCGGGTTATTTCTCACTATCGAGGGGGACAAGGCAGGGTTGCCCGCTGTCCCCCTTGCTTTTTGCTGTAGAACCTTTGGCAATAGCAGTGAGAGAGGCACAGGACATACGGGGGTTTAGAAGAGGGTTAGTAGAGGAGAAGGTTTCATTATTTGCGGATGACATTCTCTTCTACTTGGGAGATACGGGCCAGTCATTGGCCGCAGTAATGGAACTGGTAAAAAGATTTGGAGGTCTGTCAGGTTTAACAGTTAACGGGGGGAAATCTGTCCTCCTTCCGATAGACGGGCCAGTGGAAAACCTGCCGGAAGACATGGCCCTACTGCAGACATTAGCCACTTTTAAATATTTAGGAATAAACATCTCATTTAAACCCAAGCAATATATACAAAGAAATTTGGAACCTCTATTAACCACTTGCCGACCGCAGTCTGACGGCGGCAAAGTGGCTCGTTATCGCAAACCGCCGTCTTATGACGGCGGCTGTGATAACTAGTGCTGTGAGCGCACGCACGCAGGTACGGTGGACTCGATCGCTGCCGGCTACCCGCGATGGCCCCCCCGCAGTGAGAGAATGGAGGTCCGTGTAAGTAAACAGGGATCTCCGTTCTCATAGAGGGGGAAGGGCGGTGATCACAGGCTTCCTCTATATGGAGGCCGTGATCATCCCCTTTCCCCAGCCAGGGCAGCCCACACACAGTTAGAACACGCCCAGGGAACACAGTTAACCCTTAGAGCACCCCCTGCAGGTTAACCCCTTCACTGCCAATGGCATTTACACAGTAATCAGTGCATTTTTATAGCACTGATCGCTGTAAAAATGCCAATGGTCCCAAAAAACTGTCAAAATGGTCCGACATGTTCGCTGCAATATCGCAGTACCACTAAAAATTACTAGTAAAAAATATAAAAAATATATAAACCCCAGAAATGAATTCTCATCTTTCGTAAACGCGGCAACTTTTGCGCAAACCAATCAATAAATGCAGATTGCGATTTTTTTTACCAAAAATATGAGTAAGAATATAAATCGGCTAAAACCGATGGAAACATTTTTTTTTTATTTTATTTTTGGATTTGTATTTTAGCAAAAAGTAAGAAATTTGTTTTTTTTTGTGCAAAATTGTCACTCTTCTTTTGTTTATAGCGGCGATCAGAAATGACGCAGAGGTGATTAAATACCACCAAAAGAAAGCTCTATTTGTGGGAAAAAAGGGACACAAATTTTGTTTGGGTACAACGTCGCACAACTGCGAAATTGTCAGTTAAGGCGACGCAGTGCCGAATCACAAAAAGTGCTCTGGTCCTAAAGTGGAAAATCCTTCCGGGGCCGAAGTGGTTAAAAGAGTTTAGGTTAAAGTTAGGTAAATGGAGAGGTCTTCCTCTAACAGTGACGGGTCGTTGTAATCTAGTAAAAATGCTATGGCTACCTCAGCTGTTATACATCCTGCATAGCTCCCCTATATGGATTCCAGGGGTGTGGTTCAGGAAAGTAGAGAGGCTCTTTAGGGAAGTGATATGGAAGGGCAAACAAGCTAGGATTCGATTGCGTTGTTTACAGCTCCCAAGGGACAGAGGTGGCTTGGCAGTACCACACCCCTGGCTCTATTTTTTAGAAGCTCAGTTGCAGCAACTGGGGGGGGGTGAATACATCCAATACCAACTACCATCTGCGCTCCCTCCAGGCCTATACTCCTCATTCATCTTGGTTGGAGGCTCTGAAAGCAGAATCAGTGGGAGAACTGAATCAGTGTCCATCGGGGGAACTTGATATTGAAGGTCTGGCAGACGGCAAAGTCGCTGTGGAAATATCAGGGTTACAGCGAGTTTGTGCCGCTATGGGACAATGGGAGGCTCCCAGAACTAGCGGGGTTGGTGAATATTCACAATTGGAAACAGAAGGGGGTGAGCAGATTAAGGCAATTGTTCAACGAAGAGAACTTGAAGTCCTTCCAGGAGTTGAGGGAGGAATTTAGTCTATTGAACAAACACTTTTTCCAGTATCTTCAGCTTAGGCCCGCCATCTCGGTGCAGATTAGGGAGGTGGGGGGCCTGAGGTGGTGTGGGATTCCCCTTCTGCTCGCCTCGTCCCAGAAAATATTAATCTCAGATTTATATCAAAATTTATGCCCCAAGGTATTGGGTACGGACCAGATGGTTCAGGTTAGAGCAAAGTGGGAAGAGGATGTAGGGGAATTGTCGGATAATCAGTGGAAGGATATTGTGGCTTCACTGGACAAATTGTCCCATTCGTCCCCTCAAAACCTGACTCAGTTCTATATCCTTCACAGGGCTTTCTATACCCCAAGAAGATTGTATCGTTTTGGGGGGCGCCAGGACGTTCTCTGCACTAGATGCGGGGGGGGGGGGGCGACCGGCGACCTGATTCATATGCTTTGGAGGTGCCCCAGGCTGCACAGGTATTAGACCGGAGTCCTGGGCAGGATCAATCAGGTTTTTGGGCTAACAATGGCCCAGGGCCAGATCCTGTGCACTCTGGGACACCTGGACGGAGG
>BLSH010328900.1:1550314-1582614 GCA_018402905.1 Glandirana rugosa
CCCCCCCCCCCCCCCCCCCCCCCCCCCCCCCCCCCCCCCCCCCCCCCCCCCCCCCCCCCCCCCCCCCCCCCGACCGGCGACCTGATTCATATGCTTTGGAGGTGCCCCAGGCTGCACAGGTATTAGACCGGAGTCCTGGGCAGGATCAATCAGGTTTTTGGGCTAACAATGGCCCAGGGCCAGATCCTGTGCACTCTGGGACACCTGGACGGAGGTGCGGGGATGGGCCTGGGGAGGCTGGCAGTGGAGAGATGCCTTTACCAGGCTAGAAAACAGATCACCTCAAAATGGCGGAATGTTGAACCGCTGTCAATAAGGGCCTGGCAGGAAAGAGTGAACTTAACAATTATGAGGGAGAAAATGGTTTATCTGAGAAGGGGAAAGACTAGTGTATTCAAAAAAATCTGGAACAAGTGGATAGAAAACGAGGGTCTGTTATTTAGGGATGCACTCAATAAATGATACATTAAAGGGATGGATTGGATTGGGTTTCCGTGTGTCTTAGCTGTAGGAAGTTGAACCTATCTTCATTTACCGGCCCTCTCTCCCCGCTTATACATAATCCAGACTTCCCACCAGGCCTATCAGACTCGTTCGCAAGAGAACTAGGCCCAGAACTGCCTGAGAGGGGAGAAAACTTCTTCGAACTTCTTTTGTGAGTTTCACAGTTCTATCCTCCCGTACTCCATCACAAAAGCTATCTTGGCTAACCTACTTGCAAATCAGGCACTATATTACAGCTACTAAACCTCAGACAACCGGGCATAGGACATACACTGCTTTGAAGGAGATATGCTGTAGATCGGAACCTCAGAGACATCTAATTTCCGAAATATATTCAGACCTATTTTCTGGGTCTTATCCCAAACAAAACAAACCAAGTCAACAATGGGAGAATGACCTAGCGTTAAACCTGTCTACGGAAGATTGGGAAAACATCCACAAGGGCTCAGTCAACGTAGCAGCCCAAGAAAATGGATTTAAGATTTACTCAAAATGGTATCGGACCCCCCGATAGACTGCACAAAATCTACCCTAACGTACCACAGCTATGCTGAGGATGCAACTTGGAAGTTGGCTCTCTTCTCCACACATGGTGGTCATGCCCATTGATTTAGCCCTTCTGGAAAGAAGTGCATAACCTCATATCTAAGATCTCCACTTACACATTGGACTTTAACCCAGCTCAATATTTACTACACCAAACTTCCCTATCACAAAAGACCTACCATAAGTCGCTGATGCTACATTTAATTAATGCAGCTAAGATGTGTATCCCCTTACATTGGAAAGATATAAAGCCTCCTACCATAGCGGAATGGGTTAACAGAACTAACAAACCAGCGGATATGGAAGAACTGGTTCACCAAGGCAGAGACTCCCCCGGCACATTCTATAAAATTTGGGCCTGCTGAATAGAATTTAGGGAGTCGTGGATTCCCTCTTGAACTTCGGACCAGTATAAATAAAGGAACTCCTTGGGTCAGGTGCAGAGGGAGCGGGAAGGGGGGGGGGAAGCCTTCCTTAATCTCCAATCTCCACCCTGATCCCCCCCCTTTTTTTTCTCTTCCTTTTCTCAGTCTCTCCCCATCCCTCTCCCTTCCCCATCTTCATCTTTTGACTGTCTGTCTACACCCTTTTCTCTCTCGAATGTCCTTGGTTCACTCCATCTCAATACTTGATATACACAATCAGGCATGTCCATCACCACATTGCCTCACACCCTCTTTATAGGCAGGACCGAACTTAGGTGAGGACATCCGCGGACAAAGTTATAAGCAGTGACACACCTGTGAGAATTCGGCTTGGCCCTGGTAGATAAATCTTGACTGATGATATATTCGCAGGATATTGTTAATAAAATCATTGAAACAAAAAAAAATTAAAGCTGCCCTTGAGGAATGGCACTACCTGCTGGAGGGAGCTGCACACCCTATCCTTATTTTTACAGACCATAAAAATCTGGAGCTCTTAAGAACTGCTAACGACTATGACCTCGACAGGCCAGATGGGCACTTTTCTTTTACCGTTTTGTATCCCATATAACTTTTCGTCCCAGATCAAAGAATTGCAAGCCTGATGCACTTTTCTGATCCAGTCCCACCTACTGAATATGACACTATTTTGCCAGCTATGAATTTCCTACTTGTACAAGCAGATTTGACGTCTCAAATTAAGGAGGCGGTCACCACCCATCCACCTCCCCTGGATTTACATCTGCAAAAAATGGGATAAACTCTATTTCAACAAGGAACAGATTTTCATTCCCGAGCAGCTTAGGGTTCCCATTCTCAAGAGGTGCCATGACCATCCTCTGGTCGGAAACACTTTGGAATCCACAAGACCTCAGATCTGGTTTCCCGTTCCCTTTGGGGGCCAGATTTATTAAATGACTATAAAGACTATGTGAGATCCTGCTCTGTATGCCTCAGAAACAAATCTGATCATGCCAAAACCTGGGGCCTGTTGGAATCCCTTCCAGTACCTGAAAAGCTATGGAGTATGATTTCCATGGATTTTATTGTGGAACTTCCCCCATCCGAAGGGTTCACCACCATCTTTGCCATAGCAGACTGTCTCTCAAAGATGGCACATTTGAAAGGAGCTCCTTCTGTCATTCATCAGGGAAGTTGTGAGGCTACATGGTATTCCAGCCTATATTGTTTCAGATCGTGGGGTTCAGTTACCTCTAAGTTTTGGAAGGCCCTGTGTGAAGCATTGAATATTGAACTTCGTTTGGCATCTGATTACCACCTGCAGACAAATGGACAGACCGAGAGGACAAACCAAACTCTCGAACAATATTTGAGATGCTTTTTGTCCTTTTCACAAGACGATTGGGTGCCTCTCCTTTCTTTTGGCAGAATTTGCATATATTTTACAACACAGGTGCAGCGCAATAGGTAAATGGTTAAAGGAACCAATAAATAATCAATGGCGCATTAAGAAATCAGACCTGTATGCAGAGATAAACAAAATGTGCACAGGATGCACTAACAGTCATAGCAACAAAGGGGTTCGAGAGAGCAGAATCTGTGAATCAGCGTAGAGGTTAATTGAGCTCAGGAGTTACCAATTTGAGGTGAGGGAAGCAAACTGTGGTGAAGGGACGCACTATTGGTGTTAATTACCCTCTACGCTGATTCACGGATTCTCCTATCTCTAACTCCTTTGTTGCTGGGACTGTTAGTGCATCCTGTGCACATTATGTTTATCTCTGCATACAGGACTGATTTCTAACCATTGCTTATTTATTGGTTCTTTTAACCATTTACCTATTGCACTGCCCCTGTGTTGTAAAATATATGTAAATTTCGCCAAAAGAAAGGAGAGGCACCCAATCGTCTTGTGAAAAGGACGAAAAGCACCTGTGTTGTAAAGTTTGTCTGTGAGAATTTGTGGATATCTCATTAGTGCTAGCTGCATTCTGTTTTTATAGGCTTTGCAGATACATATTTGAGTTGATTGTATACATTATTGGAATTTGCATATAACAACTCTGTTCATTCTGCCACCAGTCTCCCTTCTATGCCAACTATGGGTTTCACCTTTCCTTCATGCCTGAAGTGCCCACAGAATCTGCTGTACCAGCTGTACAAGAGAGATTGAACTTTCTCCATAGTAACAAACAGCTCTTGCAAGCAACCACCTTGAAGGCACAGACAGGTAATTCATTTTTTTATTTTGATAAAAGGAGGATAGGGAATTTAAATTTGAAACCTGGAGATAAAGTCTGGCTATCTACGGCAAATTTAAAATTGAGGTGTCCCTCAAAGAAGCTTGGCCCAAGATACCTGGGCACCTTTGCAATTAAGAAAAGGATCAACTTCATGGTATTTGAACTATCTTTACCAAGTAATCTGAAGATTCATCCTGTGTTTCATGTGTCACTATTGAAACCAACAGTTTCAAACCCCTTTCCGGATGGAGGTTCTGAAGCCCCTGCTCCACTATTGATCGAGGGTAACAAGGAATATGTGGTAGAGGCCATTCTGGACTGTAAAAGGAGGGGAGATCAAACCCAGTTCCTTATTAAATGGAAAGGCTATGGGCCAGAAGATGATTCCTGGGAACTAACCTCTAATGTCCATGCTCCTCAGTTGACACAAGCTTATCTTCAACTTCACCCTGAAAACGGTCTCTAGTGGGCATCCGGAGGCTGCCCCTAGGGGGGGGGCAATGTCAGGGAATTCCTATTAGACGTCTGGTGCATGGTAATTCCCGAAGAATGGCTAACAGGTGTGTGCAAGCACGCAGGATAGCACAAACAACCATGCGCACGCTCGCAGGCACAATTACACCTGGTGCCAGACGGGCTATTTAAAGGGAGCTCATTCCCATGCTCTTTGCTGACTGATCTTCAGCTGTGCCCTGTATCCTGATTGTTCCTGTATGCTCTCCCTGTTGCTGACCTGGCGTGTTCTTTGACCTTGGCTTTGGATCATGCTTCTGCCCTGCGGTTTACCTTTGACTCAGCTCCATTCCTGACTCTGGCTTTGCTCATGACCTGGTACCTCGCTACCTGCCTCTTGACAACCTTGGCTATTCTTGTGACTCGGCTTCTGCCTTTGCCCCTGGTTCCTGTTAACCTTTGAGTGCTTGTCCGGCTGTCTGCTGCACCAGCTCTGTGCATCGCTGTATGTTCCAGCCTCCTGAGTCCTGCCAAGCTGCCAGCCCAGAACCAACATAAGCGGAGTGCCCCTTTAACCTGGACCAGTTCCTATTTCTCTGGTTCCATGGTCCTCTTGGGGTCGCATCCTCTGCTACAGGTTCTGCAATCAACATCAGGCACTCGTGTCCCTCCTGTCCCTTGGCTCCCTATGTTTAATCTTCAAAGGGACCAAGGCGGGAGATATAAGAGAGGTCGACCTCATCAACTCAGACTCCTATCAGATATGTGACACAAACAGTGTATTTTCCGATGCAAAAGTGTGGCTTGTCTTTCCTGGGTGAAGATAATTTTTTTATTCTCCAAAGTTTGTTTATCCATATAGTAGGAGTAGGATATATAAAAATCTACCCCAATAAATGAAAATCGGTGGTCAGCATTCAACAAATGTTTATACACCTTAGCTAAGAAGGTCAATTGGTTTGTGTCAGGCATGTAAATATTACAAAGGTTAAGGTCTATGCCTTTCCAAGTAAGGATGAGATAATGGGCCAAAGGGTCCACGTATAACAGTGTTTCTCAAACCTGTCCTCAAGTACCCCCAACAGGCCATGTTTTGGGAATTTCTCTTGGATAAAAGAGCTGTCCAAAATACCAAGCCATTGACTCTGATTTAAAGCACCGTGCAAGATAAAGGAAAACCTGAAAACATGGCCTGTTGGGGGTACTTGAGGACAGGGTTGAGAATCACTGACGCATAAGGATTTCAATTTGAATGGAGAAGCCATCTTAAAGAGGAATTCTATGTGTGGATTGGGGGCAAGATAAATAGGAGGAAAACTTTTAGGGGTAAATGCCATCACTCCTTTTTTATCAATATGAGTTTCCTGGGCAGATAATGTCTGAAGGTGATCCCTTAAACTATTGCAGTATCAGACTTCTTTTAATGGTAGAATTAAAACCTTTCACATTTAAAGAGATTAGATCAATCATGGTGGATGTAGAATAGAAATACGACTTATGCTTAGCTGTCCAGAAGGTGGATATAATGTGTGAGATAGTAGAACCAGGTTCTACGGAAAAGGCAAAATAGGTAGGGAGTCAGAGCTCTGGAGTTGGAGACCTTTTGTGGGTCCATATTGATGCCCGTTACTGATATGACTAATCCAAGGAAATGGATACTGAACTGTTCGAAGGAGCATTTGTCCGCTTTGGCATATAGCCCATGTTGTCGCAGACGAGCCAAGACTGAGCATACATGTTTGCGATGTTCCTCAAGGGAGGAGGAGAAAACCAAGATGTCGTCTAAGTAAATGATGACGAACAAGTCCAAATAATCCCGGAAGACATCATTTATGAAGTGCTGGAAGGTGGCGGGCGCGTTGCACAACCCGAAGGGCATAACCAAGTACTCGTAATGCCCGAATCGAGTGCGGAAAGCGGTTTTCTATTCATCGCCTTCTCGGATTCGGACCAAGTTATAAGCTCCTCGGAGATCCAATTGGTATAGACAACAGCGGAGCCCAATCTCTGGAACAGTTCTGGAACCAGGGGCAGAGGATAGCGATTCTTAACTGTAATCCTGTTGAGCTCCCTATAGTCTATGCAAGGTCTCAAAGTCCGGTCCTTCTTTTCGACAAAGAAGATACCTGCCCCCGCAGGGGATGTAGAGGGCCTGATGAAACCCTTATCCAAATTATCATCCAGGTAGGCCTTGAGGGTCGCCAACTCTGGTTCAGATAGGGGGTAGATCCTCCCAAAGGGTACTTCGGCTCTGGGCAGGAGCTCGATAGGGCAGTAGTACAGCCTGTGAGGTGGTAGTTGCTCTGCCCCCTTCTTGCTAAAAACATCCAGGTAGCCGTGATAGGCTGCGGGCACAGCTAGGCGGACATCAGAGTCAGGGTCCGGGTTCAGGCTGAGCAGACTAGGGGTAGCGTCCTTGGGCCGCTGGAGGCAGTATTGGCAACAGTATTTGGACTGAAAGGTTACAGTCCCGGTGGTCCAATTGATGTCGGGGTCATGCGCCCGGAGCCAGGGCAGGCCCAAGATGATGGGGAACAAGGGGGATGCTATGGTGTCATGGCGAAGCAACTCCTGATGGCCGTCAGCTGTGGTGGCAAGGAGAGGAGCGGTCTCGTGGGTGAAGGTACTGCACTTGATGAGAGATCCATCTGCCAGGCGGATGGTCATCTGGTGGATCTTGGGTATGAGTGGAATGTGGTGTGCAGCTGCGTAGTCCTTATCTGCATGGGCTCAGGTGGATCCATAGGAGAGGAGAAGGAGGTCACTGGCGGACAGGAAGCCGGGCTTGGATATCTAGGAACACGGGGTAGCATCCAGGCGGGCCGCAAGGGACCCGAGACTTTTTCAGAGCGGCGTTCCTGGAGTCGCCGGTTAATCTGGATCGCCAGGTAGAGGAGGGCGCTCAGGGTGTTGGGCACCCCTACACGGGCTAACTCGTCCTTGAGGGACTCTGACAGGCCCAGGCGGTACTGGTAGCTGAGTGCTGCATCGTTCCAGGCTGTGTCTGCACTCCACCTCCAGAACTCCGCCACATAGTCCTCCACGGACCGACGACCCTGCTGAAGGGTGTGCAATGTGGCTTCAGCTGTGGCAGCCTGGTGAGGGTCCTCGTAAAGCTGTGCCATGGCTTGGAAGAAGGCAGCTATAGAGGCGACCTCTGGGGCTCTCTGCTCCCAGAGTCTGTGGGCCCAAGACTGGGGCTCCTCCTGCAGGAGGGAGATGACTAAACCTACCTTTGTGGCCTCCAGTGAAAAAGTGCGTGGCTGGAGACCGAAGTACAGTTCACAAGCATTCCTGAAAGCTCTAAACTTACGTCGGTCCCCTGCAAACTTGTCTGGTAAAGGGACTTTAGGCCCTGATGGCAGGGCTACAATGGTACGTCCTGCGGACTGACTAGTCCCAGAAGCTGCAGGCGCAGAAGGTTCCTGGACCCGTTCTTCCAGCCGGGTATAACCTTCTTGCAGGCTTTGGACCGCCCATGTAAGGCCGGCCAGATGGACACAAAGTTCCTCCATAGCAGAGGATGCTCCCTGCGCAGACTCAGACATGGCTGTCCGTTGCTGTCACGCACCTGATGGTGGAATCTGTCTTATGCAGGAAGCAACAGCTCTTGCGGCCCTGGTTCGAGGGTCCCTGGTAGAGCAGACAGGGAGCCCAGGAGCTCAGGGGGGCACGAGGGCTGGACAGGATCCCTGGTGGTGGTATGGATGGTCCAGTGAGGCTCGTGCAGATGGTGGATGGTCGTACAGGCCGGGACGGTAACAGGCGGGCAATGCGGTACAAAGGGTTCAGGCAGAAGGGCTGTCAGATGCAGGCAGGGTCGTCAACAGGCTGGCAGCGAAGTACAAGAGATCAGGCAGGAGAGTGGTCGTAGGCAAGCTGGGGATCGGTGCAGGCAGAAATCAACAAGGTCAAGGTCAAGCCGGGTCGCAGGATCAGGTGAACAGGAAATCAGATTACTCAGGAACACTCACACGCTGTAGAACGGACATCATTAGATGCAGGAAGTACACTTGTTTAAATAGGGCTGCCCGGCCCCTCCTCCTCTGGGAGCGCGAGGAAACAACAATCAAATGCAACAAACCCTCAGCACAGTCTTCGAACACCCCTTCCCATTTTTTTTTTATTTGATTTTAAGTTATTTTCCCTATCCCCATTTTTTTGTAGGGCACTAGTCCTACTCTTACCCCCATTTTACTTCCTTTTGCAGCCCTCTAGCACTTGCCAGGACTTTTTTACAGCCATTCTTGTGCCGAAAAGTTTGGGTCCCCATTGACTTCAATGGGGTTCGGGGTCCGGGGTCAAGTTCGGGTCAAGTTCGGTACCGAACCCCAACTTTTTTGCGAAATTCGGCCGGACCCACCGAACCCGAACATCCTGGTGTTCACTCAACTCTAATCTTGTTACCAATTAAGGCCTGGGGCGGAGGCCAGCTGAGGAGGGCCTACTAAAGCACACAGGTGAGGGAAGCCTGGCCTTTAGCTGGACACATGCGGCAAAGGTAGGCAACAGAGAAGACATGAACGTTTGCTTAGGTTACATGACAGAATGTTTACTATGGTTTCACGACAATGTACTTCAGTGTAAAGAACCATTAAGCTGCTAAGGCAGGGCAGGAAAACCTGAAAAAGAGGAATAGTTCCGGTTTCCATTGTCTAATTTTTGCTATCACTTAAGGAGGCTAGAGTAACAGGGAGGTACTGAGCAGGACAGAGATGTAGGTAGCACCAGGGAATGGGATGCTGGTGGCTAAAGTAAGTTGAATCTAATAAATGTAATGAACATCTCTGTCAATCAAGGAGGAAAGAGAAATGAATAGTAATCCAACAAAAAAGGAGCTGTTGTAAGAAAAAAAAGGGAGGTTATGTAATGTCCATTTCTCTATAAAAGGAAGGAAAAAGGTCTTTCAGATATTTCAATGTGGTGGATCTGCCATCCTTTTATTGAGGTGAGGCTAAAGAGGAAACCCCATCAGTATTGAATGTCTTAGAGTGTAGTCAGAAGGGGTTGCAGAAGCCTGGAGGGATATCCAGAATAGATCCAGATAAAGCTGTAGAGGTGCCCCGTCAAACTCAATGTATTGCATGGTTCATGCCTTTTCCATTTGTTCCTCCTTAACAGCAAAATCATGGACTCTGTGGATCACATCTCATTGTCTGGATGATGGGCTTTGTGGAAGGAGGGCACTATGGGCACAATCTAGTTTGCCCCTTTGATGGGATTTTATTATGCCTACCTTTATTGTCAAGGTCTTTGACATGGTGTTGTCCCAAAGTCCCAAAGTGTGGAGGCCTGAGTAGTGAGGTACTCATAGCTCTGGGAGATTCTTGTTTAGTATTATGAAGATCATCTTCCAGGTGGGGAAACTATGCTAGAGAGTTGACAGAGTTCAGACCTAAGTATATTGATTTCAGATCTACATGTCTCCCAGATCTCCTGGATCAGTAAGAGGAAATCTTTTTTTTTTTTTTTTTTTTACAGATATATTTATTGAGTTTTATAAGAAAAAACAGAGAATAGAGTTACAAAAAACTGGGTGCAACATTGCCCGCCTACGCCCCACAGGAATCAGCTTATAAAGAGGACACTCTCACTGCACTCTGTATAATGGTTTTACAAAGGAGCCTGAATCCAAGCATACTGTTTACATAAACATCAGTCAATTAGACAACAAAGGTAGAATACCATAGGTAAAGGCATGCAAAATCCATAAATATAAGGAAAGCCTCGTCGGGTATCAGACCTTGTAGGAACCAAAGTGAGGGGGCTAGACACCCATCTGTGCCATATTTTATCAAAGAGACGAGGCTTCTTCCGAAGTTCAAAGGTGAGCTTGTATAAGGGCAAATTATCATTTACCAGTCTAATTCAGGTGTCTAGTATCAGGCGGGTGGATCCTTTCCAGGATAGAAGTATAGTTTTTTTTAGCATAAAAATATAATATACGTAGCAAATGCTTCATGTGTGCAGGGGCAGTCAACTCACCAAAGACACCTAGCAAGCAGTTTTCGGGGTGTAGTATGTTGGGTGGTTCCAGAGCATTACACAGGAACAAGCCCAGTTCTGACCAATAACTCATACATTACGGGACAGGACCAAAAGCAGTGAATTAAATCAGCTTCCCTTCCACAGCCCCTGAAGCACATACTGTCGATGTGGGTCGCAGGCCCATCTTACACATCCTAGAAGGGGGGGAGGTGGCTTTGATAGAATACTTTTATTTGGATAATCTTATCCCTGGATGAAATCACTGAGCTCTTGAATGTGTCAACAAACTCAGACCAATTATCTTCCTCTATGTCTTTATTTAAGTTAGTCCAGCGAGACTGAGCAGCAGCGGACAAAGGATTGGAATCCATCATCAGAGCGGAGTAATACTCCGAAATCAGTTTCTTCGTGTCTGGTCTTCTCAGTATTTGCTCCATGGGAAATAAACACAATGGAGAAGAAACAGTACCAAATTGGGTCCTAAGGGCATGTCTTAGCTGAAAGTAATAAAATATGAAGGAGGGGGGTAAATTAAAGTCAGTTTGTAGTTGCGTGAAGAGTTTCAGGCCTTTCTCATCATACAAATGGTTAAGGTATTTAAACTCTTTAGAAATCCATCTCTGGGGATCAGGGATAGTAAGTATTTCATGTAGCATTGGGTTATACCAGATTGGATTATTGGGGGAAGAGGTCCATGCATCTTTAGCAAAGCGGTTGACTATGGTGATAAAGACAGGGTGGTTTTCTGCATTGCTGTACCAGGGCAATCGGGGACCCGTCTGCGGTAAATTATATTGTGTAACGTCTCAAAGGAGGATACTATGGCAGCTTTGGTTGTGGTACAGACATTATCCGGCACTGGATGCAGCCAGTCATGAACCACTACAAGTTGAGAGGCCAAGTAATATAAATAGAAATTTGGTAGGACCAAGCCACCCAAAAGAAAAGAAAATCATCTTAAGCAGATTAACCCTGCCCATGAGGTCTAATGGGAGATCCATCCATTGATTGGTTCGTTGCTGCAGTTGCCCAATAATGGGGGGTTACGTTATTTGTCACTTAAGAGTCCAGCGGAAGTTGTACCACCACACCCAAATATCGTAAAAAATTTTCAATTTGAAGTTGGGAGCACGGATGTATTGCCGTTCAGCCCCTGGGTCCAGCGGGAAAATACTAGACTTGGACCAGTTCACTAGAAACCAGAGTACGCGCCAAAGTGCTCCATCTCTTGCAGTAGGGAATATAATGAGCCAGAGGCATCAGCTACATAAATAAGGGTGTCATCAGCGTATAATTATATTTGTTCTTCAATGCTACCAATGATTAGGCCTTGTATTGAGGGTGAAGTTCGTATACGAGCCGCAAGCAGCTCCATAGCCAAGGCAAACAGTAATGGTGATAAAGGACAGCCCTGACGCATCCCTCTCGAGATGTAAAATGGAGTGACCGAATTATTGAAGCACACCCTGGCCCCTGGGCTAGTATATAGGAGTCGAATCCAAGCTATTATCCGTGGACCAAATCCAAAAAGTCTCAGCACCTCGAATAAGTACTGCCACTCCACGCTATCAAATGCTTTACAAGTACCCAACAACACTAACACTTTTGGTGGAGTGGCTGTGGGGAAATTTCAGATTTTGGAAGAACCTTCGTATGTTCATTTGTGTAGAGCGGCCCGGGATAAACCCACCCTCTGTACCAAGGTAGGGACCACTTTGTTCAGACGAGTGGCAAGTACTTTGGCCAGTATCTTCACATCCACATTAATTATTGAGATAGGTCTGTATGCGTCACAGTCTAGTGGGTCCTTTCGTGGTTTGAGGATGGAAACAATCAAGGCCTCTCTCATGGAAGGAGGAAGGCTGCCAGCCTTCAAAGCTGCGTTGAAGGTTCTCAGAAGATGGGGACTGAGAAGATGCTTGAATTTACCATACCCCTCTGTCGGGTAACGGTCAGGTCCAGGTGTTTTATGGGATGGCATTTGAGCTATCGCCAGTTCCATCTCGTCAGCTGTAAGGGGAGCGTCCAAGTCCTGTCTATCCCCATCACTCAATGAGGGAAGTGATACACCCGTTAAGTAACTTGTCAATAGGTCCTCAGTATAATTCACCGTCAAGGTGTAAAGTTGGGTGTAAAATTTATGGAAGGCCTCCAAAATTTCACAGGGGGAGTCTACTATTAAGTCAGCAGAGAGGCGAAGACGAGGGATGGAAATGTCTGGGGTACTCCCGCGCTACCACAGAAGTGAATGGGTTAAAATTAATACTATGATCCACTGCTGCAAACACCTATGGGTGAATCAGTGCCCAGGTGACTACACACTATATGAAGACGAGGGATGGAAGTGGGTATATATTCTGGGTGCTAAATATGCCAGCAACCGTCCTGCCTTATTACCATGCTCAAAGGTCTTTTGGAAGGTGTATAGCATGTTTTTCTTAGTAAGATCTAAGAGACAAAGCTCATAAGTCCTGCGGTAGTGTAACCAAGTAGTGTGGTTATGGGGAGAAGGGTCAGCACTGTAAGCTGCCTCCGCCTCTATAATCACTGACTCCAGTTCCTCAGTACATATTAAATTACTTTTGCAGAGTGCACCAGTCACTGACATAAAGGTTTCCCGTAGGGAGGCCTTAAAGGCTTCCCACTCAGTGGCCGGAGAGGACGTGGTAAGATTTAGGTTCCAATATTCAGTTATTTCCTTGGAGCATGTTTTAGCAACTATCTTATCTTCCAGCCACTGAGAGTTAAAACGCCCCTTAGGGGGAAGCAGGGCTACCTCCAATAGGAGGGGGGCATGGTCTGAAATTCCCAGAGGGAGTATAGAGAATGAGGAAATAAGAGGCAGAGTTCCCTGGGTGGTGAAGGCTAAATTAATGCGTGACATTGTGCGGGAAGAGTCTGAGTGGCAAGTAAACTGTTTGTCAGCGGGGTGTTTCCACCTCCACACATCTACTAGGTCATATAGCCGCACCCAATCTAGAAAAGTTGAAGACACTCTCCCCCCTCCCCGCAAGTGGTCCATAGCAGGATCGGGATCTGTATTGAAGTCTCCCATATATAGGAGTGGGCCTTTAGGGAAAACTAGGGCAAGTGTTGACAATTTAGTTAAGACATCTGGTGTGAATGGAGGGGGGACATTTGCCAGAGTCAGAGCGGTCCGACCAATCGGTAGGGATATCAGAATAAAGCATCCCTCTGGATCGGTTTTGACACCTATGACTTCTGCTTGTAGGGACTTAGCCAGGAGGACCGACACTCCCCTGGAATATGAAGTGTGGGTAGCATGGAAAGAATGTGATACCCAAGGGCCCTATATTTGGGGGCTATCAAGTGGGTCTCTTGTAGACAGACAATGTGCGGTTTATGTTTTTTGAGAAATGAAAAAACTAGGGACCGCTTACGAGGAGAACCCAGACCCCTGACGTTCCATGACAGAATTCTCAGATTACAAGCCATGGAAACAAAAACATGTAATGAAATGTGGGCTCAGCGCCCCTCTGAGGCTGCCAGCATGTTGTAATACATAAGCGGATAATGCAAACCATCATGAGATACCTGGGAGACATAGGCAACAAAACAATAGAGATAACCCATCCCATCCACCCCGCTCTTCCATCCCAACCATTGAGAGCTTAGAACCCTAAAAAAAAAAAGAAGAAAAAAAACCACACAGCAACAAAAGTCTTGGTAGCTCAAAAACAAAAAACAAGAGGAAAAAAAATACCCTGTGTGGTATCAGCATCAAACCCAGGTGGAGGAGGTAGTAGAGATAGAGAACGGAGCACCAGAGCACATTATCTCTTGTGTTAGTAGGCAATAGATCCTGAACATTCATGGAGGAGTGATCCATTCTCACATGTGCACACGACATCCAAGTTCCTGTAAAGAGTAATGAGGCCATGTATATGTTTTGGAAAGACGATTATGTCCCAAGACATGCACAAGTAGCAAGGGGGAACACTCTAGAAGGAGGAATGATTATCCAGGGAAGCAGGGTCAAGGCAGTACAGTGAAGGAGGGGACCGCAGGAAAGACAGTTCATCGTTGGAGACGCTTAAGTATTAAAAAGGAAACGTGCTCTCTTGCAGAGAGGGATATTAGAAGGAACACTGGTAGGTCAAGTTGATGGATGGAGAGTTGCAGAGGGGCATATCATCATCTGCGAGGTCTTTACAGGCGGCCAAAAGTCTCGTCCAGCCATATAATGGCATCCGCAGGGGTAGTGAAGAAGTGAGATTTGCCCTCAGATATGACTTTGAGCTTTGCTGGATACAGCATTGAGTATTGTAGCTTTTGTTCCAGCGCGTTCTATGGCGAAAGTTGGTGGAAGTGCATTAGGGCCTAAGGTGTCTTTCAGCCAGGTTAGCAAAAAGGATTCAGGGAAGTTCCCCTCTGACCTCAGAGAATCCCACAAAGTGCAAATTATTCCTCCGGGACCTATTCTCTAAATCATCAACCTTGCCCCGGAGTGCCGCCAGTTCGCCGGAGGTGTCACGCACAGAGATAGAGAGAGGGAGTAGAAACTGGTGTGACCAGAATGATGTGAACTGCACAGAAAATACCAAACATAAGTGTAAGTGAAAATAAGATGATTTATTTACAAGGTACTCAATAGTAATCCAACGCACAACCAAAATAGCAATAGTGAAGCCAACCAAAAGCATATAACTAGTGAAATAACTTGGGAAGGTTCAAACTGTAAACTTTAAGCCAGGCCAGGGTCATACATGGGAGATCAGTGAGGATACAGGTTGCAGGATGCAGGTTTCAGAATGCAGGTCTCAGGATTCAGAGGCACAAGGAAGCAATACCAAGGTGAGTTAACACAGCACTTCCAGGTTTAAATACACTTCCTGCAGTCTCAGGTGATGCCTGATTGCAGGAAATGATGTCAGGTCCTGACTGCCGAGAGACACCTGCTGGTGGACACTGGAACTGCTGAGCCTCTGACTGCTAAGGGACACCCGCTGGTGGACTCCGGAACTGGGGCCCATAGGTCTGGGGGCTACAGTGCCACCAACAGGAGAAACCATTGCTAACAGTACCCCTCCTCGAAGGAGTGACCTCCGGATGCTCCAACCAGCCATAGCAGCAAGAGTCCCGAACTATGGTGTCTCATGAGTCCAAGAAATGCCAGGCTCCAGATCAGAGGCCCTGCTGCTACCGCCTGTGTCTGGTAACAGGTTAGGTACCCCAACGCTGGGGTACCATGGGTCATTGACAAACTTAGGCAAATCCAGCTGGCCAGCGGGCACAGGATCAGCAGGTTGGAAAGCAGGCACCGTTACATTGGGCACCAGAACAGCAGGCATCAGAACAGCAGGCTGGGAATCAAGAACCAGATCATCAGACTGGACAGCAGGCGCCGGTACATCAGGCTGGACAGCGGGCACTGGAACACCAGGCAGGACAGCAGGCACCAGAACATCAGGCAGGACATCGGGCACCAGAGCACAAGGCTTGACCGTGGGCACCGGAACATCAGGCTGGACAGCGGGCACCAAAACAGCAGGCTGGACAGCGGACACAGGATCAGCGGGCACCAGATCATCAGGCACAGGATCAGCAGGCACCGGGTCACCAGGCACAAGATCAGCAGACAACGGGTCACCAGGCACAGGATTGGTGGACATCGGGTCATCAGGCACAGGATCATCGGACATCGGGTCATCAGGCACAGGATCAGCAGACACCGGGTCATCAGGCACAGGATCAGTGGGCACCGGGTCATCAGGCACAGGATCAGCGGGCACCAGGTCATCAGGCACAGGATCAATGGGCACTGGGTCATCAGGCACAGGATCAGCGGGCACCGGGTTACCAGGCACAGGATCAGCAGGCACTAAGTCATCAGGCACAGGATCAGTGGACATCGGGTCATCAGGCACAGGATCAGAGGACATCGGGTCATCAGGCAAAGGATCAGGGGGCACCGGGTCATCAGGCACAGGATCAGTGGGCACTGGGTCATCAGGCACAGGATCAGTGGGCACCGGGTCATCAGGCACAGGATGAGTGGGCACTGGGTCATCAGGCACAGGATCAGCGGACATCGGTTCATCAGGCACAGGATCAGTGGACACCGAGTCATTGGGCACAGGGTCAGCAGGCACCAGGACATTGGGCACAGAATCAGTGGGCACCGAGTCATCTGGCACAGGATCAGCAGGCACCGGGTCATCAGGCACAGGGTCAGCGGGCACCGGGTCATTGGGCACAGGATCAGCAAGCACCGGGTCATCGGGCACTGGATGAGCAGGCACCGGGTCATCAGACTGGAAAGCGGGCACTGGATCGTCAGACTGGACAGCGGGCACCAGATCATCAGACTGGACAGCAGGCACCAGATCATCAGACTGGACAGCAGGCACCAGATCATCAGACTGGACAGTGGGCACCAGATCATCAGACTGGACAGCGGGCACCAGATCGTCAGACTGGACAGCGGGCACTGGATCGTCAGACTGGACAGCAGGCATTGGATCGTCAGACTGGACAGCAGGCACTGGATCGTCAGACTGGACAGCAGGCACTGGATCGTCAGACTGGACAGCGGGCACTGGATCGTCAGACTGGCACGGATAGGCTGGCGTAGGTGCAGACAGGAACAGATCGGCTGGCGTAGGAGCTGACTAGAACGGATAGGCTGTTGTGGAGGCAGATTGGAACAGATTGGCTGGTGCAGAGACAGGCTTGAGCAGGTTGGCTGGTGTGGAGGCAGACTGGGATGGATAGGCTGGTGTGGAGGCAGACTGGAACAGATCAGCTGGTGTAGAAGCAGACTGGAAAAGATTGGCTGGTGTGGAAGCAGACTGGAACAGATCGGCTGTTGTGGAGGCAGATTGGAACAGATTGGCTGATGTAGAGATGGGCTTGAGCAGGTCGGCTGGTGTGGAGGCAGACCGGGATGGATCGGCTGGTGTGGAGGCAGACTGGAGCAGATCAGCTGGTGTGGAGGCAGGACTGGATATTGGCTGAATTGTGCGGGTTGGAAAAAACTTCAGTTTCTTTTTAGGTTTAACCATTGAAGTTCTATACGTGACTGCAGGGCTGTAAGTAGAGGGCACAGCTGATGGGAGAGTATGGCTGGAGTATGGTAAGAAAGAGGGAGCGGTCGCTAAGGGGGATTTTTGTGGACTGGTTGTAAGCAGCGAAGAAGAGTTAGGTGGGTTAAAGGCAGGGAAGGTGCAGCAGGTGGAAGTGGGGTACTGATATTTGGTTGGTAGCAGAGTATATTGGGCTGTGACTGTGGTTGCTGTAGGTGAAGGAGAGAGAGACCTCTGAACAAACTGGTGGCTAATGGATGGATGCATGTCAACAGATACTGAGGAGGACAGATCCGACCAAGCTTGGAGTAAAGGCTGAACAAATGTCAATTTACACTCGTCTGACTAAAGAGTTCACTGTGTTGATACACTCTAACAGAGCCTTTTGTGAAAACGCAGAGTAATGTTCAAAAAAATAACTTCTATCATCTTCCAGGAGCCAGACAAGCAACACCACCTGACAGACATCGATGGGCGTATTATAATCATCACTGCCAGTAGGAGACCTTGACAAAGCAAACTCTGCACACACCTGAATCAAAGGCTGAAGCTCTCCAAGAGTCATACTGCCCTAATCAACTAGTGAATGAGCAAGACGTATACATTCTAATAGCTGGTCCACTCCTTTAATCCCTTCAGATCCACGCTATAGCCGAAAGACGGCTACAGCGTGGATCTCAATTTCCGGGTAGACGTCCATGGATGTCCTGCCCTTGTGCACGCTCCCGGCGCACACTCACAGGTGACGGCGCGTGTGGCCGCCGCATGCTGCGTGGGCGTGCCCGTGGGCCGGGCGGACTCGATGTCTGCTCGTGACCTGCGATCGCCTGTCAGAGCTGCAGAGCGGGGAACCACCGATGTAAATACGGCGGTTCTCCATTCTGTGAATGGGGACATAACAGATCTACTGATCCCTGTCACTGGGATCAGTTAGATCTGTTATGTCCCGACCAGCCCCGTCCCCAGACAGTTAGAACACGCCAAGGGAACACAATTAACCCCTTCACTGCCCCCTGCAGGTTAACCCCTTCACTGCCAATGACATTTATACAGTAACCAGTGGACATTTAAATTTCTGATCGCTATATAAATGTCATTGGTCCCAAAAAAGTGTCAAAAATGTCCGCCCCAATATCGCAGTCCCGATAAAAATCGCAGAACTCCGCCATTACTAGTAAATAATAAAAACGCCATAAATCGATTCCCATAGTTTGTAGACGCGATAACTTTTGCGCAAACCAATCAATAAAAGCCGATTGCGATTTTTGTTTTACCAAAAATATGTAGAAGAATATATATCGGCCAAACCCAATGAATATATATATATATATTTTTTTTTGGATATTTATTGTAGCAAAAAGTAAAAAATATTGTCGCTCTTTGTTTGTTTATAGCGCAAAAAATAAAAACCGCAGAGGTGATCAAATACCACCAAAAGAAAGCTCTATTTGTGGGGAAAAAAATGATAAAAAACTTGTTTGGGTACAACGTCGCACAACCGCGCAATTGTCATTCAAAATGCGACAGCGCTGAAAGCCTAAAATTGGTCTGGGCAGGAGGGGGGTTTAAGTGCCCAGTAAGCAAGTGGTTAATGTCTGGCGGCAATAGTCACGATCCTCTGTCAGCAGCAGAGAAAAATAAATAACCTCTTCCGAATGGTTATCACAACCAGCAAAACCAAGATTGCTTTTCTGTGCAGCCACTTCTGGTCAGGAATGGCCTTGGTATTATGTCAGAAACTGGTGTGACCAGAACGGTGTGAACTGCACAGAAAATACCAAACATAAGCGTAAGTGAAAATAAGATGATTTATTTACAAGGTACGCAATAGTAATCCAACGCACAACCAAATTAGCAATAGTGAAGCCAACCAAAAGAATATAACTAGTGTGATAACTTGGGAAGGTTCAAACCGTAAACTTTAAGCCAGGCCAGGGTCATACACGGGAGATCAGTCAGAGGGAACCAGGAGTAGGACAAGACAGTGTTCAGGATGCAGGTTTCAGGATACAAGTTTCAGGATACAGGTTTCAGGATGCAGGTTTCAGGATACAAGTTTCAGGATACAGGTTTCAGGATGCAGGTTTCAGGATACAGGTTTCAGGATACAGGTCTCAGGATCTAGAGGCACAGGGTAGCAATACCAAGGTGAGCTAACACAGCACTTCCAGGTTTAAATACACTTCCTGCAAACAGTCTCATGTGATGCCTGATTGCAGGAGATGATATCAGGTCCTGACTGCCGAGAGACACCTGCTGGTGGACACTGGAACTGCTCAACCTCCGACTGCTAGGGGACACCCGCTGGTGGACACCGGAACTGTGGCCCATAGGTCTGGGGGCTATAGTGCC
Organism: Glandirana rugosa; assembly: GCA_018402905.1. Taxonomy (NCBI): domain Eukaryota; kingdom Metazoa; phylum Chordata; class Amphibia; order Anura; family Ranidae; genus Glandirana; species Glandirana rugosa. The sequence continues at coordinate 1,569,833 of BLSH010328900.1, forward strand.
ACCAACAGGTGAAACAGTTCCTAACAGAGGGGCTAGGGAATCTTCTAAGGTACTGATTCATTGTTCCGTGGCCCCAGTACCATCCCAGAGGGTTTGCAGGTCTTGCTTGAGGAGTGAAAAGTCAATGCATATGGTCTGTATCTGTGTGGTGAGAGTGTCCTTGCAATCCTGTATGGCCAACATGATTTGTGCCACTGTGGCTTCAACAGGGGGATTAGCAGACTCACCATTTGTTGTGTCAGATGCTGAGTCCAGGCTGTCTGTCATGTCCTGTAGTGAGGCCAGAGACGCAGAGGATGGTGCTCGTGTCAGTGGGGGAAAGTCCTCCTGTGTATCCTGGCGCGGAGGCTGCTGAGGAGGAAGGGCGTCCGTGGTCCACGCTAGGCAACCAAATCACAGGAGAGTTCTGCTGTCACTGAGAAGGGAGATTAGATGCAGAGCACTGAGCACTTGGGTTTCTTGTGTTTAACTGAAGGTGTATGTGGCATCTGGATGGGCTTAAGCAGAGAGAGAGGATCTTTATAGGTGCTTTTTGTAGATTTTATCTGTTGAGGTGTAGCTGAGAGGGAGTGGCATCTTGCATTGTTGGGGAAAAGATTGCTGGGGGTCCTATTTCACAGTAGATGTCTCCCATTGAGGAGAAAACTGAGCTGCCTGAGCAGCAGTTGCTGCCAAGACATGAAGTAATAGGGAAGGTCTCCAAATGGGACAAAGACAAAATCAATAAATACATTTTTAGTAGAGTGGGAAAGGATTTTTTTTTTTTTACATTTTCTTTGAATGTTTGTATGTTTTTATTACTGCCTGTCTTTTCCTGCACATGCGTAAACAGAGCTTCACCCTATTTACTAAGCTCAGCGTACTTTTACTTTTCTAAATGAACATTGTCTAATCCTTTAGCATATCAATCCCAATGTCTTTCTACACAAATAGAAAAGTGTTTTTCCACTATTGTTTTTGAGGAAAAAAACATTCCCCTCTGGGTGATCTATGTACATTGCAGGGATTCTAACAAATTTTGTTGAGGATTCTAACCTTTTGTTATTCTGAAGAAACAACTGTTTGTTTCTGTGTGTCTACCTGGAAAGTAAATCTAATGGGAGTTATTTATAATTAGCAATCAGCTGCTGCACTTGCAATGTTCTAATGAGGAAAGTGGCAGGGTCTGCATCCCTTTAGACATGATTTCCTTTTAGGAGTTTTTCACCAAAAATGACATTTTTGTTGCAGGAGGGACCCAAAATCTGACTTGTATCTTAGTGTAGACTTCTGGGAAAATCAGTAAGCCAATCATACAAGCAGGAAATTAGATATCTGGGGGGTTCTGTACACCATCTGTATATAGAACACCTCCAGGTTGTCGCATTGAATTGTGCAGAAAATTACAGAACTGCAGATTGAAAAGGAAAAGTAATGTTTTTATTATTCTTTCATTAATATTCAATTACAATATGACTTGTGTAGCGATGTACTTTATCTCATAAAGCGAGTACACCCCTCACATTTTAGTAAATATTTTATTATATCTTTTCATGTGACAACACTGAAGAAATTACACTTTGCTACAATGTAAAATAGGAAGTGTACAGCTTGTATAACAGTGTAAATTTGCGGTCCCCTCAAAATAACTCAACATACAACCATTAATGTCTAAACCGCTGGCAACAAAAGTGAGTACACCCCTAAGTGAAAATTGGGCTCAATTAGCCATTTTCCCTCCTCTGTGTCATGTGATTCATTACTGTTGCAAGGTCTCAGGTGTGAATGGGGAGCAGGTGTGTTAAATTTGGTGTTATCGCTCTCACTCTCTCATACTGGTCACTGGAAGTTCAACACGGCACCTCATGGCAAAGAACTATCTGAGGATCTGGAAAAAGGAATTGTTGCTCTACATAAAGATGGCCTAGGCTATAAGAAGATTGCCAAGATCTTGAAACTGAGCAGCAGCACAGTGGCCAAGACCATACAGTGGTTTAACAGGACAGGTTCCACTCAGAATAGGCCTCGCCCTGGTCGACCAAAGAAGTTGAGTGCATGTGCTGAGCGTCATATCCAGAGGTTGTCTTTAGGAAATAGAGTGCTGCCAGCATTGCTGCAGAGGTTTAAGGGGTGGGGGGTCAGCCTATCAGTGCTCAGACCATATGCCACACACTAAATCAAATTGGTCTGCATGGCTGTCGTCCCAGAATGAAACCTCTTCTAAAGATGATGCACAAGAAAACCAAAAACAGTTTGCTGAAGACAAGCAGACTAAGGACATGGATTACTGTAACCATGTCCTGTGGTCTGATGAGACCAAGGTGAGGAGTACAAAGACAAGTGTGTCTTGCCTACATTCAAGCATGGTGGTGGGAGAGTCATGGTCTGGGGCTGCATGAGTGCTGCCGGCACTGGGGAGCTACAGTTCATTGAGGGAACCATGAATGCCAACATGTACTGTGACATACTGAAGCAGAGCTTGATCCCCCCTTTGGAGACTGGGCCGCAGGGCAGTATTCCAACATGATAACGACTCCAAACATACCTCTAAGATGACCACTGCTTTGCTAAAGAAGCTGAGGGTAAAGGTGATGGACTGGCCAAGCATGTCTACAGACCTAAACCCTATTGAGCATCTGTGGGGCATCCTCAAACAGAAGGCGGAGGAGTGCAAGGTCTCTAACATCCACCAGCTCTGTGAGGTCAACATGGAGGAGTAGAAGAGGACTGCAGTGGCAACCTGTGAAGCTCTGGTGGACTCCATGCCCAAGAGGGTTAAGGCAGTGCTGGAAAATATTGGTGGCCACGTAAAATATTGACACTTTGGGCCCAATTTGAACATTTTCACTTAGGGGTGTATTCACTTTTGTTGCCAGCAGTTTAGACATTAATGGCTGTGTGTTGAGTTATTTTGAGGGGACAGCAAATTTACACTGTTATACAAGCTGTACACTCACTACTTTACATTGTAGCAAAGTTTCATTTCTTCACTGTTGTCACATGAAAAGATAAAATAAAATATTTACAAAAATGTGAGGGGTGTACTTACTTTTGTGAGATACTGTATATATATATATATATATATATATATAGTGTAGTAGGGTGTTAAAAAAAAAATCCACATCATGTCCGGAAGGCCACCAAGGAGAGGCAGACACTCCCAGGCCACTAGGGGAGGGCAAGCAGCCTCTGTGTCTACAATGAAAAGTGGTGGTGACGGACATGGTGTATCCTCTGCAGGCGGGTCACACTTGTCCTTTTTTTCTGCTGTTGTCCATGTTATTGAGCCACAACATGCAGAAGGGTTATACTAGTTTGCCTTCCAACACAGTTGCCAAAGCAGCCTATTCCACTGGATCCTTGTCCATAGTTACTCCTTCCATAGGCCCACCATCATGCACAGAGGACTCACCAGAATTATTCGACCATAGTGTTGGTTACATGCTGATGGAGGATGCGCAGAAATTTGAAGGCTCTGATGTTGGTTCCCAGGTTGAGGAAGTGGGTAACGTGAGCCTAGAGAGAGTTGGTGCCACAGAAGGACACGAAACTAGCAGTCAAGTTCCCCCAGCTGCAGCATACTGCCAAGTTTGCTCCAGTGACGAGGAGGGAGAGGATGATGAGGACACTGACTGTACTTGGGTGCCTGAGAGAAGAGAGGATGAAAGTGAGGAGGAGGAGGAGGCATAACTCCAATTAGGCAGGATGTCGTCCAGCTTAAGGGCAGCCACCCTATTGCATCACACCACAGAGCTCCACAGGTGCAGGGTGCTGTTGACTCCCCACTGACTTCCAAAAGTTCATTGGTGTAGACTTTTTTCAAGACTTGTGCAGCAGATCAGACGGTTACTGTTTGCAATCTCTGTCTGAAGCGGATCAAACACGGCCAGAATAGCAGCCGCTTGGGCACCACATGCTTGACAAGACATATGACGACTTGCCATGCAACAGCACCTCAAAGATCCACATCATAAAACAAGTCAGACTTCTCCTTGCTCCTCATCTGTGATCCCAACCCATACTATACCTCCAGTCCTCTCAAAAGTCTGCACGTAGAGGAATGAAGGTATAGCAATGGGTGCCACAAGTACTTGCAGCCAATCTGCTAGCAGTACAGCACCAGTTGATTTCAGCAGGCAAATTTCTCTTCCCCAGTTTCTGAACTGTAAAAAAAAAATACTGTCCCAGCCATCCACACGCTCAGCGTCTAAATGCTATCTTGGCCAAATTGCTAGTACTACAACTGCTGCCTTTTCTGCCCCCTTACATGAATATGTACAATGCGCTGTACCACAGTGGCAGGTTCCAAAAAGAAATTTATTTTCACGTAATGTCATTCCAGCCCTCGACCGTCATGTGGAAGGCAATGTTTTGGCCTCCTTGGACATGGCGGTCAGCAACAAGGTTCATATTACCGCTGACTCTTGGCCCAGCAAACTTGGTCAGGGACGTTACCTTTCCTTCACGGTGCACTGGGTAACTCTGCTGCCAGCTGGGAAGGATGCAGGACAGGATTCAGTGTTGGAGTTAATTTCGCCACCACGCCTCCAATAAAATGGTGGTGATTCTGCCACATCTGCTTCCTCCACCCCCTCCTCTTCTTCCTCTGTGGCCTCTTTTGCAGAAGTGTCCTCTGAACCAGCAGTACTCCCTAAGTGTTCAAGGGTCTATGCAAGCAGTCAGGCTAAAAGATGCCATGCGGTGCTTCAGTTGGTCTGTCTAGGGGACAGGATCCACACAGGGGCAGAGATTCTGTCAGCTCTGCGGGGGGCAGGCTTAGAGGTGGTAGACGCCACGGCAGCTTGAGCCAGGAATGGTTGTATGTGATAATGGCACCAACCTTCTCTCTGCCTTCTGACAGGGACACTTGACACATGTTCCATGCTTGGCACACGTCCTGAATTTTGTGGTGCAGCATTTCTCAACCAAGTACCAAGGCTTACCAGAGATTCTGAGGCAGAACAGAAAAGTCTGTGGTCATTTCCGGCAGTCACACAATGCCAGTGCTCGGCTGGCTGTCATTCAGCCTGCTCACCAACTGCCTCTTTTGTGACATGCCTACCAGTTGAAACTCAACATTGAAAATCCAAAGAAAATCTGCGTAAAAAGGACTTTTATATAAAGAGGAACAGGACTAAAAAAAGCAGCTATGCATAATGTTCAAACGCAAAACTTAAAACAGTCAGAATATAAAAATGCAGCGCTATCAGTGATAAAGCAATCTTCCAATGTCCATATAGTAAAATTGCAGGATAAATAGAAATCACTCCAGAGCTTTTGCTTTAAGAAGGATAAATTAGATGAGTCCCGCCAGCCATGACAAGAAGTTAGAACAGCAATCACCACTGTGTACACACCGCTCTTACCAAATAGCGTGTTACTCCCTGCATAAGAGTGGTCTGACACACTTTGTTTACACAGTCAGCATGGGTGAAACATCCATCTCTCATAAACAGCTCCGGGCTCCAGACATTCAGCAAGCAAATTATGTCAAAGTTGTCAACGGATCTGAGGACGAGAATCACACCCACCACCCTTGGATCAAAGGCCATCCAACCACCAGATATTGGAAACGAAAATCATTTCTCTTGGGCAACAGACTCTTCAGGACGTCTCTCCTTGAGGCCAGAACAGATGCTCTCCTGGTGTCTTGTTCACACACATTGCTCTTTGCCTAGACACCAGGAGAGCATCTGTCACCAACAACACCCAAGGCCCAATTTTTCTGCACCTGTTTGACTGGGGCATGTGATTACAACTTTTATAATAATTTTCAACATCAGGGACCATTCCTGCACCCAACAAGAGTAACTGTGAGGGTTATACAGTGTTCTGCCACCACCAACACCCAAGGCCCAATTTTTCTACGCCTGTTTTACAGGGGCTTATCAGTACAATTTTTATAATAATTTTCAACAGCAGGGCCCATTCCTGCACCCAACAAGAGTGCCTGTGAGGGGTTACAGTGTTCTGCCACCACCGACACCCAAGGTCCAATTTTTCTGCGCCTGTTTGACTGGGGCATATCATTACAATTTTATACAGTGCAGTCCCAGTAGTATATATAATACAGTTAAAACTGTATGGTGCAGTCAGTCTACAGTAGTGTATATAACACAGTGTATTGAAGTGGCTAAGGGGAACCCTATGAAAGAATTACGTAAAAAAAAATGGGATCCCCCCCAAAATCCAAACCAGGCCCTTTGAGTCTGGTATGGGTTTTAAGGAGAACCCTGTGCCAAATTAAAAAAAAAAAAAAACAATACCAGACCCTTATCCGAGCATGCAACCTGGCAGGTCAGGGTGGGGGGGGGGGGCGAGCGAGCGCCCCCCCCCCTGGACCATACCAGGCCACAAACCCTCAACATGGGGAGGGTGCTTTGGGATCCCCTCCAAAGCACCTTGTCCCCATGTTGATGAGGAAGAGGGCCTCTTTCCGACAACCATGGCCGGTGGTTGTCGGGGTCTCCAGGCGGAGGGCTTATCAGAATCTGGAAGCCCCCTTTAACAAGGGGGCTCCCAGATCTGCCCCCGCATGTGAATGAGTATCGGGTACATTGTATCCCTACCCATTCACCAAAAAGAAAAAACACAGGAGACAGTTTGGAAAAAGTGTCCCATGATGTAATCCATCCTCAATCACGATGGACGGACCCGAAAAATAAGAAAAAACCAAGACAGCTCCTCCTCAATGAGAGGGCTCCCATCGACTGATCTCTCTTTGCGGTGACAGTTTATTTATAGTCAAGGGCAGGGCCACCCTGTGATGTAAGCGGATGACCCCGCCCCCTTCTGGCATCATGTGACATCAGAGGGGACGGGGTCACTCAGTTATGTCACTGGGTGGCCCTGCCCATGACTATAAATAAACTGTCAAAGCAAAAATAGGTCAGTTGGCGGGAGCCCTCTCCTCGGGGAGGAGCTGTTACGTTGTTTTTTCCTTATTTTTTGGGTCGTCGTGTGCTGCGATTGATGGTGGATTGCATAGGGGGACACTTTTTTCTTTATTAACCAGTTGCCGATCGTCCACCGTGGATTTAAGGCGGCAACATGGCTCTCCTGCGCGCAATGCCGTCACTTGACAGCGGCCGCAGGAGCGAGTATTGTGGTCCCGCTAGCGGGGGAGCCAATCAGCGGGTGGGGCAGACTCGTTGTCCACTGTCCACCCACGATCGCACACTGGCAGTGACAGAACGGGGATCAGTGTATGTAAACAAGCGGATCCACGTTCGGACAGGGGAGAGGAGAGTGATCTATGTTCCCAGTATATGGGAGCAGTGATCACTCTCCTCCCCGAGTCAGCCCAGCCCCCACACAGTTAGAACACACTGACAGAAAACACATTTAACCCTTTGATCGCCGCCTCGTGTTAACCCTTTCCCTGCCAGTGACATTTACACAGTGGCTATTTTTTAGCTCTGATTGCTGTATAAATGTCAGTGGTTCCAAAGAAGTGTCAAAAATGTCAGATCAATCCGCCGCAATGGAAATAAAAGCGATCCGGATGGCCGCACTCCAATTCAATCCTTTATTGCAACATGTTCCAAACAGTGCAGGAAAACAGTGCCAACTGTTGGCACTAATTTCCTGCACTGTTTGGACCACATTGCAATAAAGGATTGAATTGGAGTGTGATCATCTGAATCGCTTTTATTTCCTGTGTATCTCACACTGAGCCTGCACCCAAGAGAGTAGAGGGAAGGTAATCATTCGGTGACACAACTTGGAGCTGGCTCACCTTTCTGTCAGTCCGCCGCAATATCGCAGTCCAGCTAAAAATCGCCGATTACCGACATTACTAGTAAAAAAAAAAATAAATAATAAAAATGCCATAAATCTATCCCCTATTTTGTAGACGCTATAACTTTTGCGCAAACCAATCAATATACGCTTATTGTGATCTTTTTATGTATTATAGCAAAAAGTAGAAAATATTGTTTTTTTTTTTTCAAAATTGTCAGCCTTTTTTTGTTTATAGCGCAAAAAATTAAAACCGCAGTGGTGATCAAATACCACCAAAGGAAAGCTCTATTTGTGGGAAAAAAAGGACATCAATTTTGTTTGGGTACAGTGTCGTACGACCGTGCAATTGTCAGTTAAAGCGACACAGTGCCGAATAACAAAAAGTGCTCTGGTCAGGAAGGGGTAAATCTTGTCCCAAACTGTCTCCTGTCATTTTTACTGTTTTGACACTCTTTTGGTGAATGGGTAGGGGTACGATGTACCCGATACACATTCACATGGGTGGGTCGAGATCTGGGGCCCCCTAATTAAAGGGGGCTTCCAGATTCTGACAAGCCCCTGCCTGCAGACCCCGAAAACCACATCCCAGGGTTGTTGAAAAGAGGATCTTGTCCCCATCAATATGGGGAAAAGGTGCTTTGGGGTGGGGCACAAAGCCCTCCCTACCTAAAGTACCCACTCCCCATGTTGAGGGCATGTAGCCTGGTACAGGTCAGGAGAGGGGGCGCTCGCCAGGTTGCATGTTTGGATAAGGGTCTGGTATGGATTTTGGGGGGGGCACGTCAATTTTTTTACAATTTTGGCGTGGAGTTCCCCTTAAAATCCATACCAGACCCGAAGGGCCTGGTATGGACCGGGGGTGCGGGAGACCCCCATGCCATTTTTTCAGTGATTATCTATATTGCAGAGAGTCGGCAATACATTAGAGCCACAAGCGATTTTAAATGATATTTTTCCTTTAGAAATGTCATTTTGCTTCAGAACTGTTCTACACATCACACAGATTCCCCACTTTATAGGCAGGCCAAAGGGACCCCCAGGCATGATATTTAAAGGAATGTTTCATTTTTATTGTTTCACTTTAAGCATTATTAAAATCACTGCTCCTGAAAATATTTTTTTTTTTTTGCGTTGATACATGTCTCCTAGGGCAGTACCCAGGTCCCTGTACACTTTTTATGGCAATAACTTGCATATAAGCTTTTAAAATGAGAACTTTTCATGTTCATATCCCATATACTTTAATTGGGTTTGCATCTTCGCACAAATTTATTGCCTGTTTGCAAGTTCTGGTGCGAACTGAATCGGGGGGTTCACCCATCCCTAGTGAGCAGTAATGTCTAGGCTTCTCTTAGCAACGTCCCAGCAATGTCCTGGGTGTCTTCCAGTCAGGCTTCAGGAGGTATATAAAAGGCCTATAACTATAGCCAGGGCATTATTCAACTTTAGTCAAACCTGCACAGTTTGATTTTATCTACAGACTCCCCCTATCTGCATAAGTAGTTTTACTATTAATTACTACTAATGTGCTGTAACCCAAATTAAAAATGTGCAAATTTATGCATAGACAAATATACTTAAACTTCTAAATATATCAGTTCATATTTCACAATTAAAGTGAAACCTAACTGTATCTGAGCACTACAGACTGAAAACTACAGTATCTCACAAAAGTGAGTACACCCCTCACATTTTTGTATATATTTTATTATCTTTTCATGTGACAACACTGAAGAAATGACACTTTGCTACAATGTAAAGTAGTGACTGTACAGCTTGTATAACAGTGTAAATTTGCTGTCCCATCAAAATAATTCAACACACAGCCATTAATATCTCAACTGGGCAACAAAAGTAAGTACACCCCTAAGTGAAAATGTCCAAATTGGGCCCAATTAGCCATTTTCCCTCCCCGCTGTCATGTGACTCGTACATGTCTCAGGTGTGAATGGGGAGCAGGTGTGTTAAATTTGGTGTTATCGCTCTCACTCTCTCATACTGGTCACTGGAACAACATGGCACTTCATGGCAAAGAACTCTCTGAGGATCTGAAAAAAGAATTGTTGCTCTACATAAAGATGGCCTAGGCCAGCCCTCAAATTTTGCACTCGCCTACTCGCATTTTGTTCAAAATGAGGGTTGGCGAGGAGCTGGGCTGCCTGGGGGCAAGGTGAGTGGGCGTGGACTCCCAATCCTGTGCAACAATACACTAATTCCCCCACTGTGAAGCTGTGTATATAAGAAAACCCCATCTCCAGGTCTCCTCTGTGTTCAGCGATGCCTGTGACAGGTGACAGTCAGTGGACTATTTTACCACTTTCGCCTTTGGTGGATTAACCCGCCTCACTCACTACACAGTTGAAAGCTGGCCTGTGCTATAGCAGTACACTGTCTGGCCAGGGCGCACAGTGGATTAATCCACCAAAGCTGAAAGTGGTAAAATAGTCCACTGACTGTCACCTATCACCCGGCACCGCTGAAAACAGAGGAGACCCAGAGATTTTTTCTTGTATACACAGCAGCGGGATTAGTGTATTGTTGCAGAGGATTGGGAGCCCTCACCCCCTTACCTTGCCCCCAGGCAGCCCAGCTTTAGAGGAACGGACAAGCACTGCACCTGGGACCTAGGAAGAAGCTGCCCAGACCAGATACTGGGGGGTACTAACATTAATGGGCACTGGTGTGGCTGCACTGATGGGCACTAATGAGGCTGCATTTGATTTGGGGGGGTTGGTACCGGGGGGTCGAGGGCACAGGTGAGGTCACAGTGGTGGGAGCAGGTAAGGCTGCAATGGTGGGCACAGGTGAGGCTACAATGGTGGGCACGGGTGAAGCTACAATGGTGGGCACAGGTGAGGCTACAATGGTGGGTACAGGTGAGGCTGCAATGGTGGGCACAGGTGAGGCTGCACTAATGGGCACTGAGAAAGTTGTTACTAATATTTATTTGTGTAACTTTATTCTGCATAAAACATTTAACTCTAATTTCATGAGAATTTATGAGTGTGTGTATAGGAGCGGCATTAGGGGCGGGGTACGGTAGGGGTTGGGTGGGGCAACTGGTAGCGAGTAACCCTTAAGGCCTGGCTAGTAGCTTAGGACTTGAAATTTTGAGCCCTGGCCTAGGCTATAAGAAGATTGCCAAGACCCCTAAACTGAGCTGCCACACGGTGGCCAAGACCATGCAGTGGTTTAACAGGACAGGCTCCATTCAGAACAGGGCTTGCCATGGTCGATCAAAGGAGTTGAGTGCATGTGCTCAGAATCATATCCAGAGGTTGTCTTTGGGAAATAGACATATGAATGCTGTCAGCATTGCTGCAGAGGTTGAAGGGATGCAGGGTCAGCCTGTCAGTGCTCAGACCATACGTCACGCACTGCATGAAATTGGTCTGCATGGCTGTCGCCCCAGAAGGAAGCATCTTTTAAAGATGATGCACAAGAAAGCCCGCAGTTTGCTGAAGACAAGCAGACTAAGGATATGGATTACTGGTACCATGTCCTGTGGTCTGACGAGACCAAGATAAACTTATTCGGTGTCATGCATGTGTGGTGGCAACCACACCGGAGTACAAAGACACGTGTGTCTTGCCTACATTCAAGCATGGTGGTGGGAGTGTCATGGTCTAGGGCTGCATGAGTGCTGCCGGCACTGGGGAGCTACAGTTCATTGAGGGAACCATGAATGCCAACATGTACTGTAACATACTGAAGCAGAGCATGATCCCCTACCTTCAGAGACTGGGTCGCAGGGCAGTATTCCAACATGATAACCACCCAAACACACCTCCAAGATGACCACTGCCTTGCTAGGGGTAACGGTGATGGACTGGCGAAGCATGTCTCCAGACCTAAACCCTATTGAGCATCTGTGGGGCATCCTCAAACGGAAAGGTGGAGGAATGCAAGGTCTCTAACATTCACCGGCTACGCGATGTCGTCATGGAGGAGTGGAAGAGGACTCCAGAGGCAACCTGTGAAGCTCTGGTGAACTCCATGCCCAAGAGGGTTAAGGTTGTGCTGGAAAATAATGGTGGCCACACAAAATATTGACACTTTGGGTCCAATTTGGACATTTTAACTTAGGGGTGTACTCACTTTTGTTGCCAGCGGTTTAGACATTAATGGCTGTTTAGTTATTTTGAAGGGACAGCAAATTTACACTGTTATACAAGCTGTCACAATTTACATTGTAGCAAAGTGTAATTTCTTCAGTGTTGTCACATGAAAAGATAGAATAAAATATTTACAAAAATATGAGGGGTGTACTCGGTGTTGTGAAATACTGTATATTTGATCAATTTTTTACATTCAAAGCAAACTCACTCATCCATCCATGTCTCCATGTTAAACTTTGTTGAGAAATTAGTTTGAAAAATACCCCCTAGCACATGTAGCTGCAGCCATCTGCAGTAAGGGCAGATGATTAATATAGCAGTTGCTTTCTGGAATCCATCTGCCCTTAGCTCACGCATGCTTAGTAGGGTGTGCTTAGCTGGAAAAGCCCCTGCCCCCTCCTGCAGGTGAAACAAAAAATGCCCATGAAGACTCATGTGTGACATCATGTATAACATCATGTTGGCCTAGGCTAGAAACCAAGAAACAACTGAAGAAATGTAAAAAAAAGTTTAAAACAGTAAATATTATATACCTTCGTATCTATTTACTAATGCTAGCAGCATAAGGATCAAAAATAGTTACTGTTGTTTGAGAGAGTTTAGGGCCACACTAATAAGCAACCACATACTAAAAATCAAATTCATCCAGAAGTGGCATTATACTTTCAGAATATGTTCTGCAACTACAAGTGTACAACACAGCACCATGTAATCCCCTTCTGAGTGCACAATAAACTCACTGGACTCCTAGATCTACAGAATAATAAGGTCCCTTAGCGCTTGTATTGATATTAGCATACTTTACAAACTACTCCCGCAATCAGGACTGGGCCAAAGGGTGGGCAGAAGAGGCAGAACATTTCAGTGTTTCCGCAGTGGGGGGGACTCAAAAATGGCAGCATGTTGCTGAAGAAGCTCATGTGGGGGGGGGTGTGTACTCAG
>BLSH010328900.1:1596849-1614728 GCA_018402905.1 Glandirana rugosa
ATTTGGGGGGAGGACGGGTCTGGTTAAAAACCGAAAGTCGCGACAGCGTAAAACTTACTGTTAACGCGCCAGCCCGCGCAATTGTCATTCAAAATGCGACAGCGCTGAAAGCCAAAAATTGGTCTGGGCAGGAGGGGGGTTTAAGTGCCCGGTAAGGAAGGGGTTAAAGGGACAGATTATTGTTTCTTGCACAAAATTAAAAAGTGCATCTTCATTGCTGGTTTAAAAAAAAAAAAAATTCCAAAAACTACATTTGCGGCCAACGTTGCATTTCTTGCACAAAAATAAAAAAAACAGTGTTGGCTACTACTCCTCCTCCACCGCCACTTTCACCGCCTCCTCAACCTCCAACTCCACATCCACCTCCATTTTTGATTTTTTATGTGATTTTAGCTTAAAAATTATTTTAAGTTATTTCCCTATCCCCATTTCTTTGTTGGGCGCTTGTCCAACTCTTACCCCCATTTTCCTTCCTTTTGCAGACCTCTAGGACTTGCCAGGACTTTGTTATAGCCATTTTTGTGCCTAAAAGTTTGGGTCCCCATTGATTTCAATGGGGTTCGGGGTCCGGGACAAAGTTCGGGTCAAGTCCGGTCCCGAACCTGAACTTTTTCCCGAAGTTCGGCCGGACCTGCAGAACACGAACTTCCAGAGGTTCAATCAACTCTATTTATTACTAAGTCTGTTTGCATTTAGGTTGCATACAAAAATAAAATAATTTGGGACAAAATAAACAGGATTTACTAAAGCGATAATGAGGGTTCACCTAACAAAGTGAATGTTCACTTTACATTCGCTATTTAGACTTTGAAAATTAAGAATAAGCAAATGAGGCGAACCTGTGTTCACATTAGATATCTAGGTATCGTAAGTCAAAACATTCTATTTTGGTCTGGATAAAGTAAGGGGTTGTTAAAACCTGTAAAATGGTATAAATATTCACTATAATTTTCCAGTCATGTGCAAATAGAATATGTAAACAGGGATTTGCTTTTCATTTGGCTTGAATGATTGAAGTGAATCTTCACACAACTGATTGTATACATATTCTCAGCTTCTTTAGCAAAACAGCCAGATTCTTTTTTTTTTCTGGCACATGATTGGGTATTAAAAAACAGAGATTTACTAACCTAAATTCAAAAATGTTATCAGGTTTCCAATCTCCCTTCTGTAAACTACACAACACTTCCCTATGCAATCCAAATTATGATTGGGATAGGTGTTTGTAGTCCAAAGAGTACAGCGAGTGAACATTGTCACTGTAGGGCAGGAAAGCCTAGGACAAATAATCATTTTTTTCATTCAACCCTGTCCAAGGAACGCGGGAGGAGCTCGCTGTACCCACTATCCGATGTTAGTACAGCGACCTCCCCACTGAGCTATTGTGTTCTGACAGGGGGGACTGCGAGTGCTGATCGGATGCTGGTTTTCCATTCGGCCGGTTTCTGTCGGGCAGGCTGGTGTACACATGTGCCAAATGTTATCTGGGTTTTGTTGCACCGGCTGATACCAGCAGATATTTGGCCCATGTGTACCAGGCTGAAGACAGGATAAGCAGGTAAAAAAAAGGAAGAATGACTTAAAAGAAATGCAGCGCTCAACATCTGGACATGGACTGCAATATAACATAATTTTGTGCTTATGTATGCTTTGGGTGAAAAATAACTTTACACACTGTGGGAGACTAGCTCTTGTGGTTCACCTTTCCTGGGGAAAAAGTAGCGGGAAGACCAACTTTTCTTAAAAGTCTGGCGGGTTGCCAGCTTTATTTAATAAAGGTTGCAAAGCATAAAACAAACAAAACCATTAAACAAAAACTTGCCGTCTGGCACGAAACTAATGCAGAACAGGAGGCCTCTCTATCCGATGTCAGGACTTGCCCCTGACACCCAGGGGCGGAAGTACAGGGGTCGCTGGAGTCGCCATGGTAACTAGGCCCCATGCTGCAGGGGGCCCGTGTGGGCCCCCTGTATGCCTAGATAGGAGGGACGGCTGAGAAGGAGCTCCTCAATTCTTCCCAGCATTGTGGGGAGCTGCTCTCATGGTTTACAATGAAAGTGAAAGGAGTGTGTGCTCTGCTGTGCTCTTTGTCTCCCCCTAAGTGCAGTACCTGGCAGGAAGAGAGGTAAAGGCAGGAAGGTAAAGGACTGCAGTTTTTTAAAAGGTTATCTGTATGTGTGTGTGTGCATGCATGTGTGTGTGTGTGTATGCATGCATATGTGGTGTGTGCATGCATATATGTGTATGTGGTGTGTGCATGCATGTATGTGGATATGGTGTTCATGCATGTATGTAGTGTGCGCATACATGTATGTGGTGTGTGCATGCACGTGGATGTGGTGTGTACAAGCATGTATGTGGTGTGTGCCTGCATGTATGTGTATGTATGTATATGTGTGTTGTGTGTGTGTGCATGCATGTATGTGTATGTGTGCATGAATGTATGTGTATGTGTTTATATGTGTGTGCATATGTGCATTTATATATGTGTGTGCCTATATATACAGTATATGTGCATATATATATACACATTATATATGTACTCACTTTTGTTGCCAGCGATTTAGACATTAATAGCTGTGTGTTGAGTTATTTTGAGGGGACAGCAAATGTACACTGTTATACAAGCTGAACAGTCACTACTTTAAATTGTAGCAAAGTGTCATTTCTTCGGTGTTGTCACATGAAAAGATATAATAAAATATTTACAAAAATGTGAGGGGTGTAGTCACTTTTGTGAGATACTGTATATGTGTATGTATGTATGCACATTTTATGTATGCACTTTTAATCCTGGCCCCCTATATGTGTAGAATCAGAACTGATTTTTTTTCCACTTATTCATAGTACCATTAAAAAAAAATGTTGTTCCTCTGAAAAGCTTTCCATGCTCAGATCGCTTTTCAGAGGCATCTGACAGCCGGTAAAGAGACAATATGTTGTCTCCTGACTGCCTGTTTTAACCCCCTAAATGCATCATCAGTATGCTGCAACTGCATGCAATGCATGCAGTTGAGGAGTGGTTGCAGTGCAGCCCCATTCACCTAGGGGTATACTTCAAGGGTGCAGTGACTGGAAAAACATTGAGAAACTCCGGCATAGAGTAATCAATCTCTCCATTTTCCTCCCGCAGCCGCTGAATGCCTGCGGGAGAAAGAGGAGGAGAAGTGGGGGGAAATAGAGAAATCAGTTCCTTTATATGCAGCCACCCACTTGCAACCCGACCCTGGCATTTCACCACCGGGCTCGGAGGAAAGGGCCAGGGGTCAGGGGGGCCCTTCATAGTTTCTTGCATCGGGGCCCTGAAGGTTCTAGCTACGCCACTGCTGACACTTCTAAACAAACAAAATGCAAACCTTTCCTTTTTTGCAGTCTTTAGAGCAACCACAGCCCAGCTCTTGGCTCCCTCAGTTTAGCACACTGAGGCCCAGGGTGAGCTCCTGTGAGATCTCTTTATGGTTGTTATAGCCAGCTGGAGAGGGGAAACTCTGGGCCGGAACCAGCCCTGCCAAGGTGGCTGGTAACACCTGGACCGGATTCCATCTTGGTCCCTTCAACATGAACGTATGCGGGGCGAAAAATAGCGCCCATCCACTACTGGCCTCGCATAACGTCACATATCCCCCCTTTGCTCAGGCCCCTGGGGTGGAGCAACTGTCCCAACCATGCAGTGGGCCCGGGAAAGGCCATCAGCATTATTCTGAAGCCTTCCGTCCCGGTGTTCCACTGTGAACTTAAATGGCTTTAGGGCCAGGAACCACCTAGTCACCCGGCTATTTTTTTCCCTGTTGTTACACATCCACTTCATGGGGGCATGGTCGGTGACTAGCCTAAATGACCTTCCTAGCAGGTAGTACTGTTTTTTGCTTACCGGTTGAGGCCGTTTTTGAATGCCTCAATTTTGTTGGTCTGGGGCTTGATCAATCCCCGACCAATAACATAGCCAAGGTATTTGGCTTCCTCCAGGCCTATGGTACACTTTTTGGGGTTGGATGTTAGACCTGCTACCCTAAGCGACTCTACCACTGCTTGTACTCGGGGCAGGTGCGATTCCCAGTCTGGGCTGTGGATGACAACATCATCCAGATAGGTGGCTGCATAGGGTCGATGTGGCTTCAACGGTTTGTCCATCATTCTCTGGAATGATGCCGGGGCCCCATGCAGCCCAAACGGCATTCGCTTGTACTGGAAGAACCCCTCGGGAGTAGAAAAGGCCATTTTTTTCCTTTGCTGACTCCTTTAGGAGGATCTGCCAGTAGCCCTTGGTTAGATCTAGGGTTGTTATGTACTGGGCGCCTCCCAACCTGTCCACAAGTTCGTCAACCCACGTCATCAGGTATGCGCCAAACTTAGACATGTTTTTCAGCTTTCTGAAATCATTACAGAACCTGATAGTGCCATTGGGCTTTCGAACCAGCACTATGGGGTTCGACCAGGCACTATGGGACTCCTCCATCACGTCCAACTCCAACATGGTTTCTATCTCCTTTGCCACCGCCTCCCTAGCCTCAGGTATCCGGTAGGGTTTTACATTTACGATGACCCCTGGTTCTGTAACTATGTCATGTTGGATCACTGAGGTCAGTCCGGGTAAAGGGGAGAAGAAGGCTCTATTTTTACTTAGGAACTCTTTAACTGTCAAGGTTTCCATCATGGGAACATCCAGGGTCATTGGTACCCTGTCCTTTTGTGGGGCTGGCACAGCCACTAACATCTCTCTGTCCTTGCTGGGTTTTAAGAGATTAACATGGAAGATTTGCTCTGGCTTCCTTTTCCCTGACTGGTAAACCTTACATTTTACTTCCCCTATTCTTTCCATAATCTCAAAGGGACCCTGCAACTATGCTAGGAATTTACTTTCAACAGTGGGGACTAGTACCAGCACTCTGTCCCCGGGGTTTTGGGTCTTGGCCCTCCGATTATAAACCCTCCTCTGGGCTTCCTGGGCTCGCTTCATATGTTCCCGGACAAGGGGCAGAACAGCTGCGATTCGATCCTGCATCAAGGAGATATGCTCTATGATGCTCCTATATGGTGTGGCCTCTCCTTCTCATGTTTCTTTTGCGACATCTAGCAGGCCTCTGGGATGTCTACCATACAAGTGTTCAAATAGGGAATATCCCATAGACACCTGTGGAACCTCTCACACGCAAACATGAGATATAGTAGCAAGTTTAAATATAGTGCCAAATTTCTCCCATCTTTATCCACTACCTTTTTCAACATACTCTTAAGGGTCTTGTTAAACCTTTCCACCAGACCATTAGTTTGGGGGTGGTAAACAGAAGTACGGAGATGGGAGATTTTGCACAATTTGCACAATTCATTGATAACTCTGGACATAAAGGGGGTGCCCTGATACATTAAGAATTCCTTTGGGATCCCCACCCGACTAAACACCTGGACCAACTCCTTGAGAATAGTCTTAGCGGATGTGTTCCTCAAGGGGATAGCTTCACGTTAGCGTGTTGCATAGTCGAGTATGACCAGAATGTGCTGGTGGCCCAGAGCAGACTTTACCACTTGCCCCACCATATCCAATTCTCTCAAATGGCACTTCAATGATAGGCAGTGGGACAAGTGGGCTATGGAAATGGGGACACGGTGCAGTAATTTGACACTCGGGACATGATTCACAACATTCCCTGACCTCCGCATGTAACCCGAGGCAGAAGAACCTCTGGGCTATTCTCTGCCCCGTCTTCTCTATACCCATATGTCCCCCCATTACTTGACATTGGGCCAGATCTAGCACCATCTTGCAGAAGGGTTTGGGAACCACTAGCTGTTCTACTTCGTCCTCCCCTCATTTTACCACCTGATACAAGAAATTATTTTTAAGAGCCATGTAAGGAAAAGACAACCCCCAATTACTGTCCACAGGTTCCCCATCCATCACCTTCATGTTTTCTCTGGCTCTAAGGAGAGTGACATCCCATAGTTGCTCTGTACAGAAGTCCTCTCTCCTGACCTCTAAGTCAGGTACTACATTCGGTTCACTCTCACAGTCAGGATCAAAGACATTTTCTGGGTCATTAGCCACCAGCTGGGAGCTATCTTCCGGCTCCTCCAGCTCCCAAACCATTACAGGAAAAAAAAGAGGGTCTCCTTCTTCCTTGGCCCTGCCAACAATCTCTCCTTCCATTTGGCAAAAAAGGTTCTGGTGAGAACTCCCACGCTTCCTCAGCAGGGGGAGCTTTTTCCTCCAGGCTCTCTGTGCCTTCCCACAACCTCGAAAAATGGGAAAAATCCCTCCCCACTAGGGCTTCATGAAGCAAGGAAAGTTCCACTCTCACTGAATGGGTCACACTGCCGCAAGGGGTGTCAATCTCGACCACCGCTGTCTGGTAGTCACAAATGTCCCCATGGATGCAAATGACCCCAACAGTGCTAGGGTGTAACCTTGCCATATTTACACAGCTGCTTTTGACCAATGTTATCACACTACCAGAGTCAAGCAGCACAGTGACGGGTTTCCCATCAATAGCAATCATACACATTTGCTTCTCTATGCGACTTGAACATGATGCTATACATGCCACCTGTGCAAAAAGAGAAATGCGTCTTTTCATATAAGCATCATCACATTGCATGGGTTCATCGTTCAGGGGACAATTGGCAGCAATATGTCCCAATGCATGACATCAGTAGCACTGTATGTGCTCTATAACCAGTCCTCTCAAGGGCCCCCAAGACCTTCCTGGCTTCTTTGGCCAGTCTCCAGGTCTAGAACCCATAGTCGCGTTAGTCATTACAGTAGTCTTATTAATCTTCCCGATGCCCTTGAGCATTGGGACAGTCTTACCGGATCCCCTAGGCAATTTTTCACCCCTAGATGCATTGGAGTGGGGCGCAGATGGGTACCACAAGTCCTCAGACCGCACTGTATTTCTCCACGAGGTCCACCAGCTGGGTTGCTGTTTTGGGGTCTCCATGGCTGACCCACTTCCTCAAAGTCACAGGGGACTGGCAAAGTCTCTGGCTGTAACCACTTCTTGGTGAGATGGATTAAGTCAAACATTTGGGAGCGGGGTGGCTGGTCCATGCGGTAGGTCCACTGATGCATCCATTAAGCCCGGACTGCCATGCTGACACCCAGGCATGCGAGTATCTCAGTTTTTAGAGACTCATAGTCCTGGGCCTCTTTTTTAACTCCAGCAGGGCTTCCGCAAACTGTTGGTTCAACTCCTGTTGAGCTGCTTGTTGTGCTGTGATAGCCGCGGAGCTGCAACGACCTCTGCGACCTGGCGATTGTTTTCCCACAAGGGTGCATTGGGGTGCGTTTAGGGGATGTAAGCAGATGCAAGTTTTAGTCCAACATGTGCTTCTTTCAGTATCTAAGATGGAGTCTGAGTTCCCAGGATGCGACTATCTCTCTTCCTTAGACTGAAGAATGATGGGTATTTTTTTTAAAGCTGAACACTTTCTAGATTCTGCAAAACTGTAAATTTACCACCATCTCCATCTTGTCGTCAAATCCGAAATTGCAGGCAAAACAACTTAAAGGAGAAGTATAGCCAAAGCTCGTTTGGCTGTACTTCTCTTATGGATTACAGGAGTGCAATTCTTTTTGCACTCCTGTGACCCATTTTTAGCAGAGAGCAGGCTGAAGTCCGCTCTCTGCTGGCATCAGAAATCAGTCCAGGCATTGTGTCATTGTGACAATGGAAGTTGGGATCCGCCAGGTGCCTGGACTCACACCCGGCTCAGCCTCCCAGCAAGCTGCGGAGAGTCTGAGCCAGCCGTTTCCCCGCCCCTCCACAGCTCAGGGCTCCAGTAAGCGAGGAGGGGGCAGAGCAGAGAGCTGGCGACTGGCAGTAAGCAGCTCTCTGCTTGGGGAGCTGTCAAAACCGAGCGATGTTTGATCACTCGGTTCTCAGTGTAGAGGCCGATGCTGCATCCCCCTAGGTAAGTATAAACCAGGAAAAAACCTAAACCCATACTACTCATTTAATTTAAGTATGACGAAAGGCAAAACATTTTTAAACAGAGTGGAGAGGGATTAGAACACCTGTCAGTTTTTATTGCTGTCTGTGCCCCTATTAGGGAGATTCACCATCTCTAATTGTCCTGTTTACCATTATCATTGAAAGTGAAAGTAAAAGAAAATTGTTGTTCTGGTTGTCCCCAGAAAAGTAATAGAGAAGAAATCTTCCAATGGGGACACTGGGGGCCCCTAGGAATTCCCTTAATTTGCAGGGATTTACTCTCATGTCCTGTTTTGGCTATGGGACAGGAAGTGGAGGGAAATCTCCGCAATGGGACACAGATGGTGAAAAAAAAAATCTGACAGGGGCTATAACCCTCCCTTGCGCTATCCAAATTGAGAAAAAAGTTTTGCCTATAGTTTTACTTTTAATATCTTGCTGGAGTCAAAACAAAATCCATTGTCCTCCAAAACTGTACCTCCCAACTTTCTGAAATGATAAAGAGGGACTTTTTTTTTAGCATAGAGTATATATGCACAGAACATGGTCCCAGTTACATGGATGACAAAGATCTAATATCCCAGTGGTTCTCAACTCCTGTCCTCGGGACCCACCAACAGGCCAGGGTTGCAGGATAACTGAAATACATCACAGGTGATATAATTTGCTGCTCAGTGATTGCAGTATTCTAGTCTGCATCACCCCAAGGTAATACTTAAAACCTGGCCTGTTGGTGGGTCCTCAGGACCGGAGTTGAGCACCACTGTAATATGCAGAAAATTATTGGCTAAACCATACAAGTTTTTTGACCTCTATTTTTCCTTTATTTTGGATTTTCAAAATAACAAATGCAGGAAAATAAATGGTGGATACAGGCGGTCCCCTAGTTACAAACATTCGACTTACAAACGACTCCTACTTACAAACGGAGGTAGACAACAGGAAGTGAGAGGAAATCTACCCCTAGGAAGGAAATTCACTCCTGTAAGAATTATCATGGGGAAAAAGGTGTCTCCACTGATGCTTTATCACCAATCCTTGTTTCCACAACAACCCAAAATTTTCAAAATCCAATTGTCATTGGGACAGGAAGTGAGGTGACATCTTCTGAACAGGGACATAGACAGCAAAACAAACATTACAGGGATGTTAACCATTCCCTGTGCTATCCAAAAAGCTTTAAAATATATAAACTTAAAAAATGTACCTGTTCCTACTTACAACAAATTCAACTTAAGAACAAACCTACAGACCCTATCTTGTTAGTAACCTGGGGACCTCCTGTAATAAGTTTACTGCAGCATTACACTTTTGGTAGTAAAAAGAATACAATTTGTATAGAGATCAGGCCAAAAAGAGGGATAATTAAAGTTGCACGAGGAACAGAGATTTGGTCTCAAAAGAGGGACAGTCCCTCTAAATGAGGGTCATTTGGGAGCTATGCCCAAAATACCAGTATGATATGTCTGTTCTGCCTTCTGCTATCATTCATCCTGGGATGAGGGAAACTTACAAGTGACAGTTCATTTTTTTTATGGAACTAATAAGCATGTCAGCTGTGAGTTCAAATATATTTGTCCTATAATATCTGATATATTCTGTCCTTATAACGGCTGGCAACTTTTAGTGATACTAACAGTTGTTGTATAGAAAAAAGTAATAACTGCAGAAAAGAGTACTTGGACATAATGTCGTTCACTAATTAAAGCAATGTGTCTCCGCCAAATCCGTTGGTGTCTGGATTATTGTTACAATGTAATAAATTCAGTCTGGATTAGGCCATTCCGAATAATTAGCTGCAGTGTCCAAGCACACCAGTGTCCAAGAATACTGTTGAAAGCTCCTGACTCTATGCATAGATTTAAATTGAAGGTCACCAAACTGTTGATTTTTCATTACTGAACACTTTAAATTGGTAGCAAAAAAAGGGGGGGGGGGGTGTGGGTTCTCCATTGTTCCAATCTGCTTTGTTGGTGGGAATGGTCCTCTATGCATAGCTGATTCAATTTAAAGTGAAACTAAGAAAAAAACTCTATATACACACATACCTATATTTATACACATGCAATATATTCAAATGTCAAAGTCAAATGACAAGGATCTGAAAATGCCCATTTAAGGGAAACATAGTTTAACGCAATCAGCCTGATGTACTGGAATAAAATGAAAACAGAAGGAATAAACCGTGAGGGCATGCTTGCATCATAGTCCTTATGAGCGCAAGGGTGTTCCTGACCTATTTACCACCATTCCTAAACCAATCTACCTGCTTTTATGCTGATGTTCAGTGTGTACAGCCAGCATACATTTGGACTCTGAAGTTTAAAGTTGTTATAAACCCCTAAATATACCCAGTGAAGTGACCAGTGGCGGCTGGTACTCAATATTTGGGAGAGGGGGGCGGCAAACAGATCTGCCCCCCCCCCCGCGGGAGATGGGCGGAGGTAATCAGTGGGCCCCCCCACGTTTCCCCATGTAGAAGGGGGTGTGTACTTTCCTTCCACTCAGGGCTCAGTTTACACTCAGATCCCTGTTCTATGCTGTGACATCAGATCCCTGCCCCCTCCCTTTTGAAGCTCAGAAATGCTGTGTAAATTATGTACTTTGAATGGCTGTAGAGGAGAATGAGCTGCAGATAAATAGGTACAACTTATGTAGGAGGATTTGTTTCATCTCTGTGTATCACCTGAGGCTTGTAACTTCACTGGGTGTATGTAAGGGTTTACAACCACTTTAATGCTGTTTTAAAATCAGGGGATCATTAACCACTTCCCGCCCGGCCAATAGACAAATGACGGGTGGGACGCATGGTTCAGTTATTCTGACTCGGTAAAGAGCCTCCGGAAGCTCTTTACCATGTGATCAGCTGTGATCAATCACGGCTGATCATAGTGTATATAGGAAGAGCCTTGTATTGCCTTTTCCTCTACATGCGTCTGCAGACATGAGTAGAGGAGAGCTGATCGGCGGCTCTTCTGACAGGAGGGGGTCTGTGCTGATTGTTTATCAGGGCGGCCCCCCCGAGGATTGCCACCCAGGACCACCAGGGAGTCTACCCAGGGACCACCAAGGAGCCCGCCCAGGCCAATCAGTGCAACCTCATCAGTGCCCATCAGTGAAGGAGAAAACTTACTTATTTACAAAGTTTTGTGACAGAAACAAAGAAAAACTTTTTTTTTCAACATTTTCAGTCTTTTTTTATATATATTTATATATAAAATAAAAACCATAGAGGTGATCAAATACCACCAAAAGAAATCTCTATTTGTGGGGAAAAAATAATAAAAATGTAATTTGGGTACAGTGTTGCATGACCGCGCATTTGGCATTCAAAATGCAACAGCGCTGAAAGCTGAAAACTGGGCTGGGCAGGAAGGGGTCGTAAGTGCATGGTATTGAAGTGGTTATAGGACCGCTATTGTGGAAATTATCGTATTCTGATAACTGCACTGGGTTAACACTTTTAATAATAATATTCAGTATATATAAATAACTTATTTTTTACAAGCCTATATTTATACAGTATATAAGCTGCCTTGCAAAAGTGACAATCACAAGGCTCGGGACAAACTATTGTAATGCCAAGGGCACTTACAACAATCACTTTTTATTCTTAAGAATAAAAGGTCCCCCTATATTCATATGGTATAAACCATTTTTTCAAAAGAAATTACATTGCTGCTGCACCTGCTTAAAAAGTGTTAGATGGATTTGGGCTTTAAGTTTGCGACTTAAAATCCATTTAAAAGTAATTTTTCATGTAAAACAAGACTGCAGTGATTTCACTTGCAAAACAACAGCATTGTCAGCCTATAACAGATATTGGAAATTCAACAGCTTTGCAGGATCAACAGGTGATAAAGCTACATTATGGGGTGTACTCAGAAAGCTGAAAATTGCTATGTTAATGCCATTAGACATTGGATACATTTCTGTATCTGTCTGGGTCCCTACTAGGCATATTTTGTTCCTCTCGCTTTATTCTGGTGACCATTGTCTTTGAGGTAAAAGAGATGTCACAAGAACAAGAGGTACAGTAAAATATGTTCCAGTGGCTATTGTCTGACATAAACTACACTTGCTTTGAACAAATTTCCTCACCTACTGATGCATCTGCAAGACAGGATGAGAAATTTCCCCAATGGGACACAGACAGCAACAAATACCATGGAGGAAAAGAGAAGAATAGGTATGCCACACCAGTAGAACGGAGAACGGAGACAAATGTAAATTTATTCAATTTAAATGGTTCAAATAACACTTATATGAACAACTGTTGTGTTTTGTGATCTCAAGAATAACACTCCATCAGGATTTGTGATGAAAACAGAGATCTAAAGGTGGACATGTGGATTTTTTAAAAAACTATTTTAACAGAAAAAATACATTTTGGACTTCGGTCTTCTAGTATGGATCTCCGGTTCTTCCATATCCCTTCGGTTCCAGTCCAAAGTGGTCTTAGGAGCCCTTCTGTTTATTAGCACTGCCTGCCCAGTTTTGATGCACTTCAGCTCACCAACTCCTTATCACCATGTGGAAGTAGACATATTCTGGAGCTACAGCACCACCTATCTATCTCTCCAACAGCAATAAAACAAACTGATAATGGAATTAAACCTTTTCTAATCTATTCAAAACAAAGAAACATTTTGGCTATATTTATACAAGCCCAAAACCAATCCACTGAACTGGAACAATGACAGACAAATACATGGAGGTCTGATCACTCAGTAATAATCTGATGTGTTCTCTTCACCCAACAACCGTATACAAAACTCAGCATGTTGACAAAACTCCCTCTTACTAAATATGATAATTTAATAATCTTTGCCTTATTAGCAGATATGTATCCACAACAGTATAGAATAAAGGGATTTTAGTATAACTTACCGTAAAATCCTTTTCTCCGAGTTCACTGAGAGACGCAGCCTTCTTATGACACATGGGGTTATGCTCATCTCACTAGGAGTAGACTAGGCAAAATAAACAAAAGCATAGGTTGGCCCCTCCCAGGGGGCCGTCCTCACCTTAGCATATAATCCCCCTGCCCTGTACAGCACATCAGTTCGTAACAAGCCGTACAAACTCAACGCAGAGGGGTGGGTGCTGCCTCTGTCAGTGAACTCAGAGAAAAGGTTTTTACAGTAAGTTATACTAAAATCCTTTTTACTCTTCTGTTCACTGACAGACGCAGCCTTCTTATGACACATGGGGACGTCCCAAAGCTGTGCCAATCAAGAGGGGAGGGCAAACTATAACAACTGTACCTAACAGAAAAACGCCCTCTCAGGCGGCGCTAACCGCACCTATACTGCCGCTTGTAATACTTTGCGGCCAAAAGCAGCATCTGAGGATGCTGAAACATCAATTTTGTAAAACTTAGTAAACGTGTGCACTGAGGCCCAAGTAGCCGCCTTGCACACCTGAGACACCGGGGCTTGGTGTCTAAACGCCCAGGAAGTACTAACTGCCCTGGTGGAATAAGCGGTGACTGGAAACGGGGGAACCTTGCCCCGAATCTCATTTGCATGAGTTACGGTCTTCCATATCCAACGAGAAACTGTAGCTGACGAGGCCGCCAAGCCTTTGCGCGACCCTTCCGTCAGCACAAATGAAGAATCAGACTTCCGAAAGGAAGCTGTAGAAAACAAATACACCCGCAAAGCCCTCACCACATCCAAAGAATGCAGTTCAACTTCTTTGGGATGCGACGGGTGCGGGCACAATGAGGGAAGAACAATATCTTCATTTAAATGAAAGGAAGAAACCACCTTCGGAAGAAAACACCTTCGGAAGAAACAAAGGGGAAGGTTGCAAAACCGCCTTGTCCTTATGCAGGACCAAGTAAGGTGACTTGCAGGATAATGCTGCCAACTCAGACACCCGCCTGGCGGATGTGATAGCCAACAGAAAGGCCACTTTCTGTGACAACAGTCGTAAGGGAAAATCCCTAATTCTTTCATATGGCGGTTTCTGCAGCACAGAAAGTACCAGATTCAAATCCCACGGAGCCAGAGGCGACCGTATCCGAGGAGCCACATGACGTACCCCCCGACGGGCGCAGCGGGTAGCCAACCGGAGCAGACTTACCTCCCCAGAAAGAGGCATGCTGCTGGCCAGGCCACTGGACAGGCGAACCAGTCACTGGGCTCTAGTGGGTTTTAGCCACTGGCTGCCCGCACGGAACGGGCGCTATGCGGTGGGCCCCCCTAAGGGTAGCTCGCATAGTGTCGGCCGGACTGGGGAAAGTTTTGGATCCGAGATATCCTCTATACCAACAGCCAGCTTCTTGATAGCAGTCTTCATCAGACGAATCTTCAGGAGACCGCAGATCCCTTAGGGAACCAGGTCTACTCCTTGCACTAGGCAAATAAAAACTGATGTGCTGTACAGGGCAGGGGGATTATATGCTAAGGTGAGGACGGTCCCCTGGGAGGGGCCAACCTATGCTTTTGTTTATTTTGCCTAGTCTACTCCTAGTGAGATGAGCATAACCCCACGTGTCATAAGAAGGCTGCGTCTGTCAGTGAACGGAAGAGTAAAGAGATTTTTGACATTTAGGAAACCTTTCTGTAAAGACCATCCTCAAACTTTAGACTCCAAAGCACTACCGCTTTCTTAGGTTTATGTCTACTACACACAGCATTTTTTTGTTTTACTGATTCTAGTCAGGAATGAGCTTGGGTTTGACCTGAAACTAGAAGTAAGCTGTATTGTTAGGCCAATGGGCTGCAGGCAAAGGATTCACCACCTCACCACTGAATGTAAAAAAATGGGCAAGGATGCTCATGACATTGTTGACCTAATAACTAAGGCCACATGACTATATTGGGACGATGACAACCTCTACTCCTTTAGCAAATCAACTCCACTATACTATTTTCTCCTTAACACATAGAAAAAGGCCCATTTTCTACTCTATCCAAAACAAAGAAACATTTTGGCTATATTTACACTTAAAACCAAAAGCCAATCCACTGAACTGGAACAATGATGGACAAATACACTCAACAACCGTGTACACAACTCTGCATGTTGACAAAACTCCCTCTTACTAAATATGATAATTTAATAATCTTTGCCTTATTAGCAGATATGTATCCACAACAGTATAAAATATGAGATTTTCGACATTTAAGAAATCTTTCTGTAAAGACCAAGGCCAATAGGCTGCGGGCAAGAGATTCACCACCCCACAGCTGAATGTAAACAAATATGCAAGGATGCTCATGACATTGTTGACTTAATAAGGCCACATAACTATATTGGGATAATGACAACCTCTACTCTTTTAGCAAATCAACCCCACTATACTGTTTTCTCCTTAACACATATAGAAAAAGGCCCATTGTGTCTAATGGTAAATCCAGCCTGTTTTCTAACTTGTGTTTGTAAGCTACCATTTAGTAAAAGTAGAGGACATGATGAAAGCTGGTAATTTTGTCCAATAAAATTACTAGCAGCAAATAAGCTGTGCTTTGGTTAGACTGTTAACTTTGTGAAGCCAATGCTCACTTAGGTTAGTGTATAAGGTTAAATTGTGCTTATTACAATTGTCCAATCATGTGCAAGCCCTTACAAATAAGAAGATACTCAAAACTAAAGTATATGAAAACTAAAATACTAAGCTGAGGGGGCGTATCCGGACGTGAAGGGAGCAAGACGTGGCTGTGGAGGACTCTGAGACAACCAGGAGCAATCCTCATAGGGTTGCCACCTCATCCCTTTAAACCCGAACACATATGAATTACACAGGTTCTGAAGCTAATTTAATGCAGATAAGGCATCAACTGAGTTTAATTACCACCTTAATCAGCCACAGAACTGGTGTAATTCATGTGTGTTCAGGTTTAAAGGGATGAGGTGGCAACCCTAAATCCTCATCCATCCCACCATCTGCCAGCCTGGTGAGCGACATTAACCCCCTACATCGCTTCCTCACACTCCCTGCTACACCCTTAGCGAGAAATTGGGCGCCCCAACCACCCGCCCTCGGCACGATATAGGCAGGCACAGAACTCACCCCCTGATGGCTGCTGCCATCTTTCGGGCCTCAGACCGGCTACAACGGGCTGGAATCTACCCCATCCCCCAATCCACAGCACAGGACAGTCAGCGACAGGTCCCCCCACCATCTCTTTCATAGCTCAGGGACCATTTAGGGCAGCAAGGACGGGGATACGAGTGCCTGGGAGTAGATTCGTGGCTCCAGCCTAAACAGGGGTAGCGGCCATCTTGCTCCACCTGGCCACTTTGCAAACGCTGCCTCCTAACCCACCTGAACTCTCCTGGGACTAATGATCGGCTCTCCTCTCACTCCATTACCAGAGCCGACCACCCGACTAGAAGGAGCTTGCACCCCACACAGAGCTTCTCCAATAGGCCAATCTGAAGGCTTTGATTCTGCTTGAGAGAGGCGACCATCTAGCTCCACCCGACAGACACTCACAGCCCTCACGTTCCCATTGTGCCCACACCAAGGCCCCAGTCAATCTCAGGAGCACCCAGGTCTACAAGAAAGCCGTCTCAGAGGGGAGTAGTAGTGGAATCTTATACCCATCTCCATTGTCAGCCATCCTGCTCCACCTTGTGGCTATACATGAGGGTGCTCCTGGTCTCCCTGACCCTCTGGTGCCTCGATTGTCCCTTACACTACCTCCTGCTGCTGCCCGGCATACTGCACCACCATCTGCAGCTCTCATAAAAAGAACGGTCCAAAAGACAGTCCTCAACACCAACCTGAGTGAGCAACAGCCATCATACTACAACCCAATAACCCCTTTCTTTCTTGGACCCCTCCATCTCCTCCATACCCCACAATCTCCCTATCTGAATATTGCAGCTCCCTCGCCAGACAGTTTGCTTCTCTGTTTGCTTCTCTGTAACAGTACTGTGGGGTAGGGCTGCCCACATGAGGATGTTTACCAACATACCAAAAGGGCTCCGGAGGGGCAAGCCAAGGTGGTGACTTGGGGCAGTTTTTCACACGCTCAGCGGCTGCTGCCCACTGCCAGCCAGGTCCCAAGATGGTGTTGGCGCCTCCATCCCCCATTTTCTGCCATGGATACTCAGGGGAGCCACCACTTTAGACCAGCTTCACCAGCGGGCTCCGACCACCCCTCCAGGCACTCTCGGAGCCACTCCAATGCCTCCCTGGGTTCTGGAGAAGGATGGGACATGGAAGCCCAAATGAAATCCTACACAGTCACATCAGATCTCTCCCCACTAAAAATGACTTTGAGCATTATGTTAAGAGGATCGAAAAAACATACAAACAGGAGATTTCCGAACTCAAAAGAGACATTGAGGTCAGTTTCGATGACATAGAAGCCACCACAGACAGTCTCCAGGCCTCTGTACAATCCCATGAGGAAATCCTTAATACCCTTACCTTAATACCCATACTGTGATGTTACATCTTTTTTTTAGAGAAAGGTTTGTATCCCTTAGGCAGCGCTCGTCCTTTGGTGTGGAATGCAGTGTCCTGAGTGCAAGCTGCTGCTCTAGCCCAATTATTATGGGGGAAACGTAATGTGTGTGAACAATTTTTGTTTTATATGTTCAAAACAGCGCTTGCAAAACTGTGGTGATCCCCTTATTTCATGCTCAAAATTCAATGCATATGATATATATAACCAATACTCGTCGTCGAACGTGAGTCCTGTGACGTAAGGTGTGGTTTCCTGCTCGCGACGGATTCCCTATGTTTGGAAAGAGATTTTTTTTCTACATTGTAGTGTCATACCCATAATTCCATTCCCATAATTCCTAAAGGAGTACCCTAACATGTCTCCGGACCTCTGACAGACACCACCGAAGATACAGTAGCTTTGACTGGAGTTACAGAGAAAACTCAAGCCTTTAGAGGACAAACATACAAAAAAGCTAGGAGAATTGTATTACGAGTTTCAGTAAAAATCACCCCTCTCTAGACTACACTGACACATCCTA
>BLSH010328900.1:1672946-1684244 GCA_018402905.1 Glandirana rugosa
TTTTTTGAATCCTACAGAGGGGTGACTCACCTAATTATTTGATATATATATATATTATGTATATATTAAAAAATAAATAAATATATATATATATATATATATATACATATATATATATATATATCATACATTATACTACACACACACAAATAGTTACTATATAATAGTGGAAATGTGAAAGATAATGTCAACATGTAACTCCATCCACTCCCTACTCTAGCTTGTATGTGGGGTGTAACCTGTTAAGTAGCGGATCAGTTGGGAAGACCATCATGTTATGAGGATTGTTTGACTTACTATTGAATTAGAAGGAACTCTGACTGTCCATATTGACACAGGAATTATAGTTCGATAATGGGCAGACTTATACCCTCTGGAGTCTAGTTTGTAGGACCACTAAATCCGAATACCTTATATAAGGACTTAATTCCCAGGGAAAAAAAAAGTATAGTGAATGCATATTGAAAGTTTATTGTGAATGTCCCATGTATTGTGCTGGATTTAGCTCTCACTCACTATTGTGAACTGCCCTTTTCTTGAAGACAATGGTGAAGTTAATGCGATAGGAAATGAGGTTTCTAAGTACTTGGTGACCCCATTTTGGGATCTTTTAGAAAAGGAGAATTTGGAAGGCAAACTGTGCAAAATTTGTATATGTTCTGTGGAAATATAAAGCTATATTAATAATATAATAATAATAATTATAATAATAAGATCATAATTAATTAAGCATATAATACATACAGTAAACATGTATAATTATTATATTGCATTATTATTATTATTACTACTATTAGGTAGAACATTTAAAAGACATATCTTTTATAAGATAAATTCCCTCCAGGTACCTCATAGCAAAGCAATACATTGTATAATATCTATATTATCAAGTGCCATTCCAATTTGCCAAATATTCCCGTTGCCTTTTGCATTTGCCTTTAATTTGATAGTTAATAAAACATATTAATATGCTTAAATGAAAAGTGAGTTTAGTTGCATGTGCTAAGAAAATATATTTTAGTAAAAGAAAGTTAAACACGTAATATTTCTACCTTTTTTATTTTAACCAAAAGAGACATATGTTAAATATAAAACCTTAACGAAAGTAGTAATACTCTGAATTGTCATTGATAATAAATAGATGAGTTAAATTGATGGAAATCCACACATTTCACCCAAATAAGTTGTTCAATTAATATTTTTTATCTATGTGTTGATTTGATGCTAAAACCAATCATTTGTTAGAAAGTAAGAACGAATTTCAATGGATCTATCTATATATCTTCTTATTTTCCTTTATATCTGATATTTATGCATTGGTTCTATTCAACTACCTGAAAGTACCATAAACATAAATATAAAACAGTGAAAAGAAAAATAATTTTTATAAGATATGACTAAAAATGCTAGTTTATAATCTTCAGGGAAAGCCACCATTCTGCCTTGCGTGCTATATGTATTTCATCCCCTATTCCCAAGGATAATCGATAATTACCCTAGGATTATTCCAATCGGAAATCTTATACACTATAATTATATTATAGCAGAGGGACCCATTTACAGATGTAAAAACATCAAACTCAAAGACCTTCCTGAAAACAGAAATAAGCCACTAATGCCTGGGAAAAGAACTATAAAAATGATAAAACAGAATATCACGGTTACCATATTTATGTCAACTTTATATATATTTTGTATAACTAAAATTAAATGTAGATTTTATTTATATTATTATTTAGCAAACTCCTTGTTTTAAGTCTACTAAGGTGACATATTTTAAAGTAATAAATAGCTGCAAATAATGTTACTTCACTTTTCTGTAATTATAATGTGTATTTTGAAGAAAATATTGTTGCGTTTGTCCTTTAAAAGCAACTTGAATTGACAATTGCAAAAAAAAAATCCTTTCCTACCCAGCTTTCCTGAATTACAGATTACAATTACAGCTCTCTTTCTCCCCCTAAAGGCCATTCAAAGAGTCTGCACTCAGAGACGATTCTTATTCCAAGGTCCATGGGGGTCGATTTACTAAAGTTCTAATCTCATGCAATTTAGAAATCCACTTTAGCACATCGCAGAAAAAAAAATAAAATAAAAAGTGTAAAACAAAACAGACATTTCGGCTGTTTTTCAAATATCATAGCAATATTACAAATGATCAATCAGTGTGAATCTGATAATTGCAACATTTGTTAAGATCTTACATGCAAATTAGCATTCTGACTTTTACAGCTATAGCAAAAACGTTTGCAACATAAATGTACCCAAAGAATAATCAATAGTTACAAACTGCACATAAAGCATATACAAAAAAAGATATACCTATATATTAAAAAAATATTTAACTATTTTACCCAAAATATTAGAAGACATGGTTAAGTGGCATACTTTCTAAATATTTGGATCAACCAATCTAAATACAGCTAAACAGTGTGCAATAAATAACTAAAATAATAGATTGCAGCTAAACAAGAAACTAGATGCACACTAGCCTAAAAATTGCTGCTTCTATAGGAGTTTGGTGTTCTGCCTGTAGAAGCAGCTCAATGTTATCCTATGTGTCCATGCACATTAGGACATTACAGAAATATTTTGAGCTCAATGTTAGGCATGAGAAAAAACCCTGATTGGAGCTTTCAGGCAGAAAAAAAAAACACAAAACTCTCCTAAACGCCTCTAAACTTTATACAAAAATGCTCCATATGAGTGTTTTTTTCTGCCAAGGGAACTGGATTTTCTAAGCCCAATGTGCATGAAACTTCAAGCTTAAGGTTCCATGCACACTGACGTAAAAAACGTTGTTTCTACAGGGGTTTTGTGTTCTGCCTGTAGAAGCAGCTCAATTTTATCCTATGTGTCCATGCACATTAGGACGTTTAGAGGCATATTTTGAGATCAACGTTTAGAGGCAGTAAAAAAAAACCCTGGTTCGCGTTCCTGTTTGGAGCTTACTGGCAGAAAAAACATAAAACTCTCCTAAACTCATCTGAACTTTGTACAAAAAATGCTCTATATGAACATTTTTTTACTACCAAGAGAACAGACTTTTTTTAAGCCCAGTGTGCATGGAGCCTAAAAAAACAAGTTCCCTTTGGCAGAAAAAAAAAAACCCAAAAAAACACACATAGAGCATTTTTGTACAAAGAGTGCACAGTGGCGTAAAAACTGTGCTTCTAGAGGAGTTTTGTGTTCTGCCTGTAGAAGCAGCTCAATGTTATCCTAGGTGTCCATGCCCATTAGGACATTTACAGCTATATTTTGAGATCAACGTTTAGGGGCAGTAAAAAAAAAAAACGTTCTGGTTTGCGTTCCTGATTGGAGCTTACTGGCAGAAAAAACGTAAAACTCTCCTAAACTCGTCTGAACTTTGTACTAAACATGCTCTATATGAACGTTTTTTACTCCTAGGAGAACAGACATATTTTTTAAGCTTAGTGTGTATGGAGCTAAGAGTTTAGCGTTTTTTTTTTGCGCCAGAAAGCTCCAATCAGTGATGCAAACCAGAAGGATTTTTTTCCCTGCCTCAAGGTTGAGCTTAAATATGCCTGTAATTGTCCTAATGTGCATGGACATATAGAATAACATGGAGCGGATTCTACGGGCAAATCACAAAACTCCTGTAGTTAGCAGCAATTTTTAAGCCAGAAGTGTCCAGAATGTTGTGCAACTCAGAGTCAGGGAATCCGAGCCCAGAAGGGTCCTTTAAAAAATATTGAAGAAATGTACACTAATGAGGGAAGAAGATTGTAGGCAAGGTCTACTCACAGTGATGGGGATACCTACATAAAGGTGCCACTAGTATTATTTGTAATCATACAAGTTGCTGTATACTCTACCACCACTGTAGATACTACAATTCCTAAAAGTAAGATCAGTATAATGAATAAAGTGTTGTTATCCTAGAAGTTGCAAACAAAAAAAAGTGTTTGGGCTTGCAACAGTTTGCTACTCAGATATCTTTCAGTGTCCAGAATAATGCTAAAATTCAATATGCTATAAACTTGGCCATATTAAATAACTGCTTGCAGTACATAGACATAGAAAAGTAGTAATTGAAGCAACTATACAGTTTTTGCAGAGGGGATATAAAGTTAAAACCAATCTATGCAACATCACAGCAGCTTGACACACTGAACTCATTGACATTGCTAATTAACCAGCAGTGGAAAAGCAGCAGTATTGCAAAACTTTAAATCACCATAGTGCACAAAGCTGCATGCGAGCTGCATTTCTTTGGCACCATGAACAATACTATGTGCCTGGACAATCCAGATAAAAAAAAACACCATGTGTACTGCATATACTATGATACTATGGGCACTGGTAAATTTGGGAAAATACTAAACTCTAATTATTAAAATGTTGTTTGTACAAGTGAACATTTGTAGTGGATAGATTCTCTCAAAATAAAAGATACCAAAACTTTTGAGTTTCCACTGCTGAGTACTTGACAATGACAACATGAATTAAAAAAATAAAATTATTTTTTTGTTGTGTCACGGTCAGAGCTATGGTAATGTATTTCTGACTCACATGTCCTATACAGTATTCACAATTAAATCCGGAGTAGCTAATTTACTAATATTCAGTAAGCCCTGTGTTTGTTTCAGCATGATATTGAATGAGTGTGTGCATGTTGGGGGTGGTTTTATTCTTGTTTTTAAGAATAACTTTACCTTCTTTTAATATGTTCATATTCCTTCATAGGCTACAATTGCCTAATTAGCCCAATCCTCTAGTGAAAATGGTGCTTGGGCAAGGAATGGCAATATTAAGTAATTTTCTCACTAACCTATATTTACTTCATTACGCATCCACTAAATTTAAATGAGCATAGACTAAGGTAAAAATGATTCCTTTAGTAAATCGTTGACTACTTTCTCCCTTAGCTCTAGGATAAGGTATTCTGAAAAAATAAATAAATGCATAAAAAAATATCTATGCTGTACACTTACTGCTACATACATTTTATATATATAAACACTTATATATAAAAAAAAAAATATATATATATATATATAAACACACACACATTTTATTTATTTTAACAATTTTGCTGGAAATTTGAACATGAATTTGTTGGAGTGGGCATAATGCCAAAATAAATACGTAACCCCCCCCCCCCTCTTATACTGAAACTTTATCTGAGCATAGATAATGTCCTTTTCACAGGCTGGAAGAATCAGCGGAATAAATGGATGAAATATTTTAAACAAGAGACTTTTACTTTCTACAGATTTTTTCCCTGAAATACTCCTTATTCTGAGCAGCCCTTTAGATTTGTGATTGGTCGGTTTGCATAGATATCCTACAGATAATACCATATCTTTTCTGTAGAAGGGATTACTGTAAAAACATGGACAGTGTGCATCTGCAAACTAAGGAGGTGTTGTTTAAAACTATAAAAATATGCACGTGAATTTCCATCTTTCTACTAAACAAATGTTATAATAGAATATAAAAGCATCATATAGTAAAATGTAATATTTTAATATAATAATATAACATAATATAATATAAAATATAATTTAATAAGCGTGATATAAATTCAGTCGGTTTTTTTAATGCACATTTTGTTATGGAATTAATATTTTTATAGTCTTTATAGCACCCTTATTCTTTGAGTAATTCATTTCTTAATGACTGACACATAGAAATGTTTGAAAAAAATATTTTTTAATCCTGTGAAACTTACTTGTGACCTTTGATGGCTACATCTGTTTCTATATAGATCTACTATGTGGAAAGCTAGACATAACAATTACGTTTTAAACAGCAAACCAGGTTAAGGGGAAGTGAAAAAAACATGCTGCCTTATTGGTTGATTCAAATAAGCACACATTTGATGGCTTTAGTGAATCAGCTTACACTATAAACAAGACAGTAAAAAGACTTTTGTGTGTTACTCTCTGTTGTCTGTATTGGAGCTTAGATAACACGATGACCTTCCCCCCTGGGCCCATGTGACCATTCTTCAGTCTGGTGATTGGCTACTCAGGCACTGCACACTGTATAATGAGAGAAAGGGGAGAAGGTCACATACTTCCCCATACCCGGAAGTATAGGGTATTTTAAAGGTCTCTGGTGAGCAAACTGGTTGGAGAAGGGGGGGGGGGGGTGAAGGTATATTTTGGGAATATGGAAGGTGAGCTAAAAAGCATACAAAAATGGGTGAAGTGGGAGGCCTACATTAAGACACATCTGAGCTTAGCCTTAGGGATTCTTCATGTAATATTGTAGGTATGAAGTGCAAAGTAAAATATATCCATAGCAATGTTTGCACTAAAATGGGGTCAAGGTCACTGCACAGAATTTGGAATCTCTTCTACTCCCTGAGTATTAATATTATACACAAATACTATAATACATTATGTATGACCTTATCATAGGCTATTTAATGAGTTAATTATATCTATTCCCACAGTGGCAGACATAATGCAGTATCATTGCTGCCAAGCTGTCATTCTTATACTATGACTTGTAATTAACTCTGCCACGTTTGACGGAGGTTTAATGGCTTGGCATGTCAATGGAGTGACTCTGCAGGTTTTAGTCTGCAAACTTCCTTTTGTGATTTTTTTTTTCTTCCGAACAGGGACAACATGTCATTTTTAACCACCCATCTTCCTATAGTATGCAGATATTTATAAAATGCCATCTTGTCTGAGGTTACCTAGTCAAGGCATTTTGTACTATTAGCACCTAATAAATGTTTCCATTCCAGTATTTGCATCTGGGCACACATTTTTAAGACTTCTTTAAACACTTAACTGAATAAAAATACTTAAAGGTAACCTGCAAAAAAACAAAAAACAAAATGAAATCTGGCAATCTGGCAGAACCCTGAGGTTTCCTCTGCTGCCCTGCAAGAGTTTTACAATATTATGTACTCTAGGCTTTCTTAGACAATTAGTAAGAATACAGTTTAATTATGCTCATTCCAGGGCCAGGTATAGCAGAACACATCATTAGATGATGCATTACCATCTCAAAGTTCATTCCATATCCAATTTACAATCATATCCTGAGCAGAGGGGAAAATCACACAGTGTACTAGGTGCTGTTCAAATTTCAGCATCAAAACTATTTTCTATTAGTTTATTCTTATTCTGTATAACTGTGAAACTCTGCTTTCTACTAGACTACCCACTTGATAATGACAGAAATATATACATATATTTATACACACATATACAGTACACACATGTCAGTACAAATTCCCTTAGGGTGACTGTACAATGTATCAGCATACCTTATTTATTTAACCCCCCCCGTCCAAAAAAAAAAAAAAAAAGGAACCCTGACCATATATAAAGCTCTAGGAAGTCCCCTCTTGAAAAGTACTTATTTTATTTCATACACTCCAGTGTTGGATTTGATTTCTTTCACATCTGTTAAATATCTCCTACTATTGGACCATAAAACCAAATCACGCATTGCTTTTTTAAATAATTTTAAATTTTTTTTTTACTTTACAAGTTACAAAAATAAATGCACAATGCTGTTATTAATTTGAAAAACCCAAGAAAATGTCATTTTTAACATAGTACGACATATTATTTTAGCACACACATAAAATATAATATAATATAATATAATATAATATAATATATATATATATATATATATATATATATATATATATATATATATACCCACACATACACACACACACACAGGTTATAGATAAAGTAGATATGTATTGATCTAAGGAAATCTAACACTTACAAAATAAGGTGTATAGCTATTCACTAATTAGTTCAAGTAAATCATGTTTGTCTGGCAGTGTTAGGACTACCATTACAGGGTAGTAATAAATTCACTTTGTGCATGCCATGTTGAATAATTCTCTGCAGAAACCGTGCAGTATAAGTAACTAGATACAGCTTGGATGTAACAAACATGCCACAGACTGAAATAAAAGGTGCCAATAGCGCTGATTACTTGGCACTTTTAGCATATATTTTAAAAAGTAGTAGTTCCTGTTGCAGAGTCTAAGTCTGCGACCTTCCTTCACATGTGATAGATTCACTTTAGTAGTATTTTAGCCCCACCCCTAGCAAACAATAAAAATACAAATCAAATGTTGTTTAGCTAGTTGATGCCCTACGTTGAGCACAATGCCATATACTTGATAAAAAAAAGATGCTTTATTTATGTGGTAACCACATAAACCTAGTCCCAGGAATTCTAGTTTGTGTCCCAGAAGAGTTTTATGCTATTGAATTCCTTCAAGAGATTCAACAATCTCCGACAAGAGGAATAAACAAAGTCTGCTCTACAATGTTGTTCATTGTAATACGAGTGCTGGGCTTATTCTCTCTGTAGAGTAATTCCCAACAAAATATCCAAATAGGGAGCAAAGAAATGAATCTTAACTCCTTGTTGGAAAGGAATGCCTGGAGCCTAAATCACTGTAAACCTCCTTAATCTCCCTGTTATGGAGCCTAAGCTGTACTTTCACTACTGTCTGCCTGCTTAGTCAACTCAGCCAATCAGAACTAAAAACTGATTTGTAAACCATTAAGTCAGTGAATATTTTATTTTTTATATATAAGCGTTGTTTGTTATGATATACTTATTGGTGCTATCCCAATTAATTTAATCTTTTATACTTTGCAAGAGCAATGGTAGTTCTCCAGTAGATTCTTAATTACCTAATCAACAAACTTGATTGTTTGAAGTGTACACAAATTTGCTGAGCCAGCATGGAAATTACACTTTAGTATATTACCCATAGTACTGATGCTTTTTGTTTTCTGACATTTTGGAGATAATTTACTAAAGCTTGCAAATCTTCACTGAGGTCATCATGCATGGGCTCGATTTAAAGAGAGAGAATGCTTCTAGCTCCTTTAACTTGAGCTGGTCACTGAAGCAAACATAAGTTCACTTAGAGTATAAAACATAGGCTATTCCGAATTACTAATTTCCTATGGAATTTAAGTGGCATATTTATAAACACAGTTATACATTCACCAAAAATTCACTTTAGGTGAATTGTCCTGGCGCGGTGGTTTAAATTCAAGACAACAATTCACTACTAGTGAATGTTTGGTGAAAGCCACATTTACTGCTTTATAAATATTCCCTTTTGAGCTTGATTTACAAAAAGGTAACAAGTTTCCTTGCCAGGCCATTAAACCCAGTGATACCTCTTCCAGATTTATAAAAAAATAGTGCAGTTGGTACGTGCATGTGAAATGCACATGCATACTTGACTTGGCGCCATGTCCAGGCCAATTTAATCTAATCTAAAGCCAAATATCTATTCATTGTAGACTTCATCTTAAATTGGAACATACCAATATCAGCCTCTATCGTTTTACAGTAGCCATTTGCAACACATTTTTTTTAATAAAATTGAACATAACTTTTTAATATTATTTTTTGGCTTGAAAGCTGTTTTTTAATTAATATCATTTTTTTTAGACAAATATTTCATTACAGTAAGTTAAAAAATAAGTATTGCCATCTCATATTTAATAAGAGGATTTGTTGTACTTATATAATAATAAAATAATTTATTATTAGTACTAATAATTTTTGAAGTACTTTATGATCCTTTATATAGGATTTATATGTAATGGTACATACCTGTTTTGCTACTTAAAAATGTACCCATAAGCTCAGAAAAAAAATTATTTAATTTTTTTATTTAAGATTTTAACTATAGTGTAAATCATTAACAGCATATATTAAAAGGCTCTCCTTAGCATTCATAATGGCCCACTCGGATTGCACATCTGCACATTAAGGACACGCCCAGTTGTTCTTGGTGGAACCCACAGCCAGTTAAAAAAAATGTTCTACTTCACAGCTGATGTACTTGGGTATGCCCATGCTTGGTTTCTAATAGACATGTGCAAGTGAGCATGCTTCTGATATTATCTCGTCCATCATAAGTATGCATCTTTACAAATGTCTGCATGTGGGAATGGTGTCAAACAGGTACAAATATGCGGGAGTGCATGTACAGTCTTAATTCACTGAAATCAGTGGGACAGGCGGCTGGCATTAAAATTAGGAATGAAGAGCAGATTTTAAAAGTGTTTCATTGATGTTAAGGGCATCATTTATACCTTCTCAATTTTATTGATAAGTTAAATCATTCTGAATGGGGGTAGAATTTTTTATTTAAATAATTCACAGCTTTATTTTCACTGTAAACTTTTAATACTTTATAGCTCCTTTAGGATATAGTTTTTTTTCACATTTTTTTTAAAAGTTATAACTGGTCATTGCACATAGGGGATGAAGGGATACTCAAACAAACAAGGCAATCATTGGTCAACCTTATGCACAGAGTGAAATCCATCATCCTACATCCAGACCCAAGTGTCCTTTATGATAATATACATTTCTTTGCCACTTTTCTATGAATGACTTAAGAATGAATTAAGATATGCTTCTCTTTTTTGAGAGTTTAAATTTGTTTTGAGCATTTTTAGATGCTGTTCCAGTGAATGTTAACAAATGCACAAAGCAATCTAATTTATTGCAAGAACAAAATTAGATATTTTTGTGCATTTGGTATGTATGGAAAACAGGGACATATCCAGGGACACCTCTTTAAAATTATAGGATTATTCTTGGAAATCCTGGAAGGTTGGTAACCAAGTATTGTGGCTATAAGGTCTACAAAAACATAGCTAGGCAGAGTTTATAAAAATACATAAACTGCAGTAGGCCTTTACAGATCAGTTTTTAGCATCTTAGATTTGCCAGACTAATAAAAACTGATTTCTGATTGGCTGCAAAGAGTTACTGCGCAGCACTGTTACTGCTATGAATGAGAAAATATTTGTTAAATGGATACATTTACACAGTTTACATTTTTCTTGAAAGGT
This sequence comes from Glandirana rugosa, assembly GCA_018402905.1. Taxonomy (NCBI): domain Eukaryota; kingdom Metazoa; phylum Chordata; class Amphibia; order Anura; family Ranidae; genus Glandirana; species Glandirana rugosa. The sequence continues at coordinate 1,683,797 of BLSH010328900.1, forward strand.
TAAAACTATAATGACATGGTTGAATAATGTATTTGGGTTTAGTAAAGTAAAAATCTCATCCCTTCCCCCACAAGTAAGAGCTTTGATACGACACGTAATTTTAGGTTGTTTAAACGAAGAAATTGACCACTAAAAAAAACAATACATATTATAACGTTCCTAGTGGCAATTATTAGTAGTGGAAGTGGGGACTGACTTTTCCAACTAACAATACAAATTAATGTTCGACTTGAGCACGTTATAATATCTCGTCGTAAAATACCGATAGTAAATCAATTAATCTAAAAGTTACGATTCTCATATAGAACCTGTTTATGTAATAAGTTGGTACAGTAATATCAAAATTGGAAAGTTCTTTTTACATTTGACACATTTACATAGGTAAATTGTTTATAAAAGAGTAAGTATCGTCATTGTCACGACGCGTCATTGAGAAACGTCGGTTAGT
>BLSH010328900.1:1726481-1750083 GCA_018402905.1 Glandirana rugosa
GTTCCCAGAGAGCCCACCCACACACCAGGGTTCCCAGAGAGGCCCCCCACACACCAGGGTTCCCAGAGAGCCCCCCACACAGCAGGGTCCCCAGACAGCCCCCCACACAACAGGGTCCCCATCCCCAGAGAGACCCCCACACAGCAGGGTCCTCATCCCCAGAGAGACCCCCACACACCAGGGTCCCCAGAGAGCCCCCCACACAGCAGGGTCCCCAGATGCAACATGTCACTTACCACACATAGACTGGCTCTCTCTCCCTACCCTTCAGATGGGCATTCTGGGGGTTGCAGTTCCTCTCTTAGGATTGTGATGGGTCTGCCAGTTCTCCGGACTACATGTCCCATGATCCTCCTTTGTGCTCTTTTTTCATTCCCCACTCCCGAGTACAGTAGCATGAAGAGGAGAGGGAGGGGGTGAAGAGCCCGCAGCTGCAATGCTCTCTCCACATAGAGACACTCTCCCTGGCACTGCTGCTGACCGAAGGAGGAGGAGGGAGGGGCAGGAAACAGCCCTCTGCTCACAGCCTCATGCAGTTCAAGAGGGGGGGAGGGACACAACAGTTTCTCCTCCATGGACCTGCTGCTCGCTGTATGGGAAGGAGCACCTGGGCTTCAGCGCCCCCCCTCCCCCTCGCTCTGCCGATCAGCTCATCAGCCCTGCCACTAAGCAGTGTACAGCGGTGTTCAAAGTCATGGCTGTGCGAGGCGCACAGCCATGACTTTGTCAGGCTGTCTGTCACTGAACCGGCCCACTGAGCCATCGGCCCACCGGGAAACTCCCGGTAGTCCCGATGGCCAGTACAGGCCTGCCTCTAGCCTGCTTGTGAGTATCCTCAATTGACAGATCATCTAAAATACCCAGGATACATGGCTTAGGGTCCCTCGGGACATCCTCCCCAAACACTCTATTAATGGTGGTCACTACCCCCGTCCAATAAAGGTGGAGCTTGGGGCAGCGCCACAGCAGGTGAATAAGATTCCTGTGATCTCCAAGGCATCTAGTGCACTCAGAGTTTTCTAGTGTCCCCATCCTATAAAGCCTCGCTGGGGTATAGTGCATCCGCAGGAGAATGTACAGCTGGGATAAGCGCTGCACTGCACTGAGGGAGCACATCTGCACCGCCTGCAGGGCCTCCTCCCATTGGCCTTTGTGAAATGTGCCCGCGTCACTCTCCCACCGAGTTGCCACTCCAGATGGGAAACCCCTTAGGTGTGCAGATGCTAGCATGGCATAACAGTGGGAAATAAAGCCCCTGAACTGTAAGACCTCTGACATATAATGGAATATAGGTACTGGAGACTGTTCATACGAGACTCCTGTGGATTGTGCTCTAACAGCATGGTGCAATTGCATATATGAGAAGAACATTGATTGAGGGAGATTGAATTTGGTCTGTAGGGAAGCGAAGGACCTCAGTTTGCCACCCGAGAAGATGTGTACCAATCTGGTAACCCCATATTGTTTCCATCTGTGCTCACACGGCAATAACCGAAGTTCCCTATAGTGCCCATTACCCCAGATAGGGCTATATCCTGTGAAACCCGGGACATCCTGTAGGTACCTCGCCTTGTTCCACACCTTCTGCATTAGTGCATAGGTGGGAAAGAGCTTGTTGGATTTAGTGTAGGCTGGGGCCTCCAATCCCATAGCTACATTGCGCACCCCAGTGACATGTTGCAACAGCGCAGCAGTTGGGTCTGCCTTCCCTCGACTAAGGACTGGTCCCTTGGGCAAGGCCCGAGCAATATGTTGCAGTTGAGCTGCCATATAGTAAAGCCAAGGGTTGGGTAGCGCCAAACCTCCCTGCTCTTTAGGCTTTTGTAGTTGCTCGAGTCTGACCCTCGGGGGTTTATTGAGCCAGAGAAAGGAGCGGAACATTGAGTTGATAATGCGGAAAACTTTGAGCGGGATCACCATGGGCGTGTTGTGGAGAATGTATAAGAGCTGTGGCATAAAAAACAATTCTAAGCTCTCCAAAAACTCCTGTAACTCCTCTAACGTGTAATCCTAAATGGAACATCAGTTGGGTCATTAATCACCTTCCCCCTACTAGTGCGTATAGCCCCAATGGAGGGCGCAGTCTGATTTGCTTGAACAATTTTAGCCAACATTCTGCCTGTCTGCTCCCCCTCCTCGTAGAACGCCAGCCTACTGAAAAACCTCTTCCTATCTGCTGCTTATGTGGCCAAATGGCCCACCGCTGCTTGCGCAGCCAGCCAGGCTTCTCTTGTGGCTTCTGAGGAGTCAGCTATAAACTCTGCCTCCAGGCGACAGACCAGCTGGGCAGCATGCTCTCTCTGGACCATAGTGTGCTGTTTAATTGCGTTGACCTCTGTTAGAAATAGGCCTCTCAGGAATGCCTTAAATGCATCCCAGGAAATCAGGGGGTCAGGGTGTTCGCCGTTAGTCTGCCAGTACGCAGATATTGCTGCAGTGATTTTGTCAGGGCAGGGGAAGAGGTTCAACCAGAAAGCGTTCAGTTTCCATGGGGTTCTCGGGAGGGTCGAGGAAGTCCCAACATTTAAACGGACTACCAATGGGGAATGGTCGGATATGCCTCTGACCAGATATTGTATTTCTTGAATTAAGGGTGAGGCAGCTGGAGTGCATAGGCACAGGTCAATTCTGGACAGGGATAAATGAGATTTAGAGAAGCATGAGTATTGCTTTTGCAAAGGGTTGCGGGACCGTCATGGGTCTATCCATCCCACCACCCCAATAAATTTCTGTACTGGTGTACGCAGATGCCTAGTCCCCACCGCAGGGGGAGGGTGTTTATCAAGCATGGGATCCAGATAGCCATTCAGGTCCCCAGCCAGGATCAAGGGAATCTCAGGGTTGCACAGCTGGTACGTCAGAAGAGTTCTCAATACTGCAGCATTAAAAGGAGGCAGTATATACACTGCTGCCAGAATGCATTTAACTTGGGACACTCTGCATAAAAATATGACATATCTCCCTTCCGAGTCAATCAGTTTATCAAACAGCTGAAAGTCCAGGGATTGGTGCACCAGAACACCAGCAAAGTTCTGACATGGGGCATCTTAGGGGGTTCCCGTTTTCTCACCTTCTTGCCATAACTGTGATGTGACTTGAGATAAAACATATGAAGGTCATACGCTGAAGAAAGCTGTGCAAAAGTCATGATGAACCAACCAGAAACATTGATACTGTCAGTATTATAGTGAGGTTGGGAACTCCCCCCGAAAGAGGGGGTCTCCTCTAGTGGAATGGGAGTATATGGTATGTAAATAAAGTAGGGAGCAACAGGCATCCCTTGCAACAACAACCTGGCATTGGGTAAAACGCCCCACCTTACCAGACGCAGGAGAAGGAGATCAGGAACCATCCTCCTTGCCCCTGCATTGCAATCCACAGGTTTGTCCAGTCGCATACATAATTCTTGCTCACGTTGGAAACAGGATAACTGAGTCTCCCGGCCTGATGATCAGAATTCTTGATGGGCAAATTACTTTCACATTCAATCTTCGCCGCCTTCGTTCTGGTGAGCTTGTCGTAACAGATGTTCGTTGTTATCCAGCCAATCGGAGGCCTCCATGGCTGAATCAAAAAAATGAGCTTGGCCTCACGCCTGCACCTGGAGTCTGGCTGGGAACAACATGGAATAGGTGGCTTGAAGGCGCTGGAGCCGCTTCTTGACCTCCGCAAATTTCGCTCTGCGGCGCTGGACTTCCGCCGAAAAATCAGGGTAGAAAGAAATGCGAGTACCTTTAAGCTGAATGTTCCGGCGTTCTCTGGCCAGGCGGAGAACAGTCTCTTTATCTTTAAAATTCAGGAGTCTAGCCAGAAGAGTGTGGGGTGGATGACCTGGTGGTAGAGGCCTAGGTGGAACTCTGTGGGCCCGCTCCACAGTATACAGGGGGCTGGACGCCTCTCTCCCAAACACATCCTGCAGCCACCGTTCCACAAACTCCGTTGGGTCTCTTCCCTCCACCTTCTCCGGGAGCCCCACTATGCGGATATTGTTCCTCCTCAGGCGGTTTTCGATGTCATCTGTTTTAAGTTCAGCGGCCTTGGCAATGCGCCCTGTAGATTGAACATCCCTCAGCAGCGGTGGAATTTTGTCTTCCAGGTCACTAATGCGGCCCTCCGCTGCCGTGGTGCACTCTCTTGTTTTTTGTATGTCATGGCGAATCAGTCCCATCTCTTCTTTCAGGCCCCCATAATGATCTTTAAGTACATCCACTAACGCTGTACATTTTTGGACAGCCTTGAGTATATCAGCCAAGCTGGGCTGCTCTGCATCTTCCTCCCCCTCCTCTGAGTCTGTGACATGCTGATCACTGGTGTCTGAGGGGCCCTGCAGGGACAGTGCTTCCTCCTGATCCGTGTGGAATATTGCTGGGATGGCCTCCAGATCTGAATCCCGGGGCGGCTCTGCTGGGCTAGTTAGCTTTTGTGCATAATATATGTCCCTTGGGGGATCTTTCCTGGTAGCTTTGCGGGTTTTCGGCTGCTTACCGGCCATTTTCTGTGCCTCTCGCTGGGTGGGAGCCGCCGAGGCGCCATTTTGGGAATCTGTGCCATCTGCCTTCTATTTGTGGGTCACCATACCGCTCGGACGAGTGTCACTGGACGCAGGGGTGTCAGGGGAAGAGGTGTGCTCATTAGAGCCGTGTGAGAGCTGTTAAGACGGCCGGGAGAAGGATCAATGGAGGATCACACACGGGAGCTCTGTGAAGCACGACCGCTCACATGCCGCTCTTGGCCACGCCCCCAAGGCAGAAATATTTAGTTAGGCAAATTAGTCATAGAGTTAAAATCAAGTTAGCCAAAGCATGCTTCTGCAGTTAATTTGTGCCATGTGCATCTATGCTTTAATGACTAAAAAACACAGGCTTGTGCGCTCAACCTATATTATCAGCCCAGTCCAAAATTGATAGTTCATAAAAAATAGTTCATAAAAAGCAACAATACAGTCTATTGGAAAAATCCTCAAGGAAGTAGAGATGGAAGTCTTTACCACTTCACTCAGTCTCTGAGGAAAGGGGGGGGGGAAAGATGGTGCATGGAATAATCCGGGATAAGAGGCAGCCAATCCTAAGAAGCTGAACCAAACTTCATGTAACTAGAGAAGAAAAAGACAAAAAGGAGGCGCCTCTAAGTGCAGTAAAGTAATGGTATAAAAACACTCACATGGTAAAGCAGCATTAACAGCATGATCAGCATGGGCAGTCCAAAGTGGCGTCACTGCAACCTCTGCGATGGGGAGAGCGTCTCCAGGTATAGGCAGGTGTCCAAATGTAAACAAAGTCGTCCAGGAAGGATGGTAAAAAGCCGGCTAGTGAATCCGGGACGAGGGATATGACACAGGAGACGAGGCGCAGGGGAGTGACGTCATCAATAAGCGACACGTTTCTTAGGCGAAAGACGGTCCTGATGACACAAGGACCGCGCCTCTTCCTCATGCTGTTAATGCTGCTTTATCATGTGAGTGTTTTTATACCATTACTTTAATAAATCCTTTGTAATACTGCACGTAGAGGCGCCTCGTTTTTTGTCTTTTTCTTATGCTTTAATGACCTCTGGGCACAAATTAGTTAACAAAGCTAGTGGAGGTCCTTTGCTTCAAACAACATCTCCTAAAGGACGCTTTTCCAGAGAGATACACGGACACTGCCATAGCTTATTTAGCATCATGAATAATGCTGACCCTCTTACTAAAGTAAAGTAAAATCAATATTCCTGCAAACATATGCAAATAAGGGCATCTTACTTTACTCTAAAGGCAGCGCTCAATGGATCAAAGTCCCTTGTGGTGTTCATAGGCGCTGCCTTTAGTTGTTTTGTTTGCATATGCCCACAAGTCCATTGGTTGACAGCAGCTCTGGGTTTTTCATTTTTGCCCATGAGACATTTGTTTTTCCATACACCATCATCTTTTGGCTCCATTGCTTGTAGCGCTCAAGGCTATCGTTGTTTGATTTTACTTTACTCTGCCTCTTTACTCTGCCCCCCCCACAGTTAGAACACACCCAGGGAACACACTTAACCCCTTCACTGCCCCCTGCAGGTTAACCCCTTCACTGCCCATGACATTTATACAGTAATCAGTGGACATTTAAATTTCTGATCACTGTATAAATGTCATTGGTCCCAAAAAAGTGTAAAAAATGTCCAACATGTACAATATCACAGTCCTGATAAAAATCGCAGATCTCCGCCATTATTAGTAAAAAATAAATAAATAATAAAAACGCCATAAATCAATTCCCATAGTTTGTAGACGTGATAACTTTTGCGCAAACCAATCAATATACGCCGATTGCGATTTTTTTTACCAAAAATATGTAGAAGAATATATATCGGCCAAAACTGTTGAATAATTTTTTTTTTGGATATTTATTATAGTAAAAAGTAAAAAATATTGTCCTTTTTTCAAAATCATAGCTCTTTGTTTGTTTATATCATAAATGACGCAGAGGTGATCAAATACCACCAAAAGAAAACTATATTTATGGGAAAAAAATGATATAAATTTAGTTTGGGTACAACTTGCATGAAAGCGCAATTCTCATTCAAAATGCTACTGTGCTGAAAGCCAAAAATTGGTCTGGGCAGGAGGGGGGTTTAAGTGCCCAGTAAGCAAGAGGTTAAAGGATTTTTAAAAAACAAACAAAAAAGCCCCAAACATGACATACTCACCTGCTCTTTGCAGTGGTTTTGCACAGAGCAGCCCGGATCCTCCTCTCTTCAGATCCCTGGCTGGCGCTCTTGGCCCCTACCTCCTGCTGAGTGCCCCCAGAGCAAGCAGCTTGCAATGGGGGCATCCAGGCAGGCTTGTCCCTGAGCCACAGCTCTGCGTATCTATTCACACACACACACAACCTCAGCTCGGCCCCACCCCCCTCTCTTTCCTCATTGGCACACTGGCTGTAAGTGCTTAGGTAAGGGCTAGGGGAGCTGGGGGGGGGGGGGGCTGCTGCACAGAGGAGTTTTTTTTTTTATTATGCATGAAGGTAGAAAACACGGAGCCTTTAGAACCACTTTATAGTGGCACCCAGCTATTTTATTTTACTATAACTACCACATCTGGACAGACTCAATTCCTTTCTTCTTTTCCTACATCCATTAGGACTTTAAATAGGACTAGTCTATAAGTTGTACCCCTGTGGATAAAAAATATACTTTTTACAACAAAACAATGTTTTTATTCAATCAAAAATAAAGCAGTTTACACCAGCAACCTAGAAAAGACTGATGAACAGTTTCAAGGGCAGGTTAAAAATTAGAAACAATCAACCGATTGGTTCCTAAGGGCAAATCTACATTTTCATTCCAGAGCTGATATGTACAGTGCCTTGCGAAAGTATTCGGCCCCCTTTGACCTTTGCGACCTTTTGCCACATTTCAGGCTTCAAACATAAAGATATAAAACTGTAATTTTTTGTGAAGAATCAACAACAAGTGGGACACAATCATGAAGTGGAACGAAATTTATTGGATATTTCAAACTTTTTTAACAAATAAAAAACTGAAAAAGTGGGCGTGCAAAATTATTCAGCCCCCTTAAGTTAATACTTTGTAGCGCCACCTTTTGCTGCGATTACAGCTGTAAGTCGCTTGGGGTATGTCTCTATCAGTTTTGCACATCAAGAGACTGAAATGTTTGCCCATTCCTCCTTGCAAAACAGCTCGAGCTCAGTGAGATTTGATGGAGAGCGTTTGTGAACAGCAGTTTTCAGTTCTTTCCACAGATTCTCGATTGGATTCAGGTCTGGACTTTGACTTGGCCATTCTAACACCTGGATATTTTTATTTGTGAACCATTCCATTGTAGATTTTGCTTTATGTTTTGGATCATTGTCTTGTTGGAAGACAAATCTCCATCCCAGTCTCAGGTCTTTTGCAGACTCCATCAGGTTTCCTTCCAGAATGGTCCTGTATTTGGCCCCATCCATCTTCCCATCAATTTTAACCATCTTCCCTGTCCTTGCTTAAGAAAAGCAGGCCCAAACCATGATGCTGCCACCACCATGTTTCACAGTGGGGATGGTGTGTTCAGGGTGATGAGCTGTGTTGCTTTTACGCCAAACATAACGTTTTGCATTGTTGCCAAAAAGTTTGATTTTGGTTTCATCTGACCAGAGCACCTTCTTCCACATGTTTGGTGTGTCTCCCAGGTGGCTTGTGGCAAACTTTAAACAACACTTTTTATGGATATCTTTAAGAAATGGCTTTTTTCTTGCCACTCTTCCATAAAGGCCAGATTTGTGCAGTATACGACTGATTGTTGTCCGATGGACAGAGTCTCCCACCTCAGCTGTAGATCTCTGCAGTTCATCCAGAGTGATCATGGGCCTCTTGGCTGCATCTCTGATCAGTCTTCTCCTTGTATGAGCTGAAAGTTTAGAGGGACGGCCAGGTCTTGGTAGATTTGCAGTGGTCTGATACTCCTTCCATTTCAATATTATAGCTTGCACAGTGCTCCTTGGGATGTTTAAAGCTTGGGAAATATTTTTGTATCCAAATCCGGCTTTAAACTTCTCCACAACAGTATCTCGGACCTGCCTGGTGTGTTCCTTCTTCTTTATGATGCTCTCTTTAAACTGACCTCTGAGACTATCACAGTGCAGGTGCATTTATACGGAGACTTGATTACACACAGGTGGATTCTATTTATCATCATTAGTCATTGAGGTCAACATTGGATCATTCAGAGATCCTCACTGAACTTCTGGAGGGAGTTTGCTGCACTGAAAGTAAAGGGGCTGAATAATTTTGCACGCCCAATTTTTCAGTTTTTTATTTGTTAAAAAAGTTTGAAATATCCAATAAATTTCATTCCACTTCATGATTGTGTCCCACTTGTTGTTGATTCTTCACAAAAAATTACAGTTTTATATCTTTATGTTTGAAGCCTGAAATGAGGCAAAAGGTCGCAAAGTTCAAAGGGGCCAAATAATTTCGCAAGGCACTGTATATAATAAAGATAATCACAATAAGTAAAGGCTGATTTCATTCTCCCTGTAAAGCATACCAGTGAAATAAAATCTGCACATTTTTGTGAATCTTACAATATTCTCTCATGCCTGCGTTGGCTGTTGAAATATATTTTGCATTCATTGGGGAATATTCATATGTGGTTTGTTGCTATGGGGAATAGTAGACAACAATCTCATTGGAATAGTCTCCTAACTGTACATAATTCATTCTACGGACACAGCTGTGTTCTACAGAAACTCCTGAATGTAATAGTATTTAGTAGTAGTATCTGCCTTCATTTTTGCTTTTTTTTAATACTTGCCAGGAGTTCAACTTTAACCACTTGCCGACCAGCCGCCGTCATTATACAGCGGCAGGTTGGCACGTTCCCTGAAAACAACGTACTGGTACGTCACCCCTGTAAATCACTATAGCAGGCTCACGTGCGTGCTGCACGATGGGGAAGCCGATGCCCGTGGCCGGCGGCCGCGATGTCCGCTGGCAACCCGCTGTCACGGGATAGAGAGACAGAACGGGGATCTGTTAGTGTAAACAAACAAATCCCTGTCCTGTCACGGAAGTGGAGAGAGATTGTCTGTTTCCAGTAATCGGGAACAGCTTTCTTGCTCCTCCCCCAATCAACACAATTCCCCCACAGGAAGACCCCTTTCACACTGGGTCATTTTTCAGGCGCTGTGGTGCTAAAAATAGTAATATATAAATATGAAATAATAATAATAAAAATCCAATAAAAGTGCCATAAATCTTATTCTGTAGACGCTATAAGCCAATCAATATACGCTTATTGCGTTTTTTTTTACCAAAAATACGTAGGAGAATATATATTGGCCTAAACTGAGGAAGAAATTTGTTTGGGATATTTATTATAGCAAAAAGTAAAAAAAAATCTTTCAAAACTGTCACTTTTTTTGTTTATAGCGCAAAAAATAAAAACCACAGAGGTGATCAAATACCACAAAAAGAAATCTCTATTTGTGGGAAAAAAAAAGGACATCAATTTTGTTTGGGTACAACGTCCCACAACCGCGCAATTGTCAGTTAAAGCAACACAGTGCAGTATTGCAAAAAGTGCTCTGGTCAGGAAATGGGTAAATACTTCCGGGGCTGAAGAGGTTAAAGCTGAATTCCAGGAATGCAACAACTTTGTAAAAAGTGAAGGGATACTATGAGTTAAGTCCAAGGAGTTGGATTGGATGACATCTCCTTGGCTTATCTCTATTATTTACATTTGACAGGTTTATTGTTTTGCCAGAGAGACATTCCAGGATCTGAGAGGAGAGAAACACACACAGCAGCTATGCCTGCCCCTCCCCTCTGCTGGGCATTCACAGAAGCCTTTGTAATAATACCAACGCTTCTGTAATTGGGCAGGAGAGAGGAAGGATGGGCATAGCAGCTGCAGCGACTCTCCTGTTCAAAATGTAGAGCTCAGAAGGATCAGTGATAGCTGTGTTCTGAGAGTGCTATAAAGCTGTGGCACTGTTTGCTGGAACTCAGTGGGTGGAGTTGTAATGTCACAAGTCTCCCCACCCACCTCTATACTGAGAGATCGAGGAGGGAGGGAGAGGGGAGTGCAAAACTTTCTCTGTTCCGTGAAGGAGATAAGCAAATTGCTTGTCACTCACAGAGCATGAGGCTCATACATTTGTGTATTTCCCCATTAGCTGGACTTTCTCTTCCTGAAAAAAGATAAGGTCATTACTCACAGTTGGATTAACTCTTTGTGGCAAGACTGGACACAGATGACATGACATGCTATACTCTACCAGGCAGAATTATTAATTACATTTTCTTTTTTCGGGGTTTACATCCACTGGGAGCCAATGTAGCCGCTGCTGTGTCTCAGCCAATCAGGAGATGAGTCCCAGTCAGCCGAGGGAATCGTAGACATCGCTGGATAGAGATGGGCAGTGGCGGCCCTTCCATAGAGGGCGCACTGGCGCTGCACCCCTCCATGCGCCCGGCCCCCTGATCTACATATCAGGGTGCCGTACCATGGATTCCAATGGGGGGGGGGGTGTTTTTTTGAAGCACGTTATTAGAGCCAGAGGCTCTAATAGACTTCAAAAAAGGGTGGGCTCGGGCACAGAGCACTCATTGAGTAGTACTACAAGCTGCAGGTATGCCTTACTTAGATACATAATTTTTCAGGTTGAAAAAAACATCCATCTAGTCCAACCAGAAATAGAAATAGAATTAATAAGTAGAAAACCTTTATATATAGAACCCTACACCCACAGGTGATCCAGACGAAACCAAAAAAAAACTATAAAGTAATGCTACAATTTGCTCCTGCAGAGGAAAAATAATTCCTTCCTAATTTCCCAGAAAAACAAAAAAGGTGGAGCGCATCCAAGAGTATCAGTAGGTTAACAGGAAAACTGAAAACAGCGTATGCAGCTCACCTTGGCTGTGAGTGGCTGAGAACACACCAAATTGTATCTTGGCTGACAAACTTATATAGTAGAAATCTACAGATGACTTCCAAGAGGTCTTCAACAACACATCCCAAGGTTGGGTGTACCACACTCAACAATGATGCCTTTGGATAATGGGAGTCCACACAGTTCAGAGTAAGGAGGCGGAACACAATTTTGGATAAACAAAAGCCCTACATTTAATAAAATCCATAAAACTCTCCAGGAGTTGATACATATTAAAGCAAAACATGAACCTTTAAATCCAAGATCTTTAAAATAACACACCTCACTGTGATTAATTTATCAAGGAACACCTAATATTAACCCTGGTTTTCCAAAACACACTGGAGGTAAAGATCCCCCTGACCATCAAACGCTTGTCAACTTTAATTATTAAAAAGATTTCAGATTGGCATAATTACATCAAAAGTATGTAGCGCACCCACTAAGGAGCCGCAGGTAGAAAGGGATCCCTCGCCCTGCACCGCCAAACACACCGCATTTTCACAGCACGCTTGAATCAGAAGAACAGTCCAGTGCTTTGTTTTTATATTTTATTGAGGGGAATACATTTAATTGGGATAGGGATATTATGGGTAGTATAACTCTCCAGGGACACAGCTATATACAGTACGTATAAACATTTCTCCTCCATCTCCTGCACAAATCTTGCTTGTAGAACTGCAACTCCCAGGACCAGCTGGCACTGTTTGGATGATCTGACAAAGTCTCAGTCAGACTGGTAACAAATGCCCTTTACAGACAGGGGCCACAGGGTCCCTTTGTGTAGCACAGTCCTAGTTCCCAGTTGTCCTTCTCCTGTGGCTACTGATCCCAGCACCACCACATCAGGCACTACCAGGTCGCCTGGCTGCACCTGTCCCTTTCTCTAGTCCTCTTGGCTAAGACTCCACAGTCCTCCCAGACTGACTCTGCATCCATCCCATACTGCTCTCTCCCAGACCTCTCAGGCATACCTCTCAGTCTTCTCGGGCTGTAACACTCACCAGCCCACCTGGTTGTCTTCCTCCCTGGAGATTTGCCTGGCAGTGTTCTCCTGCTGTCCTCCACCTGCTCCCGTGCCTCCAGTCTGGACACCCCTGTGTGTCATGAAGAGGGTCCCTTTTGCACCTGAGCCCAGGCCTGAGGTTACCCCCCCCCCCAGACAAGGGGGCTACCCTCAAGGGCCTCCGACAGCCTAACACTCTATCTTCAGCTTCCACCCAAACTCCACTGCCCCAGCTGGGCTAACCCTGAGTATTTCAGGGGACCTGCCCCCTGCCATCCCATCTGTTGGGGTTTAGTCAGGGTTCTCAGAATACTCCAGGCAGCTCCTCCTTACCTAAACACCCATTCTTCTGGAAGTTTCCAGCAAGTTCCAGAAGTAGGGGGAGGTTTCAGAGATGCTGCCTGTGAGTCATTTAGCCCTCCCTAAGTCACTCAGACCCTGACCCATAAAAACTCCAGGCTTGGCTGCCAGTCAAGCCAAAAAATTTACCTACTCTAACAAAAATCTATTCTAGCACACTAGGGGGTGCTACAAGTAATTCACTAAACATCCAAAATACAAATAATAAATGTATAGGTTATCATCTTGAGGAACTAACCCGACACCTGACTGCGAATATAACAACAGTTATATAACAGTTAATATATAGTTATGGACCCAGTGGCAAGCCCCACTGTGATTGAAAATCAGAGAACACCTGGTAATTACCCCAGTAGTTCTCAACCACACTAAAACTAACATATAAAATGGATATTCCTTGGATCAACAATCTCTGTTGTTATGTCTCTTAAATAACTGCAATAAAACTAACTTACCTGCCTGTTTACAATCTTTTCTAGAATATGCACTGAACATTAAATGTGCAGCAAACATTTGTGATATTGGTGGCTATGGTGGCTGCATTTGTTTTCCTTTTTAGGCTTTTCTTTCTTATCACCTGGTAATATAGTCAGTTAGTCTATTGTTTTTTTTAAAAGAGCATGCTCTTCTTCAGATATAGCAGTTAGAGGGTTGAGGCAAACCATTTACCACTGGCTGGGGTGTTTACAATAATCAGCTTTTATATGTAAAATCTTTTTCTCTTACGTTCACTGACAGATGCAGCTCTTCATTGACATGTGGGTTTATGCTTATCCTACTAGGAGTTGACTAGGCAAAAAAGCAAAAGGATAGGCTGGCCCCTCCCAGGGGGCCGTCCTCACTTCAGCATATAATCCCCCTGCAGTGCATAGCATATCAGTTTTTAATGCCTAGTGCAAGGAGTTAGACCTGGCTCCCTGATGGGACCTACGGTTCATCTTTTTTGCTACCGCTTTTTTATTTTTTTCAAGACTTCTGATGAAGACTGCTATCAAGAATCCGGCTGGGGCATAGAGGATATCTAGAATCCTGTACTTTCCCCAGCGCGGCCAACCGATGCGAGCTAACCCTTAGCTTAGGCGGGGTCCGCCGCATCGTAGCCGTTCCGTGCAGGTGGGCCAGTGGGTAAACCCCACTTGCGTCTAAGAGACCGGGCTGCGCTTGCGTCCAGAGAGGCCGTTTTGGCCTGCAGCATCCATCCCCTCTGAGGGGAGAAAAGTCTGCTACCGGGTGGTTACCCGCTGCGCCCGTCGGATTGGTGAGTGACCCCCCTCCCCCCCTTCCAGGGGTTCGGAGGGTGGGGGGGGCAAATTGCGGTACCAGGTCCGGTGGAGGGTTTCAGGGCCACATTTTTTTAATGGATCCTGCCTGGGCTCCCCCTACCTACCCCCTCCCTCCCCCCCGTCCCCCGCACCTCGCGCTCGCAGCCGCCATGTGGCGATCCGCCGCCATTTTGCGGCAGATCGCCGCCATTTTTGCTAGCGATTATTTGTTGCAGTAGCCACGATCGTTCGTTGCCGTAGCCACGATCGTTTGTTGCCGTAGCCGTGGGTGTGCTGTTTGGCCTCTAGTGACCGCTTTGGTGGCCATCTGCCGTAGTCGTGGCCTGGTTTGCTTCGGCTTGGGCCTCCAGTGATTCGTTCGGCGGCCATTTTCTTGGTGCTCCATGAATTTGGACAGCACAGCGGCATTACAGCGCAATATAAGTGGCGGTCTGCGCTCCTACTGGGACACCACGCAGAAGGGCAAACAGAAAGTATAGCTGATTCTCCCTGGGGTGTCGGTGGCGGTGGGCACAGTCCTTCTGGGCATTGCCCGGTCGCTCTGTGGGGTGTTGATGAGGCTGCACTGTGGGGCGTCATGGCCTTTTTGGGTCTAGCAAGGACTCAGGTGGCACAATGGCGACAGAGCCTGTGGGTTCTTCCCCGGAGGGGTCCGTGGAAGCGCAGGCTGTGCTGGGACCGGTGGTTCCCCTAGTCCAATTGACTTCAATTGCCGTGCCAAGGGGGTGACTAAAAAGCGTCCACCCCCTCCCTCTTCTGGGAAGGAATCTGAACCGGAAAGGGGCTCGGTGGTCACAGGGACCCCCGTGGAGCTCTCAGATAGTGAGCTGGAGCCTTCGGATTACCTACGTTTGTGGGTCCGTTAAGCCAGCACGGACACTTAAGGTTTATCCTTATGTCCACTTTTTTTGACACAGTTTGTGTATAAGGAATGGCATTAGCCGTAGAAATCTTTTTCATTGCCCAAGCGGTTCTGTACGGTTATCCCTTGGTGGATCATTTTTTACAGAAGGGGTGTCCACCGCAGTGGACTCTCCGGGGCTCGCCTAAATAGGGCGACAACCTTTTCTTCAGAAGGGTCTCCATCCGTTAAGGATCCGACCGATAGGCGGCCGGAGGCAATGCTCAAGACATGTCCTTGTTAGCGGGGACGGCCATGAGACCGGCTTTGGCGTCGGCCATGGTGGCGCAGTCGCATACGGATCGTGCGACTGAGTTGCACTCTGGACTGGACTTCAGGTACTCCCAGGAGGTTTTGCAGCGGGTTGTACACCTGATACAGGGTCTACGGTACCTGTGTGGCGTAGCCTTAGACATGCTGTCGAAGAGGTCTGGTTTTTTGCAGCCATTGTGAGACGGTTGCTGTGGTTAGGCTGTTGGTCGGGTGACCACGCATCCATAAGGGGCTCACGGACCTACTCTTTTAGGGAGGTCAGCTCTTGGGGCGCAACTGGATGAAATCAGTAAGGATTTCACTGAGGGGAAGAGGATGTTTTCTTCCAGCACCACAACGGCGGGAGTACCGCAGTAAGCACGGTCCTTCCTCTTCGGGTCAGAAGCGGTTTTTCGTATGCCCGGTACAACGGGCAAGGGCTCTGGCCCCGGCAAGGCTGCCATTGGGGTCGGTAAGCGGCCCTGGCACTGCATGCCCGAACAGATGGAAGACAAGTTCTCCTCCGCATAGGGGTTGCCCCCGCCTGACTTTCGGGTGGGGGGCCGACTGCTGAGTTTAGCAGAGGACTGATCACATTTCAGACCGGTGGGTAGAGAAGTGGTGTCCCCCTGGTACAGGTTAGAGTTCAACACTCTACCCCCAGACAGGTTCTTCCTATCGAACTTGAGGCCCATCCGGGGCGTCGGGAAGTTCTTTTAGGGGCAGTTCAGAAGCTGTCCGAACAGGGGGTACTTGTGCCGGTCCCTCCATTGGAGAGGTTTTCCACGGTTTTTATTTGACCGTAGCTGCCCTTCACCTAGGGTACTTCCTGGCGTCTCTGGACATCAGGGACGCTTATCTGCATGTCTCATTGGTCTTCGGCACCAGCGCTTCCTGCGCTTTGTGGTAGGGGATCTACATTATCAATTTGTGGCGCTCCCCTTCGGCCTGGCCTCGGTCACTCGGGTCTTCTCCAAGCTATTGGCTCCAGTACTGGCTCTGTTGAGGCTGTGAGGCATTACCGTGGGGGCATACCCCGACAATCTGCTCCTGCTAGCGGAGTCAGCTTTGGCTGTGGAGGACAATGGTGTTATCACCATGGCCTCGATGAGAGTTTTCGGCTGGCTGATCAACCTGCAGAAGTCGGCATTGACTCGGTCTTGTCGACTGAAATATCTGGGTCTAATTATGGACGTGGAGCAGGGGAAGGTGTTCCTTTCTCCGGCCAAGTTACTGATGCTTCAAGCAGCAGTGTGAGTCCTGCTGTCACGTCGGTGGTCTTCCTTACTTTTCTGTATGCGGGACTCATGGTCTCGGCCCTTGAGGCAATACCGTACGCCCAGAGTCACTCTCGGCTCCTGCAGCAAGCATTTTGTGACGTGAGACAAGTCTCCGTTGTCCCTGGATCAAACTGATCAAATTGGACACCAGACCAGGGGGTCGTTGTCCTGGTGGTTTCGGGTCCTGACCTTGACGTTGGGGAAGTCTTTCTCCCCCTGCCTTGATCGATAGTCGCGAGGGACGCCAGCCTATTGGGCTGGGTAGGAGTCCTGGCACAGCTGTCTGCTCAGGGCCGTTGGTCGGCGCAGGAATATCGCCTTCCTATAAATGTGTTGGAGCTGAGGGCAATCAGGCTCTGTTTCTCCCACTGGGCGACAAGGCTGCGTGGCCTCCCAGTTCGGGTTCAGTCGGACATCGCCATAGTAGTGGCGTACAAGTCCGATCAGGGCGGAACATGAAGCTCGGCAGCAGCTGCGGAAGCGGCCCACACTCTAGGGTGGGCAGAATCTCACGTGCCGGCAATCTCCGCCATCTATATTCCGGGCGTAGAAAACTTTTTCAGTCACCAGACTCTGGATCAGCGGGAATGGTACCTACATCCAGAGGTGTTCTACCAGATCTGCCACGGGAGGAGCACGCCAGACATGGTCCTGCTGGCACCCAACTTCAATCACAAGGTGCAGACCTTCGTGTGCAGGACGGGATTCCGTTGGCGGCACCACGGACGTTCTGGTAGTTGTTGTTTTCAGTACAGGCTGCTTTAAGTTTTTTCCCCTTTTTCAAGCTTCTACCGCGGCTCCTGCGCAGGATAGAAGTGGAGGGAATCCCGACAATCCTGGTGGCTTCAGATTGGCCTCGGCGCCCTTGGTGCGCCGACGTGGTGCAGATGGTGACGGACGTTCCCTGGCGGCTTCCGCTTCGCGAAGATCTGCTCTCTCGGGGACCCATCCTGCACCCTGCTTTGTCGTCGCTGGCTTTGGCGGCTTGGCTATTGAGTCACAGGTGTTGAGGGATAGGGGGGTCTCTGACTCCGCGATCCCTACCATGCTTAGAGCGTGTAAGTGCATTTCGCGCAAAATATGTCATCGCACCTGGAAGGCTTACATTGCCTGGTGTGAGGCGGGAGGTTGGAACCCCTGCTCTTTTTTTCCATGGCTTGGGTGCTGCTTTTCTTCCGCAAGGCCTTGATAACAAGTTGTCTTTGAGACGCTCAAAGGCCAGATTTCGGCTCTGGCGATTCTTTTCAGCGTCCGTTAGTGACGTTTTATTGATCTGTACATGTACAGGGTGTAAGTCATGTGGCTCCTCAGGTTCGGTTGCCGTTGGCACCGGTGGTTTTTAACCACTTCAGCCCCGGAAGGATTTCACACTTTAGGACCAGAGCCCTTTTTGCGATTCGGCACTGCGTCGCTTTAACTGACAATTGTGCGGTCGTGCGACGTTGTACCCAAACAAAATTTGCGTCCTTTTTTCCCCCACAAATAGAGCTTTCTTTTGGTGGTATTTGATCACCTCTGCGTCATTTCTGATCGCCGCTATAAACAAAAGAGCGACAATTTTGCAAAAAAAAAACTAATTTCTTATTTTTTCTAAAATACAAATAAAAAAAAATATAAAAAAACATTTTTTTTTCATCGATTTTGGCCGATTTATATTCTTTCTCATATTTGTGATAAAAAAAATCGCAATCGGCGTTTATCGATTGGTTTGCGCAAAAGTGGCCGCGTTTACGGACGATGAGAATTCATTTCTGTTTTTTTTTTTTAATTTTTCACTAGTAATGGCAGCGATCTGCGATTTTTAGCGGTACTGCGATATAGCAGCGGACATATCGGACCATTTTGACACTTTTTTGGGACCATTGGCATTTATACAGCGATCAGTGCTATAAAAATGCACTGATTACTGTGTAAATGCCATTGGCAGTGAAGGGGTTAACCTGCAGAGGGCGCTCACAGTGCATGATATCGCAGCCATCGTCGTATGACAGCGTTTTGCGATATCGAGCCATCTTGTCGCCGTCAACCTGCGGTTGACGGTCGGCAAGTGGTTGAGTTAGTACTATCCATACTGCATAATCACCATATGGGCAGATCAGGGATATTCCTTACAATTGCTGTCACGAAGGGCGGTCCTTTTAGTAGCCATTGCATCCACTGGGCGGGTGTCTGAATTGGCAGCGTTTTGTCTTGTAGGTCTCCCTACTTGGTTCTTTATAAGGATAAGGCGGTGCTGCGCCCTTCTCCTTCTTTTCTGCAAAGAGTGTGGTTTTCCTCTTTTTCTCATAATGGTGACATTGTTCTGCCTTCATTGTGCCCACACCCTTCTCTTGGCACGAAGATTGCTTTGCATTCCTTGGAGGTCGTAAGGGCATTACGGGTGTATTTGACGGCTACAGCTCATTTTCGGAAGGCTGATGCCTTGTTTGTTTCTGGATTATATGCTGAAGTGGGGACGGCCCCCTGGGAGGGACCAGCCTATCCTTTTGCTTTTTTGCCTAGTCAACTCCTAGTAGGATGAGCATAAACCCACGTCAATGAAGAGCTGCGTCTGTCAGTGAACTCAGGCAAAAGGATTTTACTGTAAGTTTTAATAAAATTCCTTTATTCCAAAAGGAAAAAAAAACTTTTGCTGTCTCTGCTTATTAGGGATGGTCCTGATGTTTGAGTAGAATGCACATATAGGGCGTTCACGGCAAATTTGAGCGCCTTGGAGCGCCCCATAATGCACTGTGGGATCGCAGTGCATCGACGGCTGCTGATTGGCCAAAGCATGCACCTGACCTGCATGCTTTGGCCAATCACAGTGCAATCTGCTGTGAGAGCCATGATTGGCCAATGGCAGGGTATCATATCCCACACTATATAAGGCTGCTTACAGTGGCCGTATGTAGTGTGATAACAGATTGAGAGAACTTGATCTAGATTAGGCAGATTAGTTAGTGGCGTGCAGGCAGTTTAATATATATAGATATATATATATATATATATATATATACACATACGTACACACATATATATACACACACACACACAC
The DNA here is from genome assembly GCA_018402905.1 of Glandirana rugosa. Classification (NCBI taxonomy): domain Eukaryota; kingdom Metazoa; phylum Chordata; class Amphibia; order Anura; family Ranidae; genus Glandirana; species Glandirana rugosa. The sequence continues at coordinate 1,745,994 of BLSH010328900.1, forward strand.
ACACACACACACACAGTGCAGGCAGTGTACAGTATATAATATAGTGCAGCCAGTGTACAGTATAAATTACAGTGCAGGCAGCGTACAGTATTTATTAGTGTAGGACATGTACAGTATATATTAGTGCAGGCCGTGTACAGTATATATTACAGTGCAAGTAGTGTACGGTATATATTAGTGCAGGCAGTGTACAGTATATATTACAGTGCAGGCAGTTTACAGTATATATTAGTGCAGGCGGTGTACAGTATATATATATATATATATATATATATATATATATATATATATATATACACAAAGTTCAGTGTACAGTATATAATACCGTGCAGTCAGAGTACAGTATATATTACAGTACAGGCAGCGTACAGTATATATTAGTGCAGGCAGTGTACAGTATATATTAGTGCAGGCAGTGTACAGTATATAAGGAAGTGCAGGCAGTGGATATTGCAGTGCAGGCAGTGTAGAGTATATATTAGTGCAAGCGGTGTACAGTATAGATTACAATGCAGCCAGTGTACAGTATATAAGTGCAGGCGGTGTACAGTACATAGTGCAGTGGAGGCGGTGTACAGTATATAATACAGTGCAGGCAGTGTATAGTATATAGTGCAGTGCAAGCAGTCTACAGTAGACAATACAGTGCAGGCGGTTTACAGTCTATAATACACTTCAGGCAGTGTACAGAATATAATACAGTGCATTCGGTGTACAGCATATAATACAGTGCAGGCGGTGTACAGTATATAATACACTTCAGGCGGTTTACAGTCTATAATACACTCCAGGCAGTGTACAGTATATAATACAGTGCATTCAGTGTACAGTATATAATACACTTCAGGCAGTGTACAGTATATAATACAGTGCATTTAGTGTACAGTATATAACTGTTGATAGGCTGACATTTATAAAAATGAATCAGTCCTGGATCATCAACTATCAAGCCCCTGATGCTGATGTAACTCATTGAGTTTACTAGGGATCTGGGATCCCTTGAAGACTGCTTATACTGCCTATCCTATTCCTGAATCTTGATTATGCTAGCTTCCAACAAAATTTTATGTTTAGAGCACCACCAACATCTAATTTTTCTGCCTCGGTTTAACAAGGGCATGTAATTACAGTATTTTTTAGCATTTTTTTACAGCAGGGCTCGTTCCTGTGCCCAACAAGGGTAACTGTGATGGGTTACAGTGTTCAGGCACCACCAACACCCAAGGCCCAATTTTTCTGCACTTGTATGACTGGGGCATGTAATTACAATTTTATATAGTGCAGTCCATGTAGTATATATAATACAGTGCAGAGTATATAGTGCAGTCAGCGTAGTATATATAATTCAGTTCAGCGTATATAGTGCAGTCCGCGTAGTATATGTAATACAGTTCAGAGTAAATAGTGCAGTCAGCGTAATATATAAATAATGCAGTTAAAAGTATATAGTGCAGTTCGCGCAGTATATAGAATACAGTGCAGAGTATATAGTGTGGTCCATGGACTATATATATATATAATACAGTTCAGAGTACATAGTGCGGTCCGTGTAGTAAATATAATACAGTGCAGAGTATATAGTGCGGTCCGTGTAGTGTATAGAATACAGTTCAGAGTATATAGTGCAGTCCACGTAGTATATATAATACAGTTCAGAGTATATAGTGCAGTCTGGGTAGTATATATAATACATTGCAGAGTATATAGTGCAGTCAATGTAGTATGTATAATACAGTGGTGTTAGAGAAGGAACATTTCTGCCAGTGGATTCTGGCTGTTTCCGCGGTGGTGCGCACGTCTGTGCGCGTTCGCGCGCGTGCGCCTGTGCGCACACACGCCGGAAACGGCGCCAAAGCCTACTACCTGTTCCTGTGTTTGTTCTGCCTCCTGTTGACCCGGCTTGTCCTGACCTGCTGTTCTGCTGCCTGCACCGACCCCGGCTATCCACGACCATCCGATTGTCTGCTCCCTTGTACTTCTGCTGCCCGCCCGTTAACGAACCTTGCTTGGACTTGACTACCCATTTGCCTGATCCTTTTGTACCTTCCTGCCCACCTGTTGCCAACCCAGCCTGCACGACCATCCTTCTACCTGCACGTCTTCTGGAGCCTCACAACATCATCTGTGACTATCCAGCCCTCGTGCCATCCCGCACTCTTGGACCTCTGTCCACTCTACCAGGGGTCCTTGAATCGGGTGCGCAAGAGCGGTTGTTCCCTGCACAAGACAGACTCCACCACTAGTTTGTGACAGTGGAGACTATATAATGCAGTCAGTGTTGTATACTGTATATAACACAGTGTATTGAAGTGGTTAAGGGAAACCCTATGACAGAATTAGGGAAAAAAACGGCGTGGGGTCCCCCGCAAAATCCATACCAGACCCTTTTCCGAGCATGCAACCTGGCAGGTCAGGATAGGGGGAGACGAGCAAGTGCCCCCCCTCCTGAACCATACCAGGCCACATGCCCTCAACATGGGGAGGGTGCTTTGGGGTCCCCCCAAAGCACCTTGTCCCCATGCTGATGGAGAAAAGGGCCTCTTTCTTACAACCCTGGCCGGAGGTTGTCGGGGTCTGCGGGCGGGGGGCTTATCAGAATCTGGAAGCCCCCTTTAACAAGGGAGCCTCCAGATCCTGCCCCCCTATGTGAATGGGTATCGGGTACATTGTACTCCTACCCATTCACCAACAAAGTGTCAAAAAAGTAAAAAAAAAACAACAGACCGTTTTTGACAATTCCTTTATTAAAAAATAAAATAAAAAGTGTCCCGAGTTGTACATCCATCATCAATTACGCCGCCTGACTGACCCGAAAAATAAGAAAAAATAAAAAGCGCATCTGCCTCTCTCAGAGGCTACCCACCGAATGGGCTGTCTTCAGTTTGACAGCTCTTATATAGGCAAGGGTGGGGCCATCCGGTGACATAACTGAGTGACATCATGTGACGCCAGAAGGGGCGGGGTCACCTGGTTACGTCCCAGGGTGGCCCCGTCCTTGCCTATATAAGAGCTGTCAAACTGAAGACCTCCCATTCGGCGGGTAGCCTCTGAGAGAGGCGGATGCGCTTTTTATTTTTCCTCATCTTACGGGTCTGTGGGGCAGCATGATTGACAATGGATGTACATCGCGGGACACTTTTTTTTTTTAATAAAGGAATTGTCAAAAACTGTCTCCTGTGGTTTTTACTTTGTGACACTTTTTTGATGAATGGGTAGGGGTACAATGTACTTGATACCCATTCACATAGAAAGGGGTCGGGATCTGGGGGCCCCCTTGTTAAAGGGGGCTTCCAGATTCCGATAAGCCCCCCACCCGCAGAACCTGACAACCACCGGCCAGGGTTGTCGGGAAGAGTCCCTTGTCCTCATCAACATGGGGACAAGGTGCTTTGGGAAGGACCCCAAAGCACTCTCCTTATGTTGAGGGCATGTGGCCTGGTATGGTTTGGGGGGGCACTCGCTGACCCCCTCTATCCTGACCTGCCAGGTTGCATGTTCGGATAAGGGTCTGGTATGGATTTTGGGGGGGGCCCCAAGTAAATTTTTTTTGGCAATTTTGGCATGGAGTTTCCCTTAAAATCCATATCAGACCCAAAGTGCCTGGTATGGACTGGGGGGGGGGACCCTACACCATTTTTGTCATTGATTTGTCATCTATATTGCCGGAGCCGGCAATACATTACAGCCGCGAGCACGTTTACATTTTTCCTTTAAAAATGCCATTATTGATGTGGCATGTTCTACACATCGCACAGATACGCCACTTTACAGGCAGAGCAAGGGGGCCCCCCAGGCACAATATTTAAAGGAATATTTCACTTTTAATTGTTTCACTTTAAGCATTATTAAAATCACTGCTCCTGAAAAAACGATTGTTTTAAAAACTTTTTTTTTTTGCATTGAAACATGTCCCCTAGGGCAGTACCCGGGTCCCCATACTATTTTTATGGCAATAACTTGCATATAAGCCTTTAAAATGAGCACCCATAGACTTTAACGGGGTTTGCATGTTCGCTAGAACTTTTTGCCTGTTCGCATGTTCTGGTGCGAACCGAACCGGGGGGGGGGGGGGGAGGGGGAGGGGTGTTCG
>BLSH010328900.1:1753327-1777926 GCA_018402905.1 Glandirana rugosa
CCCTCTCCCCATTTTTTGTAGGGCACTTGCCCTAGTTTGAAGATGATTTTAGAACAGTTATATGGCTTCTACCGTTAATTAATACTTTTCAGACACAGTTTGAAGATGATCCACATTCACCTCCATTTTTGCATTTTTTAAGTTTTTATTTTTTTAAAAATATTTAAAGTTATTTCCCTGTCCCCATTTTTTTGTAGGGCACTTGCCCTACCCTTACCCCCATTTTACTTCCTTTTGCAGCCCTCTGGGGCTTTCCATGACTTTCCTACAGCCATTTTTGTGCCTAAAAGTTCGGGTCCCCATTGATTTCAATGGGGTTCGTTGTCCGTGCGATCGTTCGGGTTCCGTCCGGACCCGGACCCGGACTTTCTCCCGAAGTTCGGACGGACCAGCAGAACCCGAACATCCAGGTGTTCGCTCAACTCTACTCCTGAGTATGACGATACCCCATGTGTGAGACTTTTACACAGCCTGGGCACATACAGAGGCCCAACATGCAGGGAGCACCATCAGGTGTTCTAGGAGCATAAATTACACATATAATTTGACTAAATATTACACTATTGTGAGGCACGGTGGTGGCATGGATAGGCAGTGTAGTGGCATGGATGGGCACTGTAGTGGCACAGATGGGCAGTGTAGTAGCATGGATGGGCACTGTAGTGGCATGGATGTGCCACAGATGAGAACTGATGTGGTATGGATGAGCATGAATGAGGCACGGATGAGCCATGGATGGGGATGACTGAGCATGGATGGGGATGACAGCATGGATGGGGATCACTAAACATGGATGGGGATGACTGAGCAGGGATGGGATGACTGAGCAGGGATGGGGATGACTGAGCAGGGATGGAGATGACTGAGCAGGGATGGAGATGACTGAGAAGGGATGGAGATGACTGAGAAGGGATGGAGATGACTGAGCAGGGATGGGGATGACTGAGCACGGATGGGAATATCTGTGCACGGATGGGGATAACTGTGCACGGATGGGGGTGACTGAGCATGGATGGGGATGACTGATAATGGATGGGGATGACTGAGCACGGATGGGGATGACTGAGCACGGATGGGGATGACTGAGCACGGATGGGTGGATGAGCACAGATGGGTGGATGAGCATGGATGGGTGGATGAGCATGGATGGGTGGATGAGCATGGATGGGAGGATGAGCATGGATGGGAGGATGAGCATGGATGGGTGAGCATGGCTGGCTGGCTCAGGGTGGCTGGATGGGTGAGCATGGGTGGATAGATGGGTGAAGGATGGCTGGGTGAGCATGGATGGCTGGCTGGGAGAGGATGGCTGGGGGGGTGAGCATGGATGGTTGGCTGGGAGAGGATGGATGAACATGGATGGGTGAGGATGACTGGCTGGGTGAGGATGACTGGCAGGGGTGTAACGATAGGGGTTGTAATTGCAACTGGGCCCCATGGTCCAGGGGGCCCATGTGCCTCCCTTGTACACGTGAATAGGAGGGATAGCGGGGGTGGCATTTAGAGGACCCAATCGCCTCCATTTTCCTCTATCCAGTTTACTTGTCTTCTGCTGCTCCCAGGGTTCCTGTGTGCTTCTCTGCCCCCACCCCTACTGCTGTCTTCCCCCTTCCTCTCTCCTGCCAGCTGCTGTAGAAGATGTGTCATGATGGAGAAATGGAAATGGGTTTGTAAATTTGTAATTTACTGGCTCCTTCCTTTTCTGAATGAACAGAGTCAGTGATTGGTACCAATTGGTTCATTCATAACTGAAGCATAGTAAACTTTTTTTTACTATACTTCCGTTTCTGAATGAATGGGAGGCTCAGTGCACAGCTGTTCCTGTCCATTCATTCTGTGCTGCTGAGGCTACACAGATGGAAATTGAGAGCTGAGGTTAGTTTAGACCCCTGATATCTCATCAAAGCCCACCAACAGAGCTCGTTAAAAAAAAAGTAAAAATAAAACTGTAAACAAAATAAAATGAAATGGCAAAAAAAAATTAAATTTAAAATAAAAGTTAAAAACTACTGACACCAGTGAGGGAACTATCGGGGTTGCAATTGTGACCGGGCTCTGGCATTTCACCACCATGGGAAGGCCCGAAGATGGCAGAAAGGGGGCCTGCTGCAGAACTTGTGAAAGGGCCCCGCTGCGGTACCATAATAAAAGGGACCTGCGATAGGAATAAAGGGCCTCAGGATCAGTGGAAAGAGGGAAGGGCCCTGGCCAGGGGTCAGGGGGCCCTTCATAATTTCTTGCAGCGGGGCACTGAAGGCTCTAGTTATACCTCTGATGGCTGGCTGGATGGGGTGCAGTCTGGCACATAGCAGCGCTGTGGGCACTACACATCCTGCCCACAGCGTTGCTGCATTGATCTCTCCCCCTCTCCTCTCACACTGCACCGATCGGTGTGGAGAGGGGAGAGAAAAGCCAGAACTTCCACTGGCTTGTTTACATGTGATTGCTCCATCATTTGACGGAGGGATTCACTTGGTAAAAGGCCGCTGCGAGGACCCGGGACCCAGGACCCGGCAGTCACGGATGTTCCCGGGTGCACGTCCCAGGGGGCGCGCTGGAGGCGCATCCATGGGAGGACGTCATAGTACTATGACGCCCTCCCGGAATTAGGCAACTGCCCTGTAGCTGTCATTTAGCTATGAGGCAGTTAAGTGGTTAATACCGCTATAAGGACTGATAAGCTGCAACATGTAAAATATTTGTTTTTGGCTTTAATACTGTTTTCAATGTTTATTGCGTCTCCACTAGGTAGAGTCGCCCTATTTTCTCACCATCATGAAGACAGAAAGTCATAAGTATTCCAAAATGTTATAGTTGTCTCCAGAGGAACAGAGAGTTAGCGTGCATGGCCCCCGAACGCAGACAGTGAGAGTTCAGGAACATGCACCTGCACCCACACGGATGTTAAATTGGGAGCAGCGCTGGTGTCCGTGCAGCTGCAGTGTCCCAACAGACATCAATGGGACTGCTTGAACTGGGATGCATGGAAGACCTCTGCATCCCTGTGTGGGTAAACACGGTCCTTGCATGGTGCAGAAGTGATATTCCCTGTGTTAGCAAGGCCTAAATCTTTCAATGGGGGCACATGTTCAGGTGACAACTGTCTAATAAAGGCATGCACCTTACTTCATCTTGAAAAATTGTCAGCTTCCATATCGCTTTCAATTAGGGTCCATTCAGACTGTTGTGATACGTTACTGCACATGCACTCCTGTGCTGTATTTAGTAGACTTGCGCACAACGGAAAATTTTGTTTAGTTTTGATTCGTAAAATACATAATCTCATTCTGTTATATTTGTTATGTTGTGTTAATTTGTTTTCGAATACATTTGCTATTTCTGTAGAATATAGATATTTGCTATAACAAATCGATTTGTTTTATTGTTTAATTGTTTCCTTTTTGGATAATTAGTTATTTGTGTTTGTATATATATTTGTGATAATGATTCGTAGTTCGGAAAGTCATTTGTTTAATGAATCCATTAACACACACAATGACAATATCTCTTCTCCTATGCTCATGTAGCCATGTGCTCCCTCAAGAGTGGCCGATAGCTGTGGTCCACCTGCCCGCTGCCCTCAATCACAAGATTTCTTCAAACTCCGAGTCACTGAACAGGCCGGTACTTTGTTTTGTTGTTTTATTTAAGGGTGGAACTTGGATAGGGATTAGGGATGACTGTGGGATGCCCAGTAATTGAACATGGGACCTTACTATATACACCTCCGGTATATAGACTTCTCCTCCAGCACACTACTTGCTGACTGTTATTCCTCTCCTCTCTCCAGTACACACTTGCTGACTGTTACATTACTTTCTCCCTGGTCCGAAAGGAAATTTATCAGACCTCCATGAAACTTCCTCTTCCCCACAGCTAGCACATGGTGAGGCCTACTGCAGCTGCTAGCAAGGCCTCAGGACCACCCTTTGTGGGTCAGAGTCGCTGGTTTCCATCCGTGAAAGCATGGAGCCTCGCTTGTGTAACTAAGTACGTTGGTGCTAGCTGGGCCTTGGATGAACTGCAACTCTCAGCCCATCCATCTTCCAGACCTATCTGGCCTGCCCTGCAGTCTAATGACTCTCCTTCCCCTTGGTTGGCTCCTCCCGGCCTCTACAGACTGCTTACTCTCCTCCCAGACTGTCCCAGGGGCCGTCACTCACTGACTACTTGGTGGATCCTCAGCTGCTCTCCTGCTTCCTTGTGCCACCCCAGGAGCTGACTCCCACTCCTGGCTGCACCCAAGCCCCAGGTCCCCCCCCCCCCCAGTCTGGGGACTCCCCTCCCGGGTGAGGCCTGATCCGCAGCTCCATCTACATCCTCATCTCTTCCACCCAAACTCTCCTGACACCTGCTGGCAGATCGCTGTATTTGAGGAGGCCTGCCCCCTACCAACCCAGCCTGTGGATTGGTCAGGGCTCCTTGTCATACATCAGGAAGTGACACCTCCTCATGCATCCCCCTTTTAGAGCTTTCCCAGCTCAAGGGAAGGAAATCTCCAAGGGTTGTCCCTTCCCTCCTTCTCCAGCCTCTCCCTGGAGACATGGACTCAAGCCATTGTGACCAAGTAGCAACAAACTTCCTCAGAGAGTTCCTTAAAAATATGTATGTTTTTTAAAGGAAACGATCCTATTGAGATCAAAAATCCAGTCAGATAAGGTAGGACGATATGGAGAGGTCCACTTAAGGGCATTTTGTCTATGGGCCACTAAAAGAGCACATCTAATAGTATTCATGATAGGAGGAGTTTAAATAAGAGAATCAAGGTAGCCCAATAGGCACGCAAGTGCTTCAACAGGAATATTAACATCCAATAGCCCATTAAGAGTACCAACTACCTCTGCCCAATATCTCTGGAGTTTGGGACACCGCCACAAGAGATGTATAAGAGTACCTGTGTTACCACACCTGGCATAAGTTGACTCAGATCTCAGGCCTATGGCATGCAAACATTTGGGGGATTTATATACCCTATGAAGGATAAAAATCTGGGTTAGTCTGTGTGATGGAGAAGACAAGAGGCAGAGACCGAAGGATGTTCTCCCAAACCTCCTCAAGAATAGGACCAATATCCTGTTCCCACCCAGCCCTGGAGCGAATAGGAAAATTCAATAAAAACGTATCTAACAGCACCATATATGTCAGAGGTAAGACCTTTAGCTAACTAACGAATCATGCTGAATTAATATGTTGTTTTCGTATAATTTCTTTTGTATGAATTGAAATCCGTTATTTTTTTCGTTGGACGTTCAGATGCACGCGAATGTCCGAAAGATGCAAAATTCGGCCAAATTTGGAGTCACTACAAAACGAATTGCACATGTCTAGTATTTAGGGTGATGACATGAGTTGAAGTTTGCCAAAGCACCTCAATGGATTTTAATAGACTTGCAGCAATTTTTACAATGTAGTGCCCCACAATGCATACATACTGTAGTTCACATTTGTGCATTGTGGCACAATAATACACAAGTGTGTTGTGCTGTGCTGTCTTGGTACATCAGGATACCACTAAAAATCAAAAAAGAAAATAATTTAGTTCCACACGTTAGCCTGCGTTGAAGTGCAGTACAGTAAAGTGCACATGTTACCACAAAGCAAATGTGTGCCTGGGTGAATCATTTCCATTCACATTACTGGATGTTTGTGGGAGTGATTCACTTGGCATCTCTTGTGAAAATCACATTGATTATGCCTAACCTTAGCTTATTTATAATGGCAAATCTTTTTTCCGCATTACCTGCCTGAAAAAAAAAATAAAAAAGGATTCCAGCTTGTTAGATAAATATTTTCAAAGCATGGACATTTTCATTCTTCTTTCACCTGTGCAGCTGGGTAATTACACACATCTGCTGCCTGCATTCAGCCTTGATGCTCTTATCAGAGAATAGCTTCAATTTAAAATATCTAAATAAATAAAAAAAAACTTGAAATCAAAGGAGGCAATGAGGGGGGGTTTGATTTTCATTTTTTATTTTCGGTGCTCGCTCACAAATGTTCCTGGTTGTTATTTTTATGGCTCTTTGCTTTGCTGAAACCCCGAGGTACCAAACAGTCGCTGCCATTCCCCAGCAGACGACAAACAGTCCCAGAGAGGATTAGAAGCAGAAACAAAACAAGCAGATGTGTTATTTTCAGTTAAGCAAATGGGGGATAGATGCAATTTAGTATTCCAATCAACTATCGCTCACTGCTAGCGCAGTGTTTAAAAGGAGCTTACCACCTAACCGTGAGATCATCTCTTTGGTTAGAGTAGAAAAGAAATACTATAGAACTCATTAACTCTTTTTTTTTCTTGTGTCACAGCCCTATAGTCCTTTGTCTGCCCCAGGCTAGAGCTAGGCACATCAGATATGAAGTTTGTGATCATCTAAATCTTTTATTTGCACCAATGTGCACTGTGTAGAGTCTTGTGTGTGTCATAATTTCACAGCAGCAAGTTTTGAAAAGCATTATATTGCTGCTCACTCTGTATAAATAGAATAGGTAAAATATCCTCATGTATATTTCTGTTTGATAGAGTCACAAAATCATTTTATAGTGGGATTTGTGTTCATTCAGTGAATAAGGGAGATGCAAATTTGCAAAACGTAAAAAAAAGGCAAGTTTCGAAATTTCACCCCTAATGGTCTAAACCAGTGGTTCTCAACCCTGTCCTCAAGTACCCCAAACAGGTCATGTTTTGAGAATTTCTCTTAGATAAAATAGCTGTCCAAAATACCAAGCCATTGACTCTGATTTAAAGCACCTGTGCAAGATAAAGGAAAACCTGCAAACATGGCCTGTTGGGGGTACTTGAGGTCAGGGTTGAGAATCACTCGCCTAAACCAGGGTTTCTAAACCCATGTAACCCAAGCTCCATGACGTCACTACGTCCCTCCTGAGTACAAGCCCACCCTAACTTGAACACCATTTGGCTGCCTTTGAAACTGCGCATGCGCAATTGCAAATTTGACCATGACAATATTTTGTTTTACGAACAACGGTTGACATTTATGGACATTTATGGACTTACTCCTGGTAATGACACGCCCCCCCAGTTGTAACAAATCAAATGACTCACCCCAACAAGTAAAGACAGATGTCCCCCACCTCTAGGTAATGATAGGTGCCCTCTTCCTGGTAATTACACATGACATGCCCCCTACCCCCTGTGGGAGGGGGGCGTGAGCGCGCTGCTGCAAATTGGTGTGGTAGGGTCTAGTTACAGAGTTCAGAGTTCTGCAGGGTCCAAGAGGGTTCTACATACAGAGTACAGGGTCCAGGAGGGTACTATGTACAGATTGCAGGGTCCAGGAGAGTGCTATATACAGAGTGCAGGGTCCAGGAGGGTGCTATGTATGGAGTGCAGAGATCAGGAGGGTGTTACATATGGAGTGCAGGGTCTAGGAGGGTGCTATGTACCTTTGCTGCCATTCTGCTACATGCTGGGTGTCCAGTGCACCCCTGTGCCTTTAAGGAGGGGGGAGGGGTGGGTTCCCTTCAGGATTACCTGCCCTCTATCGATTATTATGCATGTATGGAGGCTCTCACAAATTTACAGTGTTAGTACTGCAGATAATACTGGAATGCCTTGCAGTGGCTCTGCAGCTTACGCATGTTTTGCAAATGTGTGCAAACTGAACCCCTGTTTTTAACACAAACTGTTAAACAGGATAATTCAGTTGGTTGCAGGCTGGTTGTTAAGTTGAGCTGGGAGTTTTCTTGAATTTTGTTTGACATGTGTTGCCCTTCCATGTGCTCCTTGCTGTGAAGGCCAGTCATAGGTGGGGCAGTGGACGTTAGTTTGTGCTGTTATGTACAGGGTCCATGAGGGGGCTACATACAGAGTGCAGGGTCCAGGAGGTTGCTACCTACAGAGTGCAGGGTCCAGGAGGGTGCTATGTACAGAGTGCAGGGTCCAGGAGGGTGCTATGTACAGAGTGCAGGGTCCAGGAGAGTACTACGTATGAAATACAGGGTCTAGTTGGGTGCTATGTACAAAGTGCAGAGTTCCACCCCCAAACCCCTATCCTTGACAAGATTGTCCAGCACAAGTACCCCTATCACCCCTCCAGGTATAATGCCTCCTATAGTCCCAGCACAGCCCCCCATCTCCCAGGACGGGGTTCTTCCCCATAGATGACTTGTTGACACTAACTTGAGCAGTGTATCTTACCTCATAGGGACAGCAATCCTGCCCAAGCTATCAGGCGTGTCTCTTTCTACTTCTGCCTTGGCCTCTTACAGGCTGCTCAGTGCTCACCATCCCCAATTGTCACCAAATACTATACACACACAACACAGACACTTCTTGGTCCCAAGCTGCTCTCATCCTATCCTCCTCACTGTCCAGGAAATGGCATGTATGCCTCACAGTTTCTCCCCAGCCAATGAGAGTACAGGGGTGTGGACGGTGGAGAAGGCAAAATGAAAGACAAGAACTGTAGTACTGGAGCTCGATGGTGGGACACAGGGCGGATGGAGCAGGACTCTGGAATTTTGTTTAGGCAGGTATGCTAATTTATCAGGGAGGCCGCAGGGGCCCCTTGGAGCTAGGGGCTGGGTCGCAATTGTGACCCCTATGACCCCTGATGCTACACCCATGTGAGGCAGGCTAAATATTAGTGGCTGCACCTGTCATATGCACTCATCAAAAGTGTTGACTATACCCATGTAGCACCCTTCTGACCCACAGAGCCATGGTGGTACCCCCAGACAGGGTGGGCTGACATCTCATCTCAGGGTGTAGATTACTTAGGCAATAGTGGGATATGAACAGATGGATGCCAGTCACTTTCTAAGGTGAAACAAGTAGGAGTTTATTGCTTGCACAGAAAACTCCAGGAAGAGCGGGAAAGGGCACAGGACACCCATGAACTAGCAAACTAGGCTCTGAGGAAGAGGTTTTGGCCTTTGAAACGCATAAGCCAGCCTGTATAGGACACCATCAGCGTACAGTGGAATGGATGCAAAGCTGAAATGTGCTCTAATGCCTTTTATCTGAACTTGTTTGTGAGTATGTTTTTATGATTTTACAATAAATTCTTTGTTACTGAGGATAATGCGCTGGGCCAGTGCGCCCTTGTGTGTTTTTGTTCGCTCTGGAACCAGGATGTGTGTCAAGGCTGGGCTTAGCTCTTCCTTCTCAGAGCAAGCTGTTCAGCTGAGGGTTAATTGCCAGTTTCAGCTTCCACTGTGTCTCACCTGATGACCATATCCTGCATCATTTAGCCAGCTCTGCTGCTATATAAACTGCCTGGATCAGATCGCAGATGCCTTTGCCTTTGTCAACATCTCTGGAGAATTCTCTGCTGTGTGTTCCTGTGAAATACTTTGCCTGTTTGATGTCACTTCTGGTTCCTGGATTCAAGACCCTGCTTGGCTGACTCTCCTCCTGGCTCCTGATCTTGCATTCCGTTTGTTTGACCTCACTGATCTCTGGACTCCTGTTTCACTGGCTTGCTATGACTATCCGCTCTGCTTACCGAACCCTGGCTATGTTTTGACCACGTTTACTCTGTTTATTACATTTTACCTTTTTATTAAAAAGTGTGATTTTACCCCACTTTCTGTCTTAGTCTGATTCTTGGTTTCTGACACTATGTGCGCCAATAATACAATCTCAATAATAATAAAGTGCAAAAAGTATGTATAGAGAGTCCATAAAAATGTCCATCCAAAGTCCATAAAAAGTGCAAGTGAGACACCTTCAGGAAATATTCAGACTCACCAGAACATTATGCCATTCATTCTCATGACTGACAGTAAGCGCTTGCATAAAATGATCATATAGCCCTGGGATAAATCACTGAATTGCTCCTCCATCCAATACATATCTCATCAAGCCATAATATGTAAAAGAAAACAGCCTCCAAAAGAGTAGTAAAATCAACCCTCCCTTATTTAGTAGGAATACCGCTCACAAAATAAAAGCATAAACAAGTCCATCTCAATATTAGAAGTGGCAACAGGTAGTAGTGAGCAATGCTTGCCCCAGCACCAGTCTCACCTCATCCAGAACTCATGGACACCTGCAGCGCATTACTTCCAGGTCTGGCTCTGATGTCACTTCCGGTTTCTGTAAAGCCACACTCTGACGCATTTAGTCCTTCTGACTTCATCACGGGGGGTGGCTACATGGCTCGGCAACCATATATATATATATATATATATATATATATATATATATATATGTATACACACACACACATATATACACACACACTTCTCCTCTTAACCATTAAATCCCCACAATGCGATCAAGGGCCATGGACCACAGGGCCAGTTAGACAAGTGCACTCAAGTCCATCCACCTGTTCATTTAACCAATACTGCTTCAGTAACTAAAATATTAACATATTAAACTGCCATACATCATATACAAAACGGTGTTAATAATCATAACCAATATTTCACGCTGAAATAACAGGTATATGTATACCAGGTAAAGATACATAGAAATGAAAAAAAAATTATAATAAAAAAATATATATACACAGTATCTCACAAAAGCGAGTACACACCTCACATTTTGGAAAATATTTTATTATATCTTTTCGTGTGACAACACTGAAGAAATTACACTTTGCTACAATGTAAAGTAGTGGGTGCACAGCTTGTATAACAGTGTAAATTTACTATCCCCTCAAAATAACTCAACACACAGCCATTAATGTGTAAACTTCTGGCAACAAAAGTGAGTACACCCCTAAGTGAAAATGTCCAAATGCGGCCCAAAGTGTCAATATTTTGTGTGGCCACCATTATTTTCCAGCACTGCCTTAACCATTTTGGGCATGAAGTTCACCAGAGCTTAACAGGTTGCCAATGGAGTCCTCTTCCACTCCTCCATGATGACATCACAGAGCTGGTGGATGATAGAGACCTTGCACTCTTCCACCTTCCGTTTGAGGATGCCCCACAGACACTCAATAGAGTTTAGGTCTGGAGTCATGCTTAGCCAGTCCATCACCTTTACCCTCAGCTTCTTTAGCAAGGCAGTGGTCGTCTTGGACGTGTGTTTGGGGTCGTTATCACTTATGTCACAGTACGTGTTGGCATTCATGGTTCCCTCAATGAACTGTAGCTTCCCAGTGCCGGCAGCACTCATGCAGCCCCAGACCATGATACTCCCACCATCATGCTTGACTGTAGGCAAGACACACTTGCCTTTGTACTCCTCACCTGGTTGCCGCCACACATGCTTGACAACATCTGAACCAAATAAGTTTATCCTCGTCTCATCAGACCACAGGACATGTTTCCAGTAATCCATGTCCTTAGTCTGCTTGTCTTCAGCAAACTGTTTGCTGGCTTTTTTGTGCATCATCTTTAGAAGAGGCTTCCTTCTGGGACGACAGCCATGCAGACCAATTTGATGCAGTGTGCAGCGTAAGGTCTGAGCACTGACAGGCTGAGCCCCCACCCCTTCAACCTCTGCAGCAATGCTGGCAGCACTCATATGTCTATTTCCCAAAGATAACCTCTCCATATGACGCTGAGCACGTGCACTCAACTTCTTTGGTCGACCATGGCGAGGCTTGCTCTGAGTGGAACCTGTCCTGTTAAATCATTGTATGGTCTTGGCCATCGTACTGCAGCTCAGTTTCAGGGTCTTGGCAATCTTCGTATAGCCTAGGCCATCTTTATGTAGAGCAACAATTCTTTTTTTTCAGATCCTCAGAGAATTAGTTGCCATGAGGTGCCATATTGAACCTCCAGTGACCAGTATGAGAGAGTGAGAGCGATAACACTAAATTTAACACACCTGCTCCCCATTCACACCTGAGATCTTGTAACACTAACGAGTCACATGACACCGGGGAGAGAAAAGGGCTAATTGGGCCCAATCTGGACATTGTCACTTGGTGGTGTACTCACTTTTGTTGCCAGCGGTTTAGACATGAATGGCTGTGTGTTGAGCTATTTTGAGGGGACAGCAAATTTACACTGTTATACAAGCTGTACACTCACTACTTTACATCAGCAGTGTGTAATATCTTCAGTGTTGTCACATGAAAATATATAGTAAAATGTTTACAAAAATGTGAGGGGTGTACTCACTTTTGTGAGCTACTGTATATATATATATATATATATATATATATATATATATAAAAAACATGATTTATAATACACAAAATTAAAATATATAATTATTGACTAAAAAGTACTAGACTCACCCTCATTTATCAGTACCAACTATCAACCTTCATTATAACAAAAACAAAAAATAATAACTTAGAAAACAATTGATATTGCGTTCAATGTTTAAACCATCAGGTGTTAAAGATCAAAAATTTTAAAGCCACTTAGTTGTCCTGGCACGATTTCTACAGATCCCTCAAACTTACAGTTTTGTGGCATTCATAAGGTACATCCTCCCTGGAGAGGGTCCAATCAGGTTAGGGATCTTGCTAAGATATGTATTGGATGGGGGAGTAATTCAGTGGCGATTTATCCCAGGGCTATTTGACCATTTTGCTTTTTTTTTCACTTTTGGACATTTTATTTACAAAACCAATTGGCTGAACAAAGGTGAAAAAAAAAAGAAATAAAATAAAAATAAAAAACAATTCTGCAGTAAGCTGGAAATATTGAATTAAAGAGGAATTGCTGTTTGAAATTTGACACCAATTATGAAAAGAAAAAAAAAAATTTTGACCCTTTTTATGCAAGCGCTTACTGCCAGTCATAAGAATGAATGGCATAATGTTCTGGTGAGTCTATTCCTGAAGGTGTCTCAGAAGCACAAGTGGTGATATACAGTAATTCCTGGTAGATGTGTTTACAGCACTCTTGCACTTTTTATGGACTTTGGATGGACTTTTTATGGCCTCTCTATATATATTTTTTGCACTTTATTATTGAGATTGTATTAATTGTGTGGCATTGCGCTACTGTGAAGTTGGATTTGTAAAGGCAATCACACTTTATTCATGCTTTTACTAATTTTCTACATTTTGGTTAATTTCTGCTTATTACTCCTTAGCGCAAGGATTTATTGGCTATTCATTTTGTGTGCGTCTATTGACACACACAGCATGGCTCGGCCCCGCACCCCACTCCCTCCCCACTGGATTTGATTGACAGCAACAGGAACCGATGGCTCCCGCTGCTGCCTGTCAGTCCCTGTGTAAAGAGGGAGAGTGGAGAGAAGACTGCAGTCAGGCACAGCACTAGAATGATTCAGGAGTCAGGTAAGTGTTTAGAGGGCGAGAAGGTCACAGCAAATACCAAAAATGTTTTTTTACCTTGATGCAGGGAATGGATAAGGTTAAAAAGCATTTTAGCTTTAGAACCACTTTAAGTAACACCCTGGGTTCAGACATTAAAAAAGTGGGTTTATCTTGGTGTGGAATGAAGAGGGAAAAGGAGGGGGTGGGGTTAAAGAGAAGGAAAAGGTATTAAAGTGGTATGAGAAGGGAATGGGAAGGGGAGGGGGGGTTGGTAAGAATAATATAAAATAATGACACAAAATAATATAAAAACAGGATGAAAACAAGCATGGTCACCTAATTTTGCGTAAATAGCTAAAAAAAAAAAAAAAAATTAACATATATATCAAATACAATATGGATTATACATATACATACTGTATATTTCAGTACTGATCAATATTGTATAATGGTGTAACATTGTTGTCTTTGATATTGTATGACACATGTGATTTGACAGATTAATGTTTGATGCAAGACAATTATTGCTGCAAGACATTGCAACATCAATACCACCAATAAGCATGGATCTCACATATGTGATATATATGCCCAATGGGAGCCAATGGCTTCCACTACAGTCTCTGGGAGGCCAAGACCAAAACCAACGCTGCTGCAAATAGGCACAGCACTGGATCAATATAAGACTCAGGTGAATATTCTGTTGGGAGTGGGGGAAACAACTAGCAGAAGTTTTTTTTTTTTTTTATCTTAATGCATTCTAAGCATTAAGACAAAAAGCCTTATGTGTGCAGCAGCCCCCCTCAGCCCACCTAACACTTACCTGAGGTCCCTCTCTGTCCAGTGATGTCCATGAGTGTCTCAGCTGTCCTCGATCCTCCCTCCTGATTGGCTGAGACACAGCAGCAGAGCCATTGGCTGCCGCTGCTGTCAATCAAAGTCAGCTAGCCAATCAGGAGAAAGAGAGGCAGGGTCGGGTTGGGGCTTTGTGTCTGAATGGACACAGGGAACTGTGACTGGCCTCAGGTGCCAGCAAGCAGCTTGCTATGGGGACACTAAACAGGAGGGAGGGGCCAGAATCACAGAAGAGGGATCAGAGAAGAGGGGGATCCTGTCTGCTCTGTGCAAATCCATGCCAACAGAGCAGGTAAGTATAAATTGTTTGTTATTTTTATAGGAAAAAAAAATAGACTTTACAATCACTTTAATGCAGATAATGCATTAAGGTAAAAAAGCTTTTGGCTTCAGAACCACTTTAACAATTTGTCAAATTGCCTTGTAATGTGTTATACCATGTACTACACGTGTTCAATGTCTTTATTCTGCAATTTATAAAAACTTATTAAACAAGATGATAGGATTTAGGTTGCAAGTTTGGGTAAATTGTCTAAAAATAGTGCTTTGGTTTGATAATTGCTTGATTATAAGCAGCAGTGTCACAAACATAACAAAATTAAGTCATATAGGCTATAGTGGTGATTAGGCTTTATGTGCTAAAAAGGTTTGTCAATCCTCCCTTTACCAAAGCCAATTTTATGAAGTCAGACGTACGTACCATGGCTATAGTTACGCAACTGCTCCCAGGCTGCAAATGAGACCGCAGCTCGTTGCCTTTACCTCCCCCCAAGTGGCTGCTTACTTTTATCTTTGCTATTTTTAGGCTTTTCACAAACCTAAAATTCAGCTTTAAAGCAGAGGATTCTTTCTACACCCTAGGATACGTTATACTTGTGCTACAGCAGAGTTAAAAGGGGTAGCTTTGGGCACTAATATAAGATAGGAATAAGCACAACATCTACCATACACACAAATTCATTGTAGGTATAACAAATGTGCATATCAATTCACAAATCAGGGGAACTGGTGAATTTTTTTGATTTGCCCGAATATATGCATGCTGATTATTCCATTCTGTTCAGAAACATACGACTCATGAATTACAATTACCTGAATCCCTGAATACATGTATTTCCATTCACACAGCACTAGATGACAATATTTGCATCATGGTTATGATTCTAAAATCTGGTGTCAGTGAACTGGATTATATTCTGTTGATTTATGTCTTCTGAGTTAGTTTCAGTGTTTTCCCATGCCCTGGTTAATTAAAACCCACATATTTCAATAAGATATTGGTAAACTGCAATCCCTTCGCCATTTCATGGGACCTTTAATGGCTGCTGCCTTTTCAACTCCTACTGCTATGCCAACCAAATGTGGTGCGTCAAGGGATTTTAGGACTCATGTTTACTTTGTATTTTGGAAGGTCATCTACATCAATGCCTGGGCAACTTGGACACTTTGTATTGGCTGTCTGGCAGCATGGTCCTCTGAGTTCCTGATTGCAGTGGCATGATGACATCATCACAAGGGGACCGGACAGGGCAGGCACCAACCAACTGCAGGGCTGGGTTACTGGTTTCCAGGGATGAGGATGAAAGATACATGATGGGGGACCTGAAGCGGAAAAAATGGGGAATGGGTGGCGGGTGGTTCACAGCCTTATGCATATATTTGTACGTAAATGATCAGATCAGAAGAAACTATATAAATACATTTAAATATTAACACAAAGGTGTATTAAGGCTTGGTTCACAACTGTGCAGCTGCATGCTGCATGTAGAGCAACCCATTCATTTCAATGGGCTCCCTACCCACAGGAAACATAGGCAAAGTCTCCAACCCTTTTTTTAAAAAAAGGCACCACTGCACGTCTTCTAAAATGCAGCGCATTTCTCTGCATGCCAGGAACACAACAGTAATGTGAACCTTGCCAAACAGTATAGAATGGAAAAATCAACAGCAGTAGAAATGCTGAAATACACCAGTTTTTAAGAGAAAATGCTGCTCTTGGCTCCCTTTGGTTTATGAACTCTAAAGCCTCGTACACACGATGCGACGGTTGTATGACCGGACGTCCAAAATCGTATGTTGGCTGTTGTGTCTCACATACTGATGTGCACTAAGCGATCGTACGACCAAGCCTAATGTGGTGACGTGCTACGAGCGTATAAAGAGGAAGTTCAGGTGCATGTGATTTGTGAATGAGGAACACGAACGGACACTTCCGGGCGTTCCTGACTTCTGAGCATGCGTGTTTTGCACGTACAACTTGTTGGACCAACTTCTCTGTACACACGGTACAACAGTCGTATGACCGCTTGTTGCACAACCAAAGTTTTCTAGTCTGCTCATCCAACTGCTGCTGTACGACCGTCGCACGTCGGCTGTTCTAATCGCGCATACTAATGGTCGGATGATCGTACAACAAACTGTTGTATGACCGTTTTCGTACGACTGTCGTACCGCGTGTACGAGGCTTAACCCTCCTTTTTAGCAGGGGGCACAGGATAAAGTGATATGCTTTCTGACACATGGCAGCACTAAAGGGAGGCTGGAGCAGTTTTTATATTTCATACATATTAATACTTTGAATTTGTCTATTTCAACAAATCTGTTAACTCTTTACCTTAGTATATACAGGCCAATTATATTATCATTCTAAAAAATGCAATGTCTAATATAAAATTGTAAACTTTCTTTTTAAATACCTGGAATTACAGCTTGTTTTTTTCCCTTGTTTTTATTGAACTGCAAAACACCATGTCTGTCTCAATTCACTGACAGATTGTGTATTCTGGGAATTTTGTTTTTCCTAAAAAAAATTGTTGTACAAAGACAGTAACACAGTAAGTATTAACAAAAATAACATGTGTATATTTGCATAAATATGGCTGTTTAAGAGGCATCAAAAAATATTTTAGATGCATAAATGATTAAAATTAATATTTTATATGGGAATTTGTGGCAGTGAAAAACCATATAATAGAATGGCATTCAAGTGACAATCCCAAATACCACCACAAGGGGCTGCTCTTCAACTTTCTCTACATAGAACATAGAACATTACAGATTACAGAAACAAAATGTGTTTTTTTAATATAAAATTTGCAACACTTTAATAAGTGACATTCTCTGTGGGGTTTGAGTGTCCACTGCATTATTGTGAAATAATTAAATGCTCACAGGTAACAATTTAAATAATATTATTTTGTTACACTGAACATCCTTAATCACTTTGGATGTATTATAAAGTTATAAAATAGTATTTAAAAATGACCTGATTGGCTAATTGGAAATCTGCTTAGCTGGCATTCCACCCCATCTACTTCTATGAGCCTGTTTGCAGTATTTGGAGATGTTTGACCTGACATTTTATTTTATTTATTCATTTTGTTTTTTTACAAAAAAGCACTGGCCAGGTACTTCAAAAGATGGGGTACAAAATAACACAGAAGCTGCCCTCATAATGCAGTCAGGTTGGAAATTGGGCATTGTTTTGCTCGTATACATAATAAATTTGATCTTTTTCTTTTGATGTGTGGTTTTTCTATAGCACACTATGAGATAATACGGTTAAAGTGCAACGTAGAATCCTTTTTAGTTTTGGTTAAAATAAGGGTTAAAAACTGTCATTTTATTCTTAGGTCTCTCTTGTCGGAAGACAGAGCAGAACGTGAAAGGAAATATTTCCAAAGTAAGTATTCCCCCTTAACAGGTGTCCTCTCCTTTTTTTGCACTACAAATCCTGGATGGACCCTCTGCACACTGCTATACACCCTTTCCAGCAAACTAAGCAATGAAAAACAGGGATTTTTAGTTCATACATATTGCAATACATGCCTTAAGCTGGCCAATTACGACAAAGTAATCCTTCTGGCCAGTCCTACAGGAAGGATTACTTTGACGTAGTTGGCCAGCTTAAAGCATGTATTGCAATACGTGTGAACTAAAATTCCCTGTTTTTCATTGCATAGTTTGCTGGAAAGGATGTATAGCACTGTGCAGAGCGTCCATCCAGAATCTGTAGTATTAATATGTGGTCACACCCCTTTAGCACCTGATAGTTTAAATACATGTACAAGCTATTGGGATTTGAGCACAGGTATATCTTTTTTCTCCTTTTTTGGTGACAATTATAAAATTAAAGGATGAGTTAACCTTTCTGAACATTTTACATGTTACACTTTTATTTAGGGTGTAACATGTTCAGCAACTTCCCTTTGCACCGCAGACCCAACTGTGACAGAGGGCAGGGGATCCTTTCTCCAGTGTCACAATTTGAAAACAGCACAGCCACGTGAAGCTTCACCCACAGATTTCTGTGAATTAATGAACTACAAGTACCAACTCCCATTGCAGCAGGCGGCTTTGACTTCTCAATGAACTGTGAGCACTCTCACAGTTCAGTGATCTTCCTGCTCTCCAGTAATTATCTGACTGTATGGGAGGTACAAGCAGACAGCCTTAGACCCCTTTCACACTGCGACTGCGGCCGCATTAGAGGTAAAGCGCTGCTCGTTTTAGCGCTGCTTTAATGCTGTTTAAGCGGCGCTTTTCAGCCCGCTAGCAGGGTGCTATTAACCCCTAAGAAGGGGTTAAGAAAGGGTTAAAAAATGCCCATGTTGCGGCGCTCTTTTCAGATGCTTCGGAAGTGCTGCCCATTCATTCCAATGGGCAGCACTCCCAAACCGCCCCAAAAATGCTGCTTTTTTTCCCATCCCGCAAGAGCACTACCCCAGCACTCGGGCTTTCACACTCAGGCGGCATGGGAGGCAGTTTTCAGGAGCTTTACAGGCGCTATTTCTAGCACTAAAACGCCTGGAAACTGCCTCAGTGTGAAAGGGCTCTTACTGAGAGTCTGCAGGAGCCTGGCATTGCACCCACAATCTGCTGATCAGCGGTGCGGGCTCCTATGAAAAAAAAAAAAACACATTTTTTTATCTGTAAAAGAGTGAACTTATCCTTTAAGGATTTCTCCATTTTTTCTCCATTTACCTTCTGTTTTGGTGGCAATGGTAAAAAGGACAAATAGAGGGTGACTCTCCCTAGCATGGACAAAACTCTATATTACTGTAGCCAATACTAAAGCAAATGCATTTGCCTACACTTTAAGTTTATGCTCAAAGCAAATTAGAACATTTGCATGCAAATTTTGTACATCTCAGTGTTTCATTTGCTAATGAAACAATGTAATATTTTCCTAGGTATTATCCCTTTTTGCTTTTGTAATTTTGTAGGGAGCAGTAGGCTGTAGCCACTCTGTTTTTTTTGCCTCAGTCACTTGCTGTTTGAGCTTGTTCCAGCAGGGTGGGCTAGAGAGGATACATTCTATGTTATAGATTTAGTGACTCAGACAGACAATCAACAGTTTTGATGGGGAAAGGAAGCTGACTGGGAAGATATTACAGTAGTTCTAAAGCGTAAAAACATAACCCCTTCCCACCGACCGTAAGCAAATATGCAGCCTCGGCTTGAAGGGGTTCTACCGGTGCGATGCCTGCCACTGCAAGCATCAACCCAGTACCATTTTTAGAGCTGGCGGTTGGCTTTTTTGGGATAACTGATGCGGCTAAAAAGCAGCTCGGCCATTATCCCAAGCGGGAAGCCCGAACGACCAGCCGCCACGTTCACGGGCTGGCCGGAGACCTGAACGAAGCCTGAATCAGCTTTGATTGTGTCTTGTATCCAGTAACCCAGAAGCGATGTAATGACATCACTTCCGGTTGCCTTGAAGGCGCCAAATTTAAAAAAAGGTCAGTATTCAAAAATACAGATTTTGGCGTTTTGAATACTTTTAAGTGCAAAGGAGGGATTTGAGGTCCATAGACCATAAACAGTACCTGTCACTGCCTATTACAGTCACAAGGGATGTTTACATTCCTTCTGACAGCAATAAAAGTGATCAGAATTTTTTTTTTCAAAGGGACAGTGTAAAAATAAATAAGAAAAAAAAAAATTTAAAAGAGCCCCCATCCCTCCATGCTTGTGCGCAGAAGCGAACGCATACGTAAGTCGCGACCGCAAATGTAAACAGTGTTCAAACCACACATGTGAAGTATCGCCACGATCATTAGAGTGAGAGCAATAATTCTAGCATTAGACCTCCTCTAACTCTAAACTGGTAACCTGTAAAATTTTTTAAAGCATCGCCTATGGAGATTTTGCAAGTACCGTAATTTGCGGCCATTCCAAGAGTGTGCGCAATTTTAAAGTTTGGCATGTTAGGTATCTATTTACTTGGCATAACATCATCTTTCACAGTATATAAAAAATGGGGCTAACTTTACTGTTTAGTCTTTTTAATTCATGAAAGTGTATTTTTTCCCCAAAAATTGCGTTTGAAAGGCCGCTGCGCAAATACTGTGTGACATAAAATATTGCAACGATTGCCATATTATTCTCTAGGGTCTCTGCTAAATAAATATATATAATGTTTGGGGGTTCTAAGTAATTTTCTAGCATAAAATATGGATTTTAACTTGTAAGCAACAAATGTCAGAAAAAGGCTTAGGTAGGAAGGGGTTGCATTCCTTGCAATAAGGTAAAAACTGTGCCTGTCTGCAGCAGCTCTATCTCCTCACTTCCTGATCTCACAGGCTTTGCTAAGGCAGTGGGATCCATTGGCTCCCACTGCTGTCAGTCAAATCCTGAGATGAGGCAGGGGTTGAGCTTGTTGTCTGTACACAGGGAGCACAGCTCAAGATCGAGTGTTGGCAGGGGACTAGAAAACAGGAGGATTGGGGCCACTCTGAAATTCTATTGCACAGAGCAGCTAAGTATAAAGCTGTTTGTTATTTAAAAAAAATGCGTTTGCAATCACTTTAAATATTTGTGACACTTCCTGGCACCTGGTATTCCCTCTTGGGCTTCTGCCAGGTTAAGATGAAGCTGTGAGAACTGTCTTTTCCTCCGAACATTTGCTACACAGAGCGGCAAGTCAGATTCTAAAACATCAGTGGACAAACAAGGTCAACTTTTACAGGGACATTATATACCCACTCTCTATACCAGCAGCACTGAATTTGCCCACAGCCTTTGCCAGTGTTCTCCAGGCAGGGCTTTACAGCACTCCCCTGTCAACATCATTCTGTTTACATACAGTTCTACCAATTGCCAGAGAAAACCACATCTTTGTGACTGCAGCAATTTCATAGTTCCAAAAAAAGGGTACCAAAACTTTATAAATGTTTCTATTGTAAGGGATTAGCTCAGTAGCGGGGTGTGCAGGACCCCCTGGATGGGTCACAGCACAGTGAAGTAGGCACAGACAGACAGCAGGATCTTTGTGAAAGCAAAAACTGGTTTATTTACAAGTCTGTGGTTACAAAGTGCAGGCATCAAAACAGGTAAAATAAATCAAAACAGAAAATAAACCCTTGCCACTTTGGGCGTCTAAATACAAAGACACAGGAACCTGATTACTTGTTCTGCCACAGCCTACCGCTGCCCAGACACTTGGCGACCACAGAAAAGTAGTATAATAGTACATACTGCGCTCTCTCATCAAGGCTGTAGGGCAAAAAAGCCATAACTAGGCTGGGGTATAAATAGTCCCACAATGTTCATAATGGTGGAAAGTAAAACACTGTCCTTTGAGGCTACTGCTCAGGAATTTGGAACTCGACAGGGGTGCCCCCTTTCACCGCTAATCTTTATGCTGACCCTGGCACTGTTCCTGAGAACCATTAGAGACCACCCTGATATTAAAGGCATCTAAGATACACACCCATAAAGTAGCCACCTATGCGGACAATCTAATATTCTTCCTGACGTCACCAATGATTTCACTGCCCTCACTTCTAATGGAACTAGATTACAACAAGTCGGAAGCCTTGGGGGTGGGACTACCTGGTATTGCCCAGCAGCAATTGTCACAATCATTCAAATTGAAATTCTCCAAATCCCATATATGGTATCTGTGTACCAATATGCCCTTCCATCTTCATAGAATTTTTAAGCTGAATTTTGCACTTCTGCTTAGGCAACTCAAAGCGGATCTAGTCAAGTGGGATAGAGAAACCTTCACTTGGTTCGGTTGTATGAGCATCCTGATAATGAATATAATGCCCAGACTGATCTATCTCTTCCAAACGCTGCCCATTAAACTTCCCAAGAGCTACCTGACGGATCTTAGACAGAGGTTCACACTGTTTCTATGGGCAGGCAAAAAACTAAGGCTACGAAGATCCATCTTAACCCTACCAAAATATCGGGGGGGGGGGGGGATTGGATTCCCAGACCCGATGCGATACTACGAAGCTACCCACCTGACGAGAATAATGGACTGGGGTGTACACCCAGTTCCCAAATTATGGGTTGACTTTGAACAAGCCACGATCGACGCTGGCGGGCGTGCTGTGGTCTCCGATGTGGGGCTGTCTTGCGGAAATTACCAAACACCCGTTGGTGGAAGCGACGGTGAGGACTGCAAAACAGATTTTTAGGACGTTGCCTTCGATAGCCTCTGAACGGGGCCCTCTCACCCCAGTCTTAGGTTCCTTTTCGTTCCTACCAGGATTAACGGACCCGAAATGTTGCGCACTTCAGGGACAGCAGCTATTTAGATGCTTCCATTTTGAGACGAACAATAAGCTTATGTCTAGCCAGGAAATAGAGACTCATTTTCACTCTGACCTAGACTATCTGAGAAGGGCACAACTCAATGCTCATATTAGGGATGGGCTGGCTGTTCGAGTCGAAGGTAAGTTTGACTCGAACAACGCCGTTTGCCTGTTCGGCAAACTTAAAACATTATGGGGCGTTCGCGGGATCTTCGAGGCGCCCCATAATGCATTACAATGGCGGGGGAAATGCCGCTCGCTGATTGGCCAAGGCATGCACAGGACCTGCATGCTTTGGCCAATCACAGAGCCCTCTGCTGTGAGAGATATGATTGGCTAAAGGCAGGGTGCCTTTAGCCAATCACTGCTCAGCAGCCTCAAACCACGCCCCACACTATATAAAGCCGCTTGTACAGTGGCTCTATGTAGTGTGTTAAACGGTGGCTAGAGAGAGAGACAGTGAGCTTAGCTAGCGGCGTGCAGGCAGTTCAGGGTAGCTAGTGTAGTGGCAGATTAGTGATCACTGATTACTGTGAAACAAACACATATTAGATAGATAGGGCAATCTATATACAGGCAGTTTAGTGTAGAGTGAAATATATAATAGATAGATAGGGCAATCTATATAGTCTTCCTGTATCAGGCTTAGAAGTCGGCTGCAGGTTATAGTGCCCCCTTCAGGAAATTTAAGATTTCCTCTGTGTACTTCAGTGAAAGCAGAGAAAAGCATGATTTCCCATGTAATACCCGGCAGGAAGAGAAGAAGCTGATACCACCACTTACGCATTGCCACCAGTCACCCAGATATAGCCCGCAGCGGCTGACACTGCCATGCGATTTTCATCTCCATGTCTGTGAGTACCTCTAACCATTATCATTACTATTTATACACCACATACGGTTTACACTTAGAGGCGCTCATGCCTTTTTCCTCTCCCCCTCATGTACATGACTGTTGACCAATTCTTCACCCTGGGACTTGAATCCCCAACCACTTTTATTTGGGGGATGACCCATGGCTTTACTATGACGCGCTCCTTTCTTAAGAAGGACTCATTCTCATGTGGCCCACTATCAGGAATAACTCTCAAGCATCCCATCTGAATGTTTTAGGTGTATACAACTTTGGCATTGGATTGCAGCACTAATTCAAAACAAGGACCACTCTACAATTACCTTTGAACATATTTATAATTACACACTATTATTACCCAAACCTAGCTTTATAGTCTACTTTTATTTCAACAATTTACCTTCATCCACTGTTCACTCAAATTGGAGGAAGACTTAAAGGCTAGCAAGACAGAGGAGGACTAGTTGGAAATCTTGTCTAAAGTTACTCCCTGTACCATCAATGTTACTACTCTTGAGTTTGCCTTCAAGGTTTTAACTAGATGGTATTTAGTACCCACTAGACTTATGCACATGTATCCTGAACTCTCAGGTCACTGCTTCAATGATTGTCTGACTCTCAGAGACATCCTACACACTTAGTCATTTCTGGCTAAGGATCTTACATTACTGAACAAACTATTCAACACTTAGAACCCAAAAGACCCATTGTTAGTCCTCTTACACTTTAAACCTTCATCTCACAAAACCCAGTGTAAACCAGCCCAGTTTTTATTACTGGCCTTTAAATTGATAATAGCTGGGACATGAAAAAAAACAATTCACATTATTTTCTGAAGTTGGAAATTGTATTATAGTGATTGTAAAGGTTCGTTGTTTTTTTGTAAAATAACAAACATGTCATACTAACCTGCTCTGTGCAAGGGTTTTGCACAAAGCTGCCCTGATCCTCCTTTTCTGGGGTGTCCTGGCGGCGCTCCTGGCTCCTCCTCTTCGCCGGGTGCCCCATGGAGATACGCTTTCCATGGGGGTACCCATACGGGTGTGCTCCCGAGTCCTGCTGCTGCGTCCATTGAAAATTGATCAATCTATCCAATGAGGACCCGAGACAGGGGCTGGAGCTGCTGGGCTCGTGCTCGTTGCTGGAACGATCGGGTTCAGGTAAGAAAAAGGGGGGCACTGG
>BLSH010328900.1:1783883-1794200 GCA_018402905.1 Glandirana rugosa
TCAACTGTAGCCCGCGCGGCGTGTACGGGTTGTCATGGTTCCCGCACGCCGCGGGCTACAGTTGAATGGCAGCCGCCTCTCTCCCCCTCCACCGGGACGCAGCAGGACACTAATTGCGGGACACCTGGGGCTAGTTGGGGCCCCATGAGCACTTGGGGCCCCTGGACCGTGCCCAGGTGTGCCCGCTCACTAAGACGGCCCTGACTACACGGCAACAGTGAGGGAGCTGGATGTGGGACCGGAGCGGCGTGATGACAGGTGGCTTGGCGGCACGGCAACACACCAGCATCCCGATTCATATGCAATGTGATTTTATTTTAAATGTATGAGCATTACTTGACTTGAATAAATGTTTTAAAGTTCAACGGTGTTGCACTATGAGAAGACTCTGAGTTGATTGATCATAGGAATGAAGGAGTCGTCCTATCTGAGTGATTGAAGCATATTTATGGGGTGGATATTGAACATGCTGGTTTTCATTTAATAACCGATGAACCTCAGTGTATTAGGGTGGCTGGAACACAAGTGCATGGTGGTGGAAGATTATTGGTGTACTGTATTTCACACTATTTCATCACGATTGGAATTGGACTATTTTTTATGATTTTTATGCATTCTATATACAATTCATTTTTTTCCACATATTATTGGTAATTAAGGACTTTTTTATGAATTGACTTTCTATACAGGGTGTTTTGATGAAAACACATGCACTGCTGTGAATTATATATACACTTTTATGTTGATTCACTTTATATGGGTTAATTTTTTATTATTAGGCAGCTGCTATTTTTAGCACTATTATCATTGGCGCAGTGATTTATTATACATATTTTGTGTTACTCTTGTGTTACTGTTCTACACTTATAGGGGCTGTGAGTCCCTACCTGTAATGGGCTGTTGCTATTTTTGACTGGAGGCTGTCAAATAATCACAGAGTAACATCGCTGGAAGAAGAAAGTGTGGGCATCTCATAACCTCCCATCCCTATCCAGGGCTGGACTGGGACAAAAATTTGGCCCTGGACTTCATCCAGACCGGCCCACTTTAATTTTGCAAACACGCACAAAAACAGTATATAAGCTATACGGAATTGCGCAAAAACACATAAGTAAAACAATTCCCCTATTGGGCATAGGACAGGGCATAGCCACACCAGTGCCCATTAATGGAGCCTGAACAGTGCCCATCAGCGCAGACATACCAGTGTCCATTAATGTAGCCACACCAGTGCCCATTAATGCAGCCACACCAGTGCCCATTAAAGTGGTTGTCAAGGCTTAAAAAAACACCTGTAAGATAAAGGCATAATAAGCTAGTATGCATCGTATACTAGCTCATTATGCAATACTTACCTTAGATCGATACTGTTGCAGTGGTCCTTGAGCACTGCTGTGACCGGCGTCATCTTGTGTCTATCTTTTTCCGGGAGCGCGTGCTCCGGCCAATCACAGCTCGGACTCCGGCACTGTGATTGGCCGAAGCCGTGCTGATGTCACCCCCGCACATGCGCATGGGAGCCGTAGTTTACGGCACATTTAGTGAGGAAACGGCCCAGTCGGGCTGTTTCTTCACTGCTCATGTGCCGATGATTTCGGTACATGCAGATACAGGGAATATCTCCAGTTTCTTCTTCTTTCCTTTGGGGAGAAAGATCTTTTGCTCTATTGAGTTGATTGAATACCCCAAGAATATCACTTCCTGTGAGGGGATGAGGTTTGACTTCAGGAGATTTAAGATCCATCCTATGGACTCCAGATGACTTCGAGCTCTGGCCAAGTTCTGTAGTAGCATCTCCTTGGATCGAGGAAAGAAAAGAAGGTTGTCTAGATAGGGAATCACTGAAATTCCCTTTAGACGCAAAGTTGCCAAAGCCTCGGCTATTACTTTTGTAAAGACTCTGGACCAGGAATACATGAGAGTAGAAACCCTGACCGAACTCCCCTTTTGGGACTGGAATAATGACTCTCTGAGATCTCAGTTCCTGAATTAGGGACTTCATGGAGAGAGCCCTGGCTGTATCCCTTGGGGTGTTTGTCACCAGGAACCTTCTTGGAGGTTCTTCGGAAAACTCGATTGCGTAACCTTGGGAAAGCAAATTAAGAATAAACTGATTTGATGTTATGGCCCTCCAGTTAGGAAGAAACTCCTAAAGTCTTCTTCCTACTGGGAGGAGGGAGTCATTGTTATTTTCCGGGGGCCCTAGGAGGATTGAAGAGCACTCCACTCCTACTCTTCGGCTTTTGGGAAGATCATGGCTTCCTTTTCTCCTGCGTCTTGTTTTCCTGCTGTCCTGTTTGAGGCCGAAAAAAAACACTTTTGCGTCTGCACCTTCTTTTTCTCAACCGGAAAAGCTTTTTTCTTGTCAGCTGTGCGGTCAAAAATAGTCCAGTTCAGCACCAAACAACAAATCCCCTGCAAAGGGGATGCCACACAGCCTGTTCTTAGATGCTGCGTCCCCGGGCCAGGTTTTCAGTCATAAGTCCTTCTAGCCGAGTTTGTTAGTGCTGCCGATCTGGCCGACATGCGAATTGACTCCACTGAGGCGTCTGCGATATACAACACTGCTGCTGATAGAGTTGAGAAGGAGTCCAAAATTTCCTGTTTTGAGGAGTCTGCCGTAATGTGTGTTTTTAACCTATTAAGCCAATGCTCCAAGTTTCTAGCAACGCATGTTGTTGCCATTGCTGGTTTCAAATTGTTCATGACTGACTGCCATGCTCTCTTAAGGAGCAAGTCCATCCTTTTGTCCATGGACTCTTTCAGTGAGTCCATATCTTCAAAGGCTAGGTCAGTTAATTTGGAAACCTGTGAAAACGCAGAGTCGAACTTCGGGACTTTGCTGCAAACAGCATTAGGGCTATCCTCAAAAGGAAACCTTTGCCTATGAGCCAGGAAAAAAAATGATTTCCTCTCCGGCTCCAACCATTCCTTCTTAATCATTTCCGAAATAACTGTATGGACTGGAAATGTGCGGCTTTTGGAATCCCCTAGACCCGCATACATGTGGCCATGCAACGTGAGCTCTCTCTTTTCTTCCTCTATGCCCAGAGTAGAATGAATCACTTTCAGCAGCCCTCCTACTTCTTCAAGCGATAACTTGTATTTCATTGTTGCATCTGATTCATCTTCTTCCTCATCTGAATGTGAATCTTCTTGGTCAGGTGAATCTCCTCCCTGGGAGGCATCTTGAGAGATTAGATCCTCCCAGCCCTAGGAATGCCAAGGAAACCTTTTGAGAGCCCACTAGCAACTGCTGGGTCTCAGATTTCCTTAAGGGTCCCGGTCCTTGCGATAGGCTAGACCTAAAGCTTTGGAAGGTAGCCCTGAGTTCATCCTTGATTGTTGTCACTAGGTCACCACAAATAGATGGGGACTCCTCTTTGATGACACTTGCAATACAGTCTGCACAAAGAGTGTTTGTCCAAGATTTGCTTACTTTGTCTTTGCAAATAGGACATCTTCATTTTACTGGTTGAGCCTGGCTCTTAGCCTGGACAAACAGAAGAAAGACAACAGGAGGACCATGCTGAAAAGCTGCATGCAGCTGGCATAAAATATACAATACATCCAGGTGCACTAGGAAAGACCTGTACCTGTGCCCAAGCAAGCCCCCCCCCCCCACCATTACCACCTTAGGACCCCCTACTGCCAGAAAGGGGTGCTATCCCAAAGCATCCTGCTTAGCCCTGTGCTGCCACGCACAAGCTCTAGGAGATCCCAATGGATAGAGGTGGAGGGGGGGGTAAAAACTCATAAGAGAAATGGCCTGATAAGCAGGTACACAGACCCTTACCTTGGCCTTGCTGGTGCCTTGGCTTGCCCCCTCTGCAGTAGCTCCTCTTTCCTCCACAGCAGAGCTCATTGCGGTTGCTTGTCTGAGACCAGTTCCAGGATTCAAATGTGCCGCTGCGCTGATCCAGAACCCGAAATAAGAAGGCACCAATTGACCCTGCCCTCTCCCCATGCGCTTTGCGGCCAGAAATGACGCTGCTCGCCCCGACCCGGAAGTGCCACCCCTTCCTGTGGGCACAGGTAAAAGCTGATTGTCTCCCTATGAAATTCCCCAATGCAATAGTCAGAGTAATAGGTACAGTGCACAAGGTGACCAGGCCCATGGGCAAGGAAGAGTTATCAACAGCTAAGACTAAAAAGGGTCTGTGCACCTTAGTCACGAGAATCTGTAGATGGTGTGCTAGGTCCCTATCAATGAAATTGCTAGCAGCCCCAGAATCTATGAAAGCTGAGAGGTGATGAGAAAACTTGACAGAACTAAGTTGTGCAGGAACGAATAGTTTACTTCCGGGGGAAACTGACACAGTATAGTCTATAGATCAGATCCCACCCACACTAGACTCTTGGGGTTTCCCGGCTTATAAGGGCAGCTGGTGACAAAGTGGCTGTGGTTGCCACAGTATAAGCAGAGTCCATGAGTTCTTCTTCTAGCCTTTTCCCCAGAGGATAAATGGGTAGTGCCAATTTGCGTGGCCTCATCCTCCAGGGGAGGTTGAGAGGGCTCAGGAAGGTTTGATGAAGAAGAAGAAGGCAGCGTACTGGGGGACAAAGAAGCAAACCTCTCTGTACGCCTTTCTCGTAAACGCCTGTCAATGCAGATGGCTACTTGCATGGCTCCTTTCAGTGACTTTGGTTCAGGGTAGTGTACTAAGGAGTCTTTGATGGAGTCTGATTATCCTAACCTGAACTGCCTTCTTAGAGCTGAGTCATTCCACCATGAATCAGGTGCCCAGCAGTGGAAATCAGAACAGTGTTGTTCAGCGGTGGTTCATCCTGACATAATGACCTAAGGTTAGTTTCAGCTGAGTGGGCACAATCAGGATCATCACAGAGTAAACCTAAGGCCTTGAAAAAAAGCTTCAACTGAACCTCTGGCTAGGTCATCTGCGGGGGGGGGGGGGGACTAAAAGCCCAAGACTGGGGATCCCCCTGCAACCATGTAATAATCAGGTCCCTGTGCTTCAGAACCAGAGGAGTGTGGCTTAAGCTTAGAGTATAGCATACTTTTTTTTCAAAATTGGAAAACACATGGGGGGCACGCGAAAAAGAAAAAAGTGGGTTAACATTGGGCTCTGGTTCCTGCGTTACTGCTAGAAGTGCGTTTACTCACAAAGACAGTTCCTGGACTTGGCGTGTCAGTTTGCAAATTTTTTTTTTGTTAAAGGCTTGCGATAAATGTCACGTCTACCCCAACGCAGGTGGTCAGACACTATAGCTGGCAACTGGGTTCTTCACCTATAGCAGCCCCCTTTCCCATAAGACAAGCAGGCCTACTGGTACCCCGTTTCCCCCTAGGACTTATACAGAATGCAATAGTGCCTGGCCACCATGCCAGGGCAGGAGCGAACTGAGCAAAGCAAAAAGGTACTTGCGGTGGCAGATAGGCAGAGTAGTTCAATGACAGTCCAGGTAAAAGGCAGGCTGAGTTCAGTGAATAGTCCAATATCCAGTCCAAGATCATACACAGGGAAATCCAAACGAGCACAGCAAGGCAGGCAGACAGACAAGGGGGCTAGATCAGGAATTGCACACGTATCACTTTCTATCACAAGCATGCCAGTGAGAGTTTGACTGGCTTATATCAGGTATGGTTTCCACCCAGAGACTGATCACATTAATCACCTTGCAAGTGGACAGACAGACAAGGAGAGTGCCATAGCCAAAACCCGGCTGCTGGAATGAGGAGCAGGAGCACTAGGTGCTCCTGACACAGTACAGTGGCTTGAAGCAGCATACATATTCGCCAGCACACCATGAATCCACAGATGTTGTCCAAAACTTTAATTGCAGAAAGATCACATTGCAAAGGAAAAGTGCATTGTTTCGGAGCCGCGCAGGAAGGGATCCTCTGTGGCTGGAAACTTTGCACTTGGTCCTCTGTGATATGTCTTTCTGCAATAAAAGATTTGGAAGACATCTGATGATACATGGTGTGCTGGCGAACATGTACATTGTGTAGCCATGCCACCGAAGGGGTTGCTGGAAGTAGTAGTTCACCTGTCACACTGCCCTCAGTCACTCTTTTCCACACATCCAAATTAAGGAAGAACAGGCCGGTACTTGTGTTTTTTTGTTTTTATTAGGGGATTTAACTTGGATGGGGTATAGAGAGCTTATGGGATGCCCAGCAGATCAGACAATTCTTAAACAGGACCATCTATATACATTCTTCCTGTATATACACTTCTTCACAATCTTGCTTGCAGTTACCGCTCCTTCTTCTCTCCTGCACAACACTTCTCAGGCCTAGCTAGCACATGATGAGGCCTGCCTCTGGCCAGGCCCTCATGAACTGCTGATTACAGGCTCCCTGGTCAGGACTGAGGGGTCCCTTCCACTCCCAAGCCTCCAGACCCAAGGTCACCCGCCCAGACTGGGGGCTCCCTCTAAGGTCTTCACAACTAGTGCTCCATCTCCCAGTTCTTCCACCAGCAGTGGCGGCTGGTTAAGTTTTAGGATGGGGGAGTGCCAGGCCCTGTCCTTTTTGACCCCTCCTATGTCTAATAAGCCCCATCCCTTATAGAATCCACCCACTCCGTCCCCTGTATTCCACATATTGTGTCAGGAGTACACAACTCAGCATCACAGGACACAGTATATAGCTCAGCCTCACAGGACACAGTATACAGCTCAGCATCACAGGACACAGTTTACAGCTCCAGCATCACAGGACACAGTATACAGCTCCAGCATCACAGGACACAGTATACAGCCCCAGCATCACAGGACACAGTATACTGCCCCAGCATCACAGGACACAGTACACAGCCCCAGCATCACAGGACACAGTATACAGCCCCAGCATCACAGGACACAGTATACAGCCTCAGCATCACAGGACACAGTATACAGCCCCAGCATCACAGGACAGAGTATACAGCTCAGCATCACAGGACAAAGTATACAGCCCCAGCATCACAGGACACAGTATACAGCCCCAGCATCACAGGACACAGTATACAGCTCAGCATCACAGGACAAAGTATACAGCTCAGCATCACAGGACACAATATATAGCTCAGCATCACAGGACACAGTATACAGCTCAGCCTGACAGGACACAGTATACAGCTCAGTATCACAGGTGGGGTAAATTGCAGCCAATACCCCAGGTGGTGTAAATTGCAGCCAGTATCACAGGTGGGGGCAAATTGCAGCCAGTATCACAGGTGGGGGCACTTTTGCAGCCAATAACACAGGTGGGATACTTTTGCAGCCAGTGACACAGGTGGGGGTACTTTTGCTGCCAGTGACACGGGTGGGGGCACTTTTGCAGCCAGTGATACAGGTGGGGCACTTTTGCAGCCAATAACACAGGTGGGGGCAGTTTTGCAGAGAACCCCCCAAGTCGGGACAAGTCCCGCACTTACCCCATCTAATAGGCAGGAGTGTTGCAGAGTTCGGCATGAGGAAAAGCAGGCTGAGAGTCTGCAGAGATCGGCACTCTCCTCCCTGACTGGACTGACTCCAGGTATTTAAAGAGGCCTGCCCCCTGCCAATCCAGATTGGGGACTGGTCAGAGCTCCCAAAACACCCCAGGCAGCTCCACCTCTCTTCCCCACCCTTTCTTCTAAAACCCTCTAGAAGCAAAGAGGTTGTGTCCAAGAGGTGTCACTGCCTGTGAGTCACCAGCCACTCCCTAGCACAGGATCAAAACAATCAGGCTTGACTTTTAGTCAAAATCCTAACACCTAGCACCTACATAACAGTAGAGGACGCTATACTTGTTTCATGACAAGTCTAGTCTCCAGCTGGTATTTGCAACAGCACCCACTACTAATGAGCCTATGTCCAGGAACATGTGTGATGGGAATAGGGACACTACCAGCTGCTTGTACGTGTCTACACTAGGGGAGCATTTGACAAGGTGGCAATACATGTCAAGGGTATTTCAGAAAGAGCCTGTTAACTACAATTGCTATGCTTCTGCCCACTCCACTTTTTGACACACAAAACACTTTGAAACACTTTCCCAAAACAGACCATGAAAGAGTGATATTTATTGTCCATAGCAGCCAAATTCAAAATATGTTAAATATATAACAACAAAACAACCATAAACTAAATTCAGGATTGTGTTGATGACCTCTGAAGGCACGGAAGACAACAACAAACCAAGAAACGTTATCATCGGCCCATACTCCAGTTATTAGACCCCATCTGCACTGCACTGTCTTGGGGACAACTACACAATTGACCCGCAGACACACATACTGTATGTGTCCATGCAAGGTCACCAAAACTAGATCAAACTGAAGAGGGACGCCATACTTCAGACCGGTTCCCATTCTTTTTCAGAAAAAAAGTACTATCTTTAAAGACCCTGCTATTTGCTGCTATAACTATGACATTAAAACCTAACTTATAAACAATAAGGGAGGGCAGGAAGTTTCACTAGAGCCAGCTACCCCACCCATTTTCTCTCCTTAACCCTCTCACCAGAGGCGTAACTAGAACCTTCAGGGCCCCAATGCAAGAAACCATAAAGCCCCAACCCCGACCCTCCCCCTTAAATTCGAGCCCCAGGCTTCCAGTTCTGGGAGGCTGAACTCAGCCACCCTGCCTCACAGATCACAGTAAAGGGCCAATCAATCAGCTCATTATTGGCAGTCCTTTCCTCCAAGGTGTGTCTGTGTGAGAAAAGGAGAGACACTAACTGGCAAGACTGTAAGTACATTGTTTACACTGATAATCAGAGCACTGATCATCAGTGCAGTATCATCAGTGCCCATCAGTGCGGTGTATCAGTGCTCATCAATGCCGCATATCAGTGCCCATCAGTTCTTCCTATTAGTGCTGCCTATCGG
This sequence comes from Glandirana rugosa, assembly GCA_018402905.1. Classification (NCBI taxonomy): domain Eukaryota; kingdom Metazoa; phylum Chordata; class Amphibia; order Anura; family Ranidae; genus Glandirana; species Glandirana rugosa. The sequence goes on from BLSH010328900.1 coordinate 1,792,706, forward strand.
TGCTTAACAATGATGCATATCAGTGTCCATCAGTGCCACCTATCAGTGCTGCCTATTAGTGCTCATCTATGCCACCTATCAGTGCCCATCAGTGCCACCTATCAGTACTCATCAATACCGCCTACCAGTTCCCATCAGTACAGCCTATCAGTGCTGCCCATAAGTGCCACCTATCAGTGCCTCTTGATCTGAGCTGAGAGCATCTCTCTCATAAATCTCAGAGCCTGCATTGACAGTTCCCCCTCCCTCCTCCCTGAAAGAGCTGATCTGCTCCTAGTACTCCCACCACTCTCCTCCTGTGTGTGCACCATGGGAAGTGTAAAGCCCAGCAGCTGAATGATCAAATTCAGCTGCTTAGCTTCACACCTCCCATGGTGCACACAGGAGGAGAGGGGCGGGAGGAGAAGGAGCAGATCGACTTTCTCCTCCCCATGAATGCGGGGGGATTAGGGAGGGAGAACTGTCAGTGCAGGCTCTGGCCTGTATGAGAGAGATGCTCTCAGCTCTGTGCCCTGCGGCCAACCAGCCCCCTGGGGCACCCCCCACGACAGTGGCAGAATGCCAGAGCCTGGTTGCAAGTACAACCTTTGCGACTCTGGTAGTTCCACCACTGCTTCTCACTGTTTGGGACACTTGATCCCTGTCATGTATGCCCTTCACCTATGACTTTGCCTCCAGCTTCAGGCTTCTGGAGTTGGGTGACAGTTGTCACCCCCTAACAGGAATTGCTTGAACAAAGACCTTCATGGCAGGATCACCATCCTATTTTATAAATGGCTGTGTATTTGAATGATTAAAGGAACTTAAAAATTATGTTAAAGCTGAACTTTACCCTCTCACTTATCATTAATTATTTTAAGCCTTAGGGTGCTAGCCTTAGTGAATAAGAAGTTCATTGTTAGGGTTCACGTATACTTTAGAGATACATGCTAACCCTGTTGTTTTATTCCCTGTTGTTCTGTGTAACCAAAATGTTTAGGTGTAAGATGTAAATTACTGGAAAATCCTAAGTCTAAATCCTAAGAATCAGCTTTCCTAAAGAAATAGTCAGCTTGCAGGCAACTTTCTTTAACCACAACAGTACCTGGCACGAAAACCCCCTTCCTGTCCAGGCCATTTTTCAGCTTTCAGCGCTCTCACACTTTGAATGACAATTACTCAGTCATGCAACACGTTTCACACTCTCGCGACTTTCGACTTTTTACCGGACCTGTCCTTCCCCCAAAAGCACGGTCCATGACAACACCAATTTCTTTCAACGGACGTTCGACTGATAAAGAAATCCTTTCGACTAAGAATCCTAAATCTGAATCCTAAAAGGTCATTAAATGTAGAATGTGGATTTGTAAAACCAATGTGTCTTGTTGTCCCTTATTTTGTTGTCCCAATCGTACATAGAGATTTCATATGCACTTGGGATTGTTACTTGAAGAATAAGTGATTCCGATCGTGGGATTCCGAATTTTATTAATTACTATTCACTCTCCCATTTCAA